>MVGT01000135.1:0-17038 GCA_002174775.1 Macleaya cordata | reverse complement strand
CTCTTGATCTTCCTTACTTTTCAGTGTTTGAACCCTAGATCTGTGTTTAGGATTCATCATGTCTTCAAACCGAACAAACCCTTCCACCTCTTCCACTTCCAACCCCAAGAGGCCAAGATCCTCTATGGGTTCATCCCAATCCTTCATTTGCCCTAGAATAAAAGAAAAATTTTATTCGGCAAATTGTTACAATCTTTACATCCAAAACTTTTAAAAGCGTTCTCTTGTCGTTGAGCGACAAGTTAATTGGTACAAGGATGCCACTCTTCTAGAAATTCAAGCAAGATTGAATTTTCGCAACTGGGATAGGCTATTTAATGGCTATGGGGATGCCTACCCAAGACTGGTTCGAGTATTCTACTCGAATTTTCACCATATTGATGAGAAGGATTTCAAGTTTTCATCTATGGTTTGTGGAAAACCTGTGATTGTGGATAGTTCTCTCATTGCCTCTCTCCTCGAGTTCGAGGATGATGCGGAGGCACTTCCATTCCCACCCGAGCGCGATACTGAGGAAGAATATTTGCCCAGCGCTGAAGCCATTGCAGAAGAATTGGCTGGGGAACGCTTTGGGTGGAGAAGAAATTTCCCTGCCTCTAGGTGCACCTTATTCTATAAGGTTTTAGGAAACATTGCTGCAACCAATCTCTTCCCTTGCTCTGGGAATCGGAGCAAACTCAGTGACGACATGGCTGAGTTTCTCTTTCATTTGGGAACTGGGACTAAACTGAAGATGGCAGATTTTATTGTGTATCAAATGATCACAATCAATAAGTATGCCACATATTCCCACTTGCTTCCCTTTCCTAAGCTTATTGAGAGAATCCTTCAACATTTTGGAGTTGCTATCCCTCCTCATGAGACTGTACTCGAAGCTATGCGCCCAATCTCCATTGGCACGGTAAAGCGGATCACAGGACATCTCAAGTCTGTGGAAGCTCCTGCTCCTGCTGCTCCAGAGTCCGAGACTGCTGCTCCTGCTACGACTGAGCCTTCTCCCTCGATCCCTTCCGTACCTGCTAGTACATCCAGACATAATCGGAGGGAGATTCGACGACAGGCACGGGTTGCACAAGCACAGGCCACCAACACCATCCTTGCATACCTGAAGATGTTGGTGCCCGTTGTGAATGCCATTGCAGAAAAGGTTGGAGTTGAAGGCATTCCGGCTGTGCCAGAGGAGGGGAGATCCAAGACCAGTCATGATCGCCCCATTGAGCCTGATGATGACTCTACAGATGAGGATTCCTCTGACTCCTCCAGTTCTGATGAGGACATTCCTCCACCTTCTTCTACTGACATGATGGATAGCTAGTTGCTTTTTTTGTTTTGTTAGTTGTGAATGATACTTCATTTTTATTTCTTTCATTTGCGGCTTCATCTTTCACTCTTCAAAACTATATTATCTGATTCTTGGAAAGCTAGAACAACTTAATGGATGATTCAGTTTTACTTTTCAAAGCATCAGTTATTTCCTTTCTCCATATATACCTGAATGTATCTTCTTGCAGGGATTTTTTTTCTTCCCCTTTGTCTATTTATGACAAAAAGGGGGAGATGTGTTTATCATTCTGAATGATTACCCAACAGGGAGTATGTATAACTATGGGGGAGAGAATTCAAATACATAGGGGGAGTGGTTGAAATCCCTGTGTTTCTCATATGTTTTTCATTACAAGATACTGTATTTTCTTACTTATCTGTATTATCTTGTTCTGGAATGAGTTTGAATTCTTTGCAGGAAATCATCAAAAGATTACTCCTAAAGTTTAGATGTCATAACTATGGGGGAGTGAGTCTTTATTATTGCTTGAGTACATTGTAAGAGGAATTATGCTGTAATGGGGAAGGGTTATTTTTTATTTTCTCTTAAATGGTTTTTGTCACGAAATCGACAAAGGGGGAGATTGAAAGGTCCATGTTTTATGTTTGTCGAATTTCGTGTCAAAGGTAAACTCAAGATGGTCAATGTAACTTGAGTTAGAGTCTAGTGAGTCTCGGTTCACTTCGGTTGAAAGAGAAGAAATCTACAAAGGCTCCGAAGAACTCAACTCACCACCGGAAGACATCCTAGGATGGTAAGTGACTTAGAACACTAAGTACCATAGGTGGTTAGATTGCTAAGAGTGTTTCCCACACTGTTTGTTCTTGATAAAATGTGTTTTAAAAGATAAATTTTTAATCTGGACAGTGTTGGTTTCGAAACCAAGAAGCTTGGTTTCGAAACCAACTGCATTGATGGTATTTTTATATAGGGAAAAGTCTGTTTCGAAATCAACCTCAGTTTGATTTCGAAACCAAACTTTATCTGATGACAGATGAAGTTTGGTTTCGAAACCAAAACTGTTGGTTTCGAAACCAAAACTCATCTGTCTTCAGATGAATTTTGGTTTCGAAACCAAACAGTTTGGTTTCGAAACCAAAACCACATCTATCTTCAGATGAAGTTTGGTTTCGAAACCAACCTGTTGATTTCGAAACCAAAAGACAATAACCATCACAGGTGCTTGTTGGTTTCGAAACCAAATCAAGTCAGTTTCGAAACCACATGTTGGTTTCGAAACCGACTGGCTTGATTTCGAAACCAACGCCCAGATTCTTTTTTTTTAGTGCGATTTTCTGAGCTGTAAAGTAACTTTTTAACACATTATTGCTCATCTCCCTCTAAGCCTTGTTTCAGGGAGATAATTGAGCATGGGAAAACATTTCTAAGTGGGATGAGAGGCTCAATGGATTATTCTCTCATCCCCAATAATGGTGTCTACCATTAGACCTAGAACTAATAATTTAGTCTAGGATTGAGCTGGACATCTTCACTATAAATAGGGGTTGAATCTCCAGTATTCAATCAACCATTCACCCCTCACCTCAACAAGCTCTTGAGAGTTTTTCAAACTCGAAATTCTTAGTTCTCAAGCTTGTTGAACTTGGTTCAAATCCTTCCCACTTTAAACCAAAACTCTGTTTTTGTGTGCCGGTGGTATTCCGGTGGTGAAGCTTGAAAGTGTCAAGCAAGTGGTGATACTTGAAGAGTCAAGTATTGGTTCATGGTGCGGGACTTGCGGAGGTCAAGTTGGAGACGCATCATCATCTACTAAGAGGCAAATTCGTGGAGTTCGAATTTGTTGAAGAACTATACACCGTAGCTGTTGGAGCGTAGAGGGAGTCGTAATTCGTGTCCATCGAGTGGTAAATCGGTTTGTAAGTTTTCATTTCTTTTAGTGGATTCTTTTCTGGACTAGGTCCCGGGGTTTTTCCCAGTTTGGGTTTCCTCGTAAACAAAATCTCTTGTGCACATCTTTATATTTATTAAAGAGATTGAAATATTCGATTCTTGTTTCTGCATGTTAAAGAATCAAATAAGTCAATACTCTTGATTAGAGATTTTAGTTTACATTCTTATCACCAATATTATTTTTATTTGGTGATTGTGTAATCCTTAACCTTAGTCACATTGACATACGGTTATTCCAACTAATAACCGTAAGGATTTTAGACTTTAAAGGGGAAAGTTAAATAGGTCAAAAAAGAGAAGCAAAACTCCATCCTGGCATATCCTAGCAACGCTGACGATGAGTCAGAGGCAGCATGCTAGATGTGGAAGCCTGCTCACCTATCTGCGAATCACAAAAGTAGACAGTCAATCAAAGTGCATGGGCCAGTTGTTCCGTCCCAAGCAAACCAGAATACAAAATTAAATGGTTTCAGAGCCAAATCAATCTTCCGAGAAGGTCCTCCAATACCTCCGAAGTTCAGCAAAAAAAGACCCCCGACGTCTCTCTGGTACTCAGAATCAGCTAATTTCAGAGCCCGACGCTTTGGAAGGTCCATCTTTACCACTGAAGCTCAAGCACAATTAAGAACAAACTTCTAAAGGTCCTCCAATACCTCCAAAGTTCAGCAAAAGTCCCCGACGTCTCTCCAGTTCTCAGAATCAGCTAATTTCATAGCCCAACGCTTCCGAAGGTCCACATCTACCTCCGAAGCTCAAATAAGATCAAGAACAAACTTCTGAAGGTCCTCCAATGCCTCTGAAGTTCAGCAAAATAGACCCCGACGTATCTCCGGTTCTCCAAATCAGCTAATTTTAGAGCATGACGCTTCCGAAGGTCCACCTCTAACTCCGAAGCTCAAACAAAATCAAAGAAAAAACTTCCAAAGATTCTCTAATACCTCTGAAGTTTAGCAAAAGAGACCCCAACATTTCTTCAGTACTCGAAATCAGCTAATTTCAGAGCCTGACACTTCCGAAGGTCCGTCTTTACCTCCGAAGCTCAAACATGATCAAAAATAAAACTTCTGAAGGTCCTCCAATACCTCCGAAGTACAACATAAAGAGACCTCGACGCCTTTTTCTCTACGAGACACCTTACTAAAAAGGAGGGCCAGTTGACCTGTAGCAAGCAAACCAGAACACGAAATTTGTTGATTTTAGTGCCAAATCAAAAGCTTCTGAAGGTCAGTCAATTCCTACGAAGCACAAGAGACCCCGAAGTCTCGAATCTTCTGCGAAGGTCCTTCAATACCTCCGAAGATCAGCACAAGAGACCCTGAAGTCTCTCTGTTTAGCAAAGAAAGAATCTCCCGCGAAGGTCCTTGAATACCTCCGAAGATTATCAAAAAAGACTCCAACATCTCCACTCTCGTCGTCACAATAAGCACGTAAGCTGAGACAAAGCAATCAAAATGAGACCTTGAAGTCTCAAATCTTCCACGAAGGTCCTTCTATACCTCCGAAGATCAACAAATAATTATCCAAAGCTAACACCTATACAACTGAGACACCAAAACCAAGTGGCTAATTATCCAAAGCCCAGCAAACGAAAGCTGCCCTAGCCTGCTTACCCCTCTCGAAGGCGGCTTGCTCAATAGGAAGGAGATTGTCGATCTCAAACAACTCCACCCTAATAGCCAATGCCCTCGCTTTGAGACCTGTTAATTCCACCTCAAGGGCAGCTCTACGATCACGCAGCAGAAACAAAGGCTGCTCTCCAGCCACGATAACACCACCCAAGGCGCGACCCTCCTCCCAAGCTACCCGAACCGCAACCAAGTGATCTTGCAACCACTTCATGTTGTAACCTCTCAATTCCGCATCAGCAATATGGCTTTCCCACTTCTGCAGTAGCCTCTCACTTAAGTCACCACGGAGGGTAGTGTTCATCGATATCACAACCTTCAAAATTTCACAACAAGTGCGGCCAATACCAACATTGAATTCTTGAAGATAGCACAAGCGGCTAAGTGGCCTCTCTTTAACTTGATCTTTCGGTAAATCTCTTGATACTCAGCTAGCACCAAAAACTGCCCCACCCAATGAATGGATGCCAAATCAGAAATGCCCAATGAAGAGACACTCTCAGGTGCGTCAAACAGTTCTCCAGGACCATTCCCCACTCCCTGAACTCCAGACATCGAACCTGCTTCTGTTCCCATCTCTACAGGAGGAGGAAAATCAGGGGTCCTCACAGCATGCGTTGTCCCTTCAAGGCCTAAAGGGGCTGTAGAGTTGGTAACCTCAGCCGCTTCACTAAATGGCAAAACTCCAACACCCGCTTCAACAACAGCAAGATTCTCAGGGCCTGAGATATCTTCCTCAACAGCAGGATTCTTGGGGACTGAAATATCTCCCTCAACAACAGGATTCTTAGGGACTGAGATACACCCCTTAACAACATTGTTGTCAGGGACTGGAACACCTACCCCCGAAACACCATCACTAACATCAGCAACGGAGGACAAACCAGCAGAATGGAGGATTAACGCCACTCCAGCCACCTGATCCTCGACAACAGTCACGTCAGGATAAACTACTACCTAGACCATGGCACCAGCAAGCTCTTCAAGGCACGCTGCTTGTACCAAACTCTCCCTGATCTCTGCAGTCTCCTCCACAACCTGCTCAAATCGTTCACAATAAACACGGTTGATGAAGACTCAACCCCCACTTCGACCCTAGCCACCTCCGGCTGAACTAAAGGCCCCTTCCCTTTTTGGCGAACGGAAAGATGAACATCCTCTACCTCGGTCTCATCAGTTGATCCTTCATCATCATCGTCCAGGACCACTCTCCTGAAGATGTCATGACAGGATTCACTCCCCTCGCCCTCAGAAGAGTCCTCTTCCAGAAATGGTCCCTTAACCATTTCAGAAGCAGGAGTGTGAGAAGACCGCAAACGCTTGCTCTTCGCCAAAGGAGCCTGAAAAAAATGCAAGTAAATCAAAAAGCTAACGATGTAGCGCCAAAGAATCCTAAATAAAAGAAGCAAGACTCACCACAGAGCGAGAAACGTTTGGCACTAGAATATTTCGCCCCTGAGGCAGGAGCCACAGCCTTCTGCTTCGAACCACCAGAGATGACCTTCTTCCCAGAATGCATCCCCATCTCGATGGGCACAAGTTTCTCTTCCGGAATAAGCTTCAAGCGTTTGTACGTGCCTGTATCCACATACTCCGCAGCACGTTCCACGGGCTAGTGCTAAAAAGTGCATATCAGCTTCAGTTGTGTCCCCCATTACAACGAAGCCTCAGAGAAGAATAAGTAGGTCGACCAGCTGAAGGGAAAATGATCTCAAAAGTGGGATCATGAACACGAACAACCCTACAATCATGAAGGAAAGGCTTGAAACAAGCATCAGCATCATCCCGGGACTCACCTAGGCGGATAGGAATGTACAAATCATAACCTAGTTGCCGCACGCAGCGATGCATAAAGTACTCCTCCATTGACCACCTACCCTCGGATTAGGAGATCAGAAAATCCAGAGTAGCAGCAGCAATGAAATCCCAGCGCTTGTCATCCACATCCGCTGCTATAAAAAGATTTCCCCGAAAGCATCTGACTATTTGCAACTTGACTTCGGTTCACAAAAGGGCCCACACCATCAGAGACTTTCTCGTAAGGGCAAAAACACCCTACCCACAGCTTGTCCATTGTGGAAGTCAGAACAACTAGAGTGGACCACCTCTTGTCCTAGGTAAAAGTAAGGGCAAAATACTCAATAGCTGAATAAGCGGCACCGCCTGCCGGGATCCCGCACGAAGAAGCGTATGCTCTAGGGAGTAATTGGGGAAGTGCTCCAAAAGGAACATTTACAGAAAGGCGGAATAAATAAAGTTATCAACTATACACTTGTCGTTGGAGGTGCAAGTAACTCCAACTCGTCTAAGAAGTCATAGGCCATCCCTAAAAACATCACTGCAAAAGGTGTCGACTATTCGGCTGCCAGTTTGATTGCAAAGGGAAGAAGCTCCTTCTTGATACCATAAAAAAGGGTACAATTCTCGAAAATATGTCGAGAAAGCCACAATGCGACAAAACTGCGAAACTCGCTTCAGAACTGCGCTCCTTATTTATCACGCGCTAGTACCGAATCCAGCCAGAGAAACTAGCCCGCTTGGATGACTTACCAGCTTATTCCTCCTTCCTGGAACTTTGTCCGCTCTCTAGAGTGGTTATGTACACCTTCTCCGTGGGACCCAGAAAAATACGGCTAGGGCAAACACTTCTGAAAGCGGACAAGTTCATAAGTGAAAACACATTCTCAACGGTAATTATAAGCTCGCTCTAAGCCTAAAAGAAAGTATGGGTCTTTATACACCAACGACTTACGAAAGCGGTTAAACCCTGCATATCCCGACGAATATATCTTCGATGTAAGAATAGCATCGTGGATGCCCGCACTCTTAAGCCGCCTTACAAAACCAAGAGTGACAAAAATGTCTCTCATCCAGGCCTCCCATTCCTTGGCTAGAGAAACATAAGAATAATAGTCTGTCTGCCCACGTGGACATCCACTCATCAGTATGCACGGCGGCGATCAAACCACGTGGACACCTCTCTCACCAGTCTACATAGTGACGACCAAACCACAAACACATTCATCAGCTCATATGGCGACAACCAAGCCACGCCTACGACCCCAATGATCCTAATACAACAACTCAACACGAGCTCAAGGCGGAACCCCGTCCATTCCCACAAGCCTTCGCTCAAGGGGGAAAAACGAAGATTCAAGGTCTGGAGGGCCAAACAGGCAAAGGCGGATGATGTCTGAAGGCGGTATCTACATCTCCTTATGCACGGAGGAACAAAGCGCACAATAAACGAGCCAATCATGAATAAAGGGATCTTTGCCAAACTTTACTTTGGAAACATCGATTACGTGAGGCTACCCATCATCTGGGATGGGTCTCGAGAAGCAGTTCATAAGTACCATGTGCTATCTCTTCTCGGGGCCTTTGATAGCTGTCAAATCCACGCAAGCCAGGTATCTCAAGGGCAGAAAATCATAGATCTCCCACTCCCGTATGCAATCCAGGCATGGATCTACCAAATCTAGTTACAAACACCAAAGATAAAAAGGCTCTTCTGAGACATGAAGAGAGATATACATGCAGAAACACACCAACCGGTGTAACCACAAAGCTCCTTCCCCGCTTTCCACCACTCCGAGACCTACCTTATTCTCCCTTGAACCCCTCATGTTCTTTTATGTCCATGCAATCCCTGAACGGTCACCTCTTGTGATTTATGCAGGGACTCGTGCCAACCTCTTCGGACCTTCAAGCGATTGTAAACCTATGTATACTCACACCCTGTTTCCCATCGCAAACAGGTTTGGGTTCAAAAATATAAACCCGACTTGAAATTGGGTTAGGCCTGGGTCGATGGCTTAGGCTACCTGAGGAACCTGAGCCCGAGTTCTTTATATAGTAAGATATATATATAAGCTATATACATGAGAATCACTGTATCATTTCTCAATCCTTTTTATTCTAACATAACCCTAAATCCTCTTTCTCTTATATTCTTTATCATTTTTAAAGTATTCTCAAGTAGCACCGTCACTGTATTTCTATCCACGGATCCAAGTGCTACTCAGATCTCTAGTCTTAAACTCCATACAAATCTACCTCTTGATTGAATCCCTCTTCCTTTTCGTTCTTCTTTTTCTTTATAATAAAGAAGTGAAAATTATAAACATCTTTATGTGGCTTTATGTTTGTATGGAGGTGTCTTATTTGTTCTATGCTAATTCATTTTCTATAAATGGGTTGTTCTTTGGCATTGGATTTTGGACGAAAGAAGTTGTGAAAAGAGGATCTGAGGTTGAG
Source organism: Macleaya cordata (assembly GCA_002174775.1). Lineage (NCBI taxonomy): Eukaryota > Viridiplantae > Streptophyta > Magnoliopsida > Ranunculales > Papaveraceae > Macleaya > Macleaya cordata. Next base: position 7,921 of record MVGT01000135.1, on the reverse strand, counting down.
AAACAACCAAAACCCGACTAATCCGATTTCTCTTTGGGTTTACTTGGGTCTAGGCTTGGGCCTTATATTTAAAACCCGAGGTCGGGTTGGGCTCGGGTCTAATAAGTCGAATCTCGGGTTGGGCCTGGGCTAACCTCCAACCCGACCCAACCCACCTGAGTTGCACCCCTAGTTGGTATCGATACCCCTCAGTGGGTATCGATCCTGACTTCTCTCTATGCATCAGATGAGGTCAGTATCGATACCCCCTTTAGTAGATATCGATACTAACCCCATCTGTTGCTCGATGTTAAGCGAATATCGATACCCTCTGAGTTTTCTCACGATTTTGGGTTTTATTCTTCAACAAAACTCCATGGAAAACTTAGTTTTCCCACCTTCAAATGTTAGGGAATCATATACACAACATATATACCTAGGTTTCATGCATTCTAACCATTGAAAAACATACATCATACGATCATGGATTACATGCATTCAATTATTAAGAAATTATATAATCAACATATAAACTAGGTTTTCATGCATTCATTCATTAAGTAAGCATTGAAACACGTAGAAAACCTAAGTCCACACCAAAGGAGCAAGTTACTACTTGCCTTGAATTGAAAACACCTCTGAAACGCAAGGAAGAAGAAGAGAAACCCTGCACTTAAAGCCTGCAACCTTTTTTCTTATGCACATGATCCTTCTACGATCAAACCTTCAAGAGAACTCAGAGTTCTTCTGCCTCCCCAACCCTAACCGTGTTCTTACTCTCTCGTTTTCTCTCTTCCACTTGACTAAAACCCTATAAGGGTTATAATTAGGTTAGTTTTATATATAAATACAATATACAAATCCCAACCTTCCTAAATATTAATGGGGTGCCTTTAACAAAATTGGGTTGCCCCCCAAGATTAGTAACTTAAAATAAAAAGGTATTGTAAATTGGGTCTATTTTGGGTCCATGGGCCTTAAGCCCATACTCAAGTCTATGTGGAAAAATCTTGGGTGTTACAGTGATAATGATGATAGGTCATGATGATGACGATAGTGGTAGTGATGATGTTGGATGATGATCATGATCATGATGGATGATGATGATGGTGATGATGATGTATGATGATGGTGGCAGTGATGGTGATGATGAGGATGATGATTATAATGATAATGATATTGATGGTGATGGATGATAGACAACATAAAATAAAGGGAAAAGTACATTAAAAACACCTTATTTTGGAGAAATTACATTCAAGTCACCATTTTTAAACTAAATACAAAAAGTACACCCTCCTCCGATTTTTGCTCAAAATCTCCCAAAAATACCCTCCTAGCTTACTGTATAGACCCTTTATTCTTCAATTTAGACCCAATTCTAGACCTACATGTGGGATCATTTCATCTAAAATGTAAGGGTATTTTTGGGTAAAATAAGGGATGTGTGTTGTTTTTGTATTTAGTTTGAAAATGGTGACATGGGTGCAATTTTTCTAAACTAAGGTGTTTTTAATGTACTTTTTCTTAAAATAAATTATAGAATAAATTATATTTATATTTATTATTATTATTATTATTATTATACCAACAACAACGACAAAAATAATAGTTAAATCTTTTTTATTTTGGCTTCTAATCAAGTTACATTGCCATACTGATTTATTGACTTATAAGTCAATAGTTTACCATACAAGCTTCTCCTAATTTTTAACTTTTCAGAAGTACTTTTGCTTCTAGTTGCCAAATGCCCTCTAAGCATTCTTCTCCGGCTAACCCCCGAACCCTAACCCGATTAACCCCAGCACTTGGGTATAGCGTCTTGCCTTGAAGCAATTTAACCCTAGCAGGCTTTGCTTGGTACTGCTACAAACATTTGTTAGGCAAACATTTGTGGCCTTTTTAGATATTCCAGGCTGCTTGGTACGCTAATGGAAAATTTCATCTCTCTCAAGCTAGGCAAATGAGCTGCTAACATTTTTGGTCCTTTTAGAGCCGAGAACGTTCCCAGGCCTTGTTTACTGTCTATTAAGTGACTCTCTCTTCCATCAACGACAGATCTTCCTCTCTTCCCTCTAAAGAGTTGCAGGGTAAGTTTTTTCTCTTTTTTACTTAAGAACTGAAAAGAAAATAGGTTAAAAAAGAAGAAACCTAGTAATGTATAAACCGTATGATCCTCCGCAAGTTCGCATCACTAATAATATTTAGGTCCGTCTGCAAAAAGTTTTGCAAATATCGAAGGATTGAAGAATCCCTATTGTATTCACCATTAATTCAAAGATGGGTTTTGTTCAAGGGAAGAATTTTGCTGATATGGTTGATCTGTGTCCCAAATCTCTTTCTCTCTCATCTCTCTCCCTTATCTCTATCTTATTTTTTAGGTTAATTCATGAACGATGGTAAATAATTGGAGATTTTTCTTTATATGTATTATAATTGGATTTTAGGGTTTTTCGGTTGAATTTGAGATTAATGCATTTTTATGGGCTTACTATGGTTTATTAGGTAATGTTTTTTAGGGTTCTACATTAATAATTTATTCCTATTTGTTTAGAGAATAGAGATGATTTTTTAAACATATTATACCTATTGGAAAAAATACTGAACAGTAAGGAAAACTTGAATGGTTTGAAGAACTCCAAGGCACGTAATCGCTGTCTTTCAAATAATATTTCACCCCTATAATTGCACCAGGGTAATTCAAAATTTGTTCTAAGGATATAATGGAGTCTAACCATAGGATTTGTGAGTTCGAATATGCAAGATTCAATCACAACTTCAAGAACACTCTTTTTGATCTCTAATAATGCCAAAATACTCTAACTTTGCTTTGGTTTTCTTAGAAATTCGAAGTGTGTAGAGAATGACCAAGAGACCATCTATTTATAGCCTTGGAAGCATTATTTCGGAACAAAAATGGTGACTTTTCTGAACTGGTGTGAGTGGGGATTGATACCTACTGAATGGGTATCGATACTCACTCATAATGATGACTTCAGATCACCTTAGTATCGATATAGCGTGATCTGATCACCTACCAGTCTGCCCCTTCAGTAGGTATCGATACTGACCTCATCTGACGATTTCCCTTAGGCTGGTATCAATACTAACTTTGTTGGTATCGATCCTACAGTGACACCATTTCATATATGGAAAATATTAAGGTTCCATCTTATCCTACGTGCGAAGTGCAAAGTGCACCACTAAAGCGCCCAATGCGCCCTAAACGCCCAATCGCCCTTTCGCACACGCATGCGTACGTGCGCGTGCATGTGTGCGGCCTTATCAATTCCAATTAGGACCCAACACTTAAAAGATAACCTCTAATAAGTGTTGTCACTTATATACCTCAACATTTTATGTCTCCCATGCAATGTGGGATTAAACTAAAGAAGAGTTAAAGTAATAAACCCACCCAAAGCTATTTTAGAAATTTTACAACAATCCCCCACCATTTTCAAAATAGATATAAGTTTTGAAAAATAATATATAATATATATAAGGAATAGCTGCATCACATAAATGATAAGTGTCTTCAGGACTTGAACTTTCACTTAGTGCAAACAACTCAAAGCTTTATCCAAGCGTTGTGGTGAACGAATCTTGAACCAAGGGCTCTTAAGGATAAGCCGGAATTATCGCACATACTCATTTCATTTGTAAAGTGTTTCTATTACCCTACACATTAATGGCCATGTGCATATATCCTGATTTTATAAGTACTTTAAAGAGTGTCTAGTTCTCATAGAAACGATCTGATTTCTTCACTTATATAGGTAAGTCCACATGAAGTGATCCTGTGAGTCATTACTTAAGATTTTGGACTTATTAAGGATATTTATCCATACTCTATCATACAGGAACCAACATTAGAATTTTAGAATGGAAAAGTTATAATTCTAGTATTTTTTATAACCACTCCTTAACTTGTTTGTACCCATTGAACCTTGCCTTTTTTAAGACATAGGTTAGGTTTCCATCAAGGGTGATTGATTTAATTCAGTAGACACAAGTCCTATTCCTTTAAAAATCTTAAAGGTCAACTCTCTAGACAAACCTTTTGTTAATGGATCCGCTAGGTTCTTATTTGACTCCATGTAGTCAACTGTAATTACTCCATTCTTGAGTAATTGCCTTAGATATTGGTGTCTTAGAATTATATGTCTTGACTTACCATTGTAAGTCTTGCTGGACACCCTATACAAAGTTGCTTCGCTATCACAGTTAAGCATGATTGCTGGAGTAGGCTTCTCCCAAAGTGGTATATACTCTAGAAGGTTCCTTAACTATTCTGCTTCTTTACAAGCATTAGCCAAAGCTATCATTTCTGCCAACATAGTTGAGTCAGAAGTGCAAGTCTATTTCTTGGATCCCCAAGATACAGCAGCCCCACCTAAAGTAAAAATCCATCCTGTTGTGGATTTAGATTTGGACTCAATATTATTCCAACTTGCATCGTTATATCCTTCTAATATAGCGGGATAACCTTGATAATATAAACCATAGTTTATAGTACCTTTTAGATATATGAGAACTCTAGAGATTGCATTATAGTGTTCTCTCCCTGGGTTACTTATGAAACGATACAACAAACCCACAGCATATGATATGTCTGGTCTTGTGCAATGCATAGGATACATAAGACTCCCAATGACACTAGCATATTTAAGCTGATCAAAATACCTTCCAGTGTTCTTTTCTAATTTAACATTTGGAACTACTGGAGTAGAGACTAGGTTTTCTTCCAAATGCTTATACTTGTTCAGTATCTTTTTTGTGTAGTGATTTTGAGTAAAAAAATAGCCATTTTCTCTTTTAAGAATTTTAATTCCTAGGATCACATCAGCCTCTCCTAAATCTTTCATGTCAAAACTAAAAGCTAGAAACCTTTTAGTTTCCTCTAGACAAATTAGATTTGTACCAAAGATAAGCATATCATCTACATATAAACATATTATTACACATGCATCATCATCAGTTTTATAATAAATACATTTATTAGCATCATTAACTTTAAAACTGGCGGATAACACTATCTTGTCAAACTTCTTATGGCATTGCATAGATGCTTGCTTTAAGCCATAAAGAGACTTAACTAACTTGCACACCTTAAGTCTTTGCCCTGCAAGGATAAAACCTTCAGGTTGTTCCATGTATATTTCTTCTTCCAAATCTCCATTTAGGAAGGTTATTTTACATCAATTGATGGATAACCAAATTATGGACCGATGCAAGAAAAATTAAAACTCTAATAGATGAAATCATAGCTACAGGTGCATATGTGTCAAAGTAGTCAATACCTTTTCTTTGTAAAAATCTTTTTGCTACAAGGCTTGCTTTGAAATTGTTAATAGAGCTATCTGCATTCAGTTTCCTCTTGAATATCCATTTACAACCTATGGGTTTTGCTCTTGGAGGAAGGTTAGAAAGAAACCACGTTTCATTGTACATTATGTAATTCATTTCATCGTCGATCGCTTCTTTCCAGAAAAGAGCTTCACGGGAACTCATGGCTTCATTGAATGTAGATGGTTTATCCTCAACATTCAGAATGTATTATGTATGTTCTTTCACCACATTTCTATCTCCTTCTACAAGGTAGATAAGAAATTCTGGTCCAAAGGATTTATCTATCCTTTGCCTCTTACTTCTTCTAGGTTCAACCTCTTGAACTGGTTCGTGAACCGGTTCAGGTACATGTATGTTTAAAGGTTCATTTTCAAATTGGGGTTGGTCTGTGTGGATCTCTAATTGTTCTAAATTTTTAGGTTTAGAATTAGTTCTAGTTAAGTTCTCAAAGAACTCTACTTCTACGGATTCAATAATAGTATTTGATTCTAGATTTAGGAATCTATAACAAATACTATTTACTAGAATAACCAATAAACACACATTTGTTTGTTCGGCCACCTAGTTTAGGTCTCTTAGGGTCTATTTTTCTTACATACGCAAGATTCCCCCACACTTTGAGACGACTCAAATTTGGTTTCCGATTAAACCATAACTCATAAGAAGTAATATTAGAATTCTTTCTAGGAATTCTATTCAGAATGTAACATGCAGATAATATAGCTTCTCCCCATAAATTTAATGGTAGGTTCGAACTTAATAACATAACATTACACATATTAACCAAAGTTCTATTCTTACATTCAGCGATTTCATTATGTTGAGGTGTATAAGGTATTGTGAACTGATGGATAATACTATTATTTTCACAGAATTTTGTGATTTCAGTAGAATCATATTCTCCTCCCCTATCTGATCTCACTGCCTTGATCTTCTTGTTATGTTGATTTTTAACTTCTGCTTTGAAAATTAAGAACTTTCCAAAAGCCTTATATTTTGATTTTATAAGATAAACATAAGCATATCTCGAAAAATCGTTGATGAATCTAACAAAGTATTTGTTACCCCCATGACTTAAAGTTTCTTTTAAGTCACATACATCAGTATGTATTAAATCAAGAAGTTCAGAAGATTTTTCAACAGATTTAAACGATGGTCTATGGATTTTAGATTGTGTACATGCTATACATTTACTAATATTATCGTAAACACATTTAGGATTAATCCTAAGTTAGACATGTTCTTTATAGAACCATACCATGCCATAAAGGAAGAGACTCAACAATACTTAGCAGAAGAAATTTTATTGATTAAGTTAAACTGAATCATCCCACTACAAGAATAATCATTTCCTACGAAAATCCCATTCTTGGATAAGACTAGCTTATCCGATTCATACACAAGTTTGAAACCTCTCTTATTAAGGAGATCACCAGAGACTAAGTTCTTAGTCATTATCTGGAACATAAAAAACATCTATTAAAGTAAGAGTCTTCCCTGACGTAAACTTGAGATCTACGGAGCCAGTACCAATGACCTTAGTGCGGACATCATTTGCCATTTTCACCTCATGTCCATCATTGATTTGATCGTAATTTTTGAACAACTTTCGATCCTTATATATGTGGATGGTTGTTCCTGTATCCAACCACAAACCAGAGTCGTTGCTTATATTGTTTGCTTCTGACACCATTGCAATGAGATTTCCTTATTCGGTCAAGTTTACTTGGTTCTTCAAGTTTTTCTTATTCATTCGTCAGTCCTTCGCAAAATGATCGGGTTTGCAACAGTAATAGCAATCACCTTTATTCTTTTTATTCTTGTTCTTGTTCTTAGAATCCTTATTAAACTTGTTGTCATTCTTTGGCTTAAGACCAGTATGCTTGGATTTGTTATCCTCAACCATATTTGCCTTAGAAAGGTCCTCAGACTTCTCTTCACGTTTCCGTGAATCTTCTTTAATACGAAGATGATACAACAAGGATTCTAGAGTGTACTTCTTCTCATCATGTTTGAGTTTCTTCTTGTAGCCATTCCACGACTTTGGAAGACATGTAATGATGACTCCAACCAAGAACTCTACAGGGAGAGCAATTTCTACCACTTTAAGATCACTGACGATCTTGCGCAAGTATTGATTTATCATCAGTCATCTTAAAACTCATGAAATTACTGATCAAGAACTTTTGGTTACTCACCTCTTCAATACGGTATTTCTCTTGTAAAGTAGTCCATAACTCTTTCGCAGTTTAGATATGACGATAGGTCATATAGATGGTGCTGAAAAGTGCATTGAGAATGTGTCCACGACATAAGAATTCTTCTTCTTTCCTCTTCATTCTCTCCATATTCAGTTCAGTTAAATCTTCGGGTGTTTCATCTGGAATTGGTTGAAGATTCTCTCCCAAAATATAAGACAACTTCAGTGTTGTTAAGAAGAACATCATCTTCTCATGCCACCTTGTAAAATCTTCTCCATCAAACCTGAAAGGTCTATGTTTTATGTTTGTCGAATTTCGTGTCAAAGGTAAACTCAAGATGGTCAATGTAACTTGAGTTAGAGTCTAGTGAGTCTCGGTTCACTTCGGTTGAA
>MVGT01000734.1:18153-30141 GCA_002174775.1 Macleaya cordata | reverse complement strand
AAATATTCGATTCTTGTTTCCGCATGTTAAAGAATCGAATAAGTCAATACTCTTGATTAGAGATTTTAGTTTCCATCTTTATCACCAATATTATTTTTATTTGGTAATTGTGTAATCCTTAACCTTAGTCACATTGACATACGGTTATTCCAACTAATAACCGTAAGGATTTTAGACTTTCACAGATCACTAGAACTTGTGCTCTGATACCAAACTGTACCACTCAGACCCCGGATTCCAATGGTCCGACCCACTTTTTGAGTCGAATCCACGACCCAGGCCACGGAGCGTCACTAGGGTGACAGGAATTACCTAGTATTTAGTTAAACACTATGTAAAACTTTTAATTCTCTGGGTTTAGTTTCTACTAATCACCCTAATTGAGTTTAAACACTTAAGTCTTCAATATAATAGTTAAGCACAAAACTATTTGAAATGGTTGTTGTCATAGTTATTGCGTCAGTGGCGAAGATCAGGCCAATACTCCCTAACTTAAATTCAAAATGGGGGTCAGGTTCTCTGGAAACTAGACAAACAGACCTAAAACTTCTATGTTTTGACCCGAAGCTAATTCTATACGGTTTTATGCATAAACTCTGTTCGACTCAGACTATTGTAGGAATTCTAGAGTTTTCAGCAACCATGTCTAACTTAAGAAAATTCAACTTCCTAAGTTCAGAATGGGATGAAATTTTCTAGAATTACTCATCAAGATCTATTTTAAAACATCACAGAAGATATAATATCATACCATTTATTTTAAATCTAGTAACTTCGTCATCATTTAATATCTCAATTCAAAACCAACTACCTAATTATTCTAAAATCATTGTCATCATTATAAAACAAAAGAAATGAAACAAAACAAAACAATCCTATATCCCATGTGTTCTAATACTATTCTTCATCCATCTCAAGTTAGAACGTACTTCTAGTTCTTCTATTTTTTCTCAAGTTCTCTAGTGAAACTTCTTGTTCATCTCCTTGTTCCTGTAAGGGGGTAAAAATGTAGGTTGAGAAAAGCTCAGTAGGTACAACTAAAATATAGGTCAATGACTAACACCTTTTTCAGAAAATCCACAAGTTTTTTGCCACAAAAATCCATCCAAACAATGCATTTTGAAACCATCTTCCTTCATTTGAAAACCTCACAAACACACCAAACCCATTCACCCACTTAAGGTTTTCTCCCAAACATACTTTTCGTAAACATTTTTGAAATCATTTTTGGTGTCAGCCATAAAAAACTGGTCTATTTTCGAAAAATCAACAACTTTTAACAACGAAATAAACAAGATATAATAGTATGAATAGAAGTAGCTGCATTATTATATATTTACTTTTACTCAAATCTTTATATTATAATATTTATAATATTACAAATATTTCCACTTTTTGTCAGGGCTGATGCAGAAGCCAACCAAATCTGGATATACCTCATATGCGAAGAAGTCATATAGACAGGGGTCAGTAAGACAACTGACGATTTAGATGTTTTATTATCATCTTTTACCTCACACTGCGGAGTGCCACTAAGGCTTAAGTCACTCAGACAATGGTCACATAGACTACGATTTATTTTTAAACCTCCCATCTTCCACTTTTACTTCGTAGTAGCTTTTTAGTCTTTCACTCATGATCACATAACCTGTAACACCCCGACCCCAGACTCCTAGTGGTTCGACCCACTTTTCGAGTCAAAACCAAGAACCAAGCCTCAGAGCGTTACTGGAGTAAAAGGAATTATCTAATACTTAGTTGAACACTATATAAAATCTATAAATTCTCTGGGTTTAGTCTCTATTATTCACTCTATTTTGAGTTTAATGACTTAAGTTTTCAACCTAATGGTTAAGGACAAATCTATATGAAATAAATGTTGTTAGAGTTATTGCATCAGTGGCGAAGATCAGGCCATTATTCCCTAACCAAAATTTGGATTGCTATGGGGCCAGTATCTCTGGAAGCTCTAAAAGTTTTATGTGTTGACCCAAACCTCGTTCTCTACAGTTTTACATGGAAACTGCGTTCAACTCAGACCATTGCAGGAATATTGAAAATTCCCGCAACTAAGGTCTAACTTAAGGTAGTCTAAAAGTCAACTTCTTAGGTTCGGAATGTGATAAAATTTCCTAGGGTTTTATATCAAGTCTAATAAAAAACATTACAGGAGGCATAACATCAATTTAACACAAGCATCTTACAGAAAACATCAAAACAATCATCATGTGTATAATGAATCAAAACTATCATGCTATTGAATTCATTCAAAACATATCATAAGTATTCATCATCCATCATTGTTTAAATTCAAACTAACTAATCAAAGACATTGTCAATAAATCAAAACAATCATATAAAGCAAAAAGATCTAATATCCAATATCCCATGTGATCTAGTACTATTTCTTCATCTGTCTCAAGTTCTTGGTCTGTTCTTCTAGTTCTTCTGTGATATCCTCTTAATTTAAGTTACTAATGTTAGAGGGCGCCCACTATTGTTAGGGGCACCCTGACAGAGTTTTAGTAAGTTTGAGTTTAAACTAGTTATAAATATAAACTAACCCCAAAGCCCCCTTCTTGTTTTGATCGGCCAAGAGAGAGGGAGAGCAAGAGAGAGTGGATCGACCAGGGCAAGAAGGCAGAGACACTCCAAGTTTCTCTTGAAGTTTTGATCGAGGAAGGATCATGTGCTTGAGAGAAGAGGTTGAAGGCTTCAAGTGCAGGGATCCTTCTTCTTCCTTGCAATTGCGGAGAAGGTTTTACTTTAAGGCAAGTAATACTTGCTCCTTTTGTATCGATTTAGGTTTCTTATGATGGTTGCATGTTTCCCTAAGAGTTGAATGCATGAAAACTAATACTTCTTGCGGTGTAAGCATTATTCTAAATAGTTGAATGCATAAATCCAGATTATTTGAGGTTTATTTGCTTTCTTAACGTTGTATGCATAAAATCTATAATTCTAGAAGCATATAGGTAAAACTTAAATGTTTGTGTGGCATACACCCAAAGATTACATAGAATAACAGGTTAAAAGATGGCCAGAAATCGTGCATGAGCAGGGAGTATCGATACCCACACAGAGAGTATCGATACCTGCCCATCTCTGCAGGGTATCGGTACCAGCTTGTTAGGCATTACAAGAGAGGCTAGTATCGATACCCCCTCTAAGGGTATCGATACTGACAGCCTCTTGACCGTAAACATGCTTATATTTGAGTTACTTGTGATAGTAGGTGTTTGTGTAATGGCTATCATGATGAATATCTCGCATATTATATAGAACTATATGTTTAAGAGCACAGAATGCATATTTAAACTACTTGTGAAATATTTTCATGATGATGAACACATGTGGACACTTGTAACATGAAAGAAAGCTACATAAGCTTGATGTATGCTTAAATAACTTATTTGGCTTGTGTGTAAATATAGTTTAGGTCCTGTATAGGCCTGGTCCTCTCCAAACGAGGTCTACAGAATCGCCAAGTGAGGTCTACGGAATCACTTGACACGTAAGTAATGCCGACAGGGTTACCAGTGTTCGGGGGATTGATTTTGAGGCGGTTCATCAGATTCACGTGGCGCACGGCCAGTGTCTCGTGTGAACTATAGGGACAAGTGAAACGTGGGTAGTAACTAGAGTACACCACTTGATGCAAAAATTTAAATATAACTAAAGACCATAAAACACAACAGCCGTTATCTTGTGCATCTCTTTACCTTATTTAATCGTTTATGATGACATATCATACGCTATAATGTTAATGCACTATCGTAAAACTCATAGTGATCCTGAATCTAAGCCAAGGGAACTAGTGAACTTGTTGGCTAGGTTTTAACCTAGCCCCATTAATCATTTTAGGTCCAGGTTATCAGGCGAATACTCAATAGCGGAGATGTTCGTAAGGCAAGATTAAGTATTTGGAGTATTCCTAGATTTTCGTGAGGGCATTAGCTATTCTTTAAACTAAGTTTAGTTTGGTATGGACACATGTTTAGTCTATTATTCTTTAAGAATATTCGTTCATTCGTTTGTTCATATGACAGTTTATCTTTATGTTAATAAAGTTTATTTTAGAATTATTTTACAAAGTGTTTTGAATGTGAGTGCAAGCTTCTTGTTAGCTTGGTGTAAAACGTACACCCTAGAGCTATAAGTTTTTAATGGTTCTGCGGGAATGCCCAGTTCTCATTGAGTAGGGGCTGCAGACCTAAAATGTGAGGGCGGGGCATTACAATTGGTATCAGAGCCAGGTTTAAAGTCTTAGAGGGAGTAAAATGAGTTAGGATGTTGTGTGTGACACGTTAGGCACAAAACCTAAGAGTACACTTGAATGAATTGCTTGCTTGTTGTTTGCTGCTTGACTTGGATAGCGATATACTTAGTTCTATTTCTTACCCTCTTTTTCTTGTGTCTCAAAACTATGTCTGGGAGGCGAGGAGAGGTAGAGGTGGTCGGCGTGGAGGTAGAGGTGCTCGGGGGAACAATGATGATGTTCCTACCGAAGAGGTGAATGCACCACAACACGGAGAAATTGGGCAAGGATCGGGTCAGAATCGGGCAAGAGGTGCCAATCCTTAGTTGTCGGAGTGGACGATGTTACATCAAATGATCACAGAGTCAGTAGGGGCAGTTGTGGATGCAAGGCTGGATGCTAGATTGGGTGATAGGGGTCCAGTGGCACCAGCTCCGGTTCAAGTACCACAACCACCAGTGGTACGAGCAGGAGCGCCCACGTGGCTGGAGTTACATAAACATTTTCTGAGTTTGAAGCCACGAACTTTTGAGGATTCTACATATCCATTAGTGGCTCATCTGTGGATTAAGGAGTTGGAGAAAACATTCCATTCTTTTGAGTGTCCAGAAGAATCTAAGCAGAGGCTTGCGGCTTTCTAGCTTGTAGATGATCCTCTAGATTGGTGGGAGTCTTGTTCGCAGGATCTGGATACTACCAGGCAGCAGTTTCAAGTGATGTTATTTGACCAGTACTTTCCTCAAAGTGCACGAATGGCGATGGAGAAGGATTTCCAAGAGTTGAGACAAAATGAAGACCAAAAAATGGTCGAGTATGAAAGGGAGTTCTCTAGACTAGCTTTGTATACAACAGGTCTTATTCCGACTAAGCAGAGTAAGATACAGAAGTTTTTTAGGGGATTGAGCCGACAAATGTCAAGGCATATCATTGGACAATAGAGTTTTGATACTTTTGCCAAGGTTGTGGAATGTGCATGAGTCCATGATCAGGAAATCTAAGAGGTACGCCAGAAGAGGAGTGAGAAAGCTGAGACCAAGTCAGCCGATAAACGTGATCAAAAGAACGCTCAAAGATAGCAAGGGAAGAACCGTGACAACCGGGGAAACTGGAAGAGATAGAAAACTAAAGACAAGAATGCCGGATTGGTAATTACTGTACAGCCTGAAGCATTGAGAGCTGAAGGGCGCAATAGGCATGTGATTAAGGGACCTTGTTATGCCTATGGTGAGATAGGACAGAGCAGCAGATTACCCGTAGGGCAATGGGGCACAAGAGGCTAGGCAGAATCAACAGCCGAGGTAGAATAGATAGGGTCAAGCTCGACCAAAACCAGCACTTAACCCGGAGAGACAGCAATAGGGACAACAACAGGGACAACCTCAGGGTAGAGCCTATGCTGTAGTACCTAAGGATGCAAGAGCGCCAGAGGGAATGGTGGAAGATACGTTCCTAATTCACACTCGGCCTAGTTGAATTCTTTTTGATTCTGGAGCTTCTCATTTCTTCATATCATGTATATTCGTGGACACATTGACACTTAGGGTTGAATGCATGAAAACTAATACTTCTTGCGGTGTATGCGTTATTCTAAATAGTTGAATGCATAAATCTAGGGTTTGTATGCATAAAATCTATTATTCTACAAGCATATAGGTAAAACTTAAATGTCTGTATGGCATACACCCAAAGATTACATAGAATAACAGGTGAAAAGATGGCCAGAAATCGTGCATGAGCAGGGAGTATCGATACCCACACAGAGGGTATTGAAACCTGCCCATCTCTGCTCGACAGGAGGGGCTAGTATCGATACCCACCAGCTTGTTAGGCACGACAGGAGAGGCTAGTATCGAAACCAAACTTCAACTGATGTCAGATGAAGTTTGGTTTCGAAACCAAAATTGTTGGTTTTGAAACTAAAAGATCAAAAAACCATCATAGTTCCAGTTTGGTTTCGATACCAAAGGCATTAAACCACTTGTTGGTTTCGAAACCAATCCATCGCCCAGATTCAAACTTTTCCAGCGATGTTTTGAGCTGTAAGGAGATTCTTTTTCAACTTTTTGCAATTCCTACCTAAGTATATCTTTGTTGGGTTATTGGTGCGTGAGAAACATTCATGACTGGGATAAGAGGGATTATGGAATGACCTCCCATCTCATATAATGACGTCCACCATTAAACCAAGAATAAACTTGTTTATTCTGATTTAGATCTACATTTCACTATAAATAAGGGTTATTCTTCCATTATTCAGATCAACCAATCACCCCTAACTTCAATAAGTACTTGGAGATTTTAGCTCGAAATTTAAAGATTCTAAGCTTGTTGAGCTTGGTTCAAATCCATCCCATTTCAAACTAAAAACTCTATTTTCGTGTGCCGGTAGATTTTCAGTGGTTGAGCTTGAAGTGTCAAGCTCGAGGTGATATACTCGAAGAGTCGAGTATTAGTTCAAGGTGTGGGACTTGAGGAGCTCAAGTTGGAGACGCATCACTGCGCATTAAAAGGCAAATTCGTGGAGTTCGAATTTGTGGTAGAATTGTGAAAGGTCCATGTTTTATGTTTGTCGAATTTCGTGTCAAAAATTAACTCAAGATGATCACTTGTAATTCTGAGTTAGAGTCTAGTGAGTCTCGGTTCACTTCGGTTGAAAGAGAAGAAATCTACAAAGGCTCCGAAGAACTCAACTCACCACCGGAAGACATCCTAGGATGGTAAGTGACTTAGAACACTAAGTACCATAGGTGGTTAGATTGCTAAGAGTGTTTCCCACACTGTTTGTTCTTGATAAAATGTGTTTTAAAAGATAAAAATTTAATCTGGACAGTTTTGGTTTCGAAACCAAGAAGCTTGGTTTCGAAACCAACTGCATTGATGGTGTTATTTTTATATAGGGAAAAGTCTGTTTCGAAATCAACCTCAGTTTGATTTCGAAACCAAACTTTATCTGATGACAGATGAAGTTTGGTTTCGAAACCAAAACTGTTGGTTTCGAAACCAAAACTCATCTGTCTTCAGATGAATTTTGGTTTCGAAACCAAACAGTTTGGTTTCGAAACCAAAACCACATCTATCTTCAGATGAAGTTTGGTTTCGAAACCAACCTGTTGATTTCGAAACCAAAAGACAATAACCATCACAGGTGCTTGTTGGTTTCGAAACCAAATCAGGTCAGTTTCGAAACCACATGTTGGTTTCGAAACCGACTGGCTTGATTTCGAAACCAACGCCCAGATTCTTTTTTTTTAGTGCGATTTTCTGAGCTGTAAAGTAACTTTTTAACACATTATTGCTCATCTCCCTCTAAGCCTTGTTTCAGGGAGATAATTGAGCATGGGAAAACATTTCTAAGTGGGATGAGAGGCTCAATGGATTATTCTCTCATCCCCAATAATGGTGTCTACCATTAGACCTAGAACTAATAATTTAGTCTAGGATTGAGCTGGACATCTTCACTATAAATAGGGGTTGAATCTCCAGTATTCAATCAACCATTCACCCCTCACCTCAACAAGCTCTTGAGAGTTTTTCAAACTCGAAATTCTTAGTTCTCAAGCTTGTTGAACTTGGTTCAAATCCTTCCCACTTTAAACCAAAACTCTGTTTTTGTGTGCCGGTGGTATTCCGGTGGTGAAGCTTGAAAGTGTCAAGCAAGTGGTGATACTTGAAGAGTCAAGTATTGGTTCATGGTGCGGGACTTGCGGAGGTCAAGTTGGAGACGCATCATCATCTACTAAGAGGCAAATTCGTGGAGTTCGAATTTGTTGAAGAACTATACACCGTAGCTGTTGGAGCGTAGAGGGAGTCGTAATTCGTGTCCATCGAGTGGTAAATCGGTTTGTAAGTTTTCATTTCTTTTAGTGGATTATTTTCTGGACTAGGTCCCGGGGTTTTTCCCAGTTTGGGTTTCCTCGTAAACAAAATCTCTTGTGCATATCTTTATATTTATTAAGAGAATGAATAGTCGATTCTTGTTTCCGCATATTAAAGAATCGAATAATTCAATACTCTTGACTAGAGATTTTAGTTTCCATCTTTATCACCAGCATTATTTTTATTTAGTGATTGTGTAATCCTTAACCTTAGTCACATTGACATACGGTTATTCCAACTAATAACCGTAAGGATTTTAGACTTTCAATTGGTATCAGAGCAGGTTCACTTGTTGGGTTTAACAACCTAAGTGTGATCCCTATTTGTGTCTAAATGGATTCACAAAGAGAAGGTAGTGCTGTAAACAAACCACCATTATTCAATGGCAGCAACTATCCTTATTGGAAAGCCAGAATGAGGGCTTTCCTCAAGTCCCTAGACCAAAGGGTTTGGAGAACTGTAGAAATTGCTTGGTCTCCTCCTACCATGATGACTGGTACCGGAGACAACTCTAGGGAAGTTCCTAAACCGGAAGACCAATGGACCACCGATGAAACTGATGCTGCTACTAGAAATAGCAAAGCTCTCAATGCCATCTATGCTGCTGTAACAGCTGACGAATTTCGTCGTATATCTAATTGTGAAGTAGCAAAGGAGGCATGGGACATCTTAATGGTAACCCATGAAGGTACTAGGACTGTTAGAATAGCAAAACTTCAAATGTTAACAACCCAATTTGAAACCATTAGAATGGATGACAATGAAACCTTTGATGAATTTTATGCCAAGTTAAATGACATTGTCAACAACTCTTTTGCTTTGGGTGAAGTTATTCCTAACTCCAAGATAGTTCGTAAGGTTTTGAGATCTCTTCCCGAGAGATTTCAAGCCAAAGTTACGGCTATCGAGGAGAGTAAAGATATTGATGCTATTCTTCCTGAAGAACTTGCAGGAAATTTAAGGACATTTGAGGTTGGATTCAAATCTTCAAGGAAATCAAAGAACATTGCTTTTACAGCCTCAAGAAGTTCCAAGGAAGATGATTTCTCAAGTGATGACGAAATGGCTCTCCTTACTAGACAATTCAAGAACTTCTTGAAGAATAAAAAGGAGAAGTTCCAAAAACCAAGATTTGGTTCGTCTTCCAAAATAAGGCCACATGACAAAGTCAAGAACTTTGATAAAAAGTTTGAGAAGAAGAACTCTGGAGAAGTTCAATGCTTCAAATGTCATGGCTTTGGACACATGGCTAATGAATGTCCAAACAAAGCTCCAGCCAAAGCTAAGAAAGCAATGAAGGTCACTCTTGACGACTCCGACTCATCCTCCAATACTAGTGATACTAGTGATGAAGAAACGGAGGAAATGAAGGCTATGACTGCTACTCTCTCTCAGATATTCAAAAATGCTGACACCTCTAGTGATCATGAGGAGAGTGATGAAGAAATAGACCCGGAGGAATTGTGTGCAAATCTCCTCAAAAAGAGCTTGGACCTGTCCAAGGAAAACAAAGTACTGGATGGGAAGTTGTCATTCATACAAACTGAACGGGATGAAGCCATGATCAAGTTGCAAGAAAGCTCCAACAAAACAATGCAACTTGAAGAGGAGATTTCAAGGCTACTCATCAAGATTAACTCTCTTGAGTTGGATCATGAAAAAGCCTTAGATGAAATCAAGTCTCTTAATTCCACTCTTGATGTAACCAAGAGAGACTTGGTCTTATCAAATAACTTGTTAGATAAATTTAATCATGGTTCTAATTTTATATCTAACTTGTTGAATGCAGCCAAAACTGCTAATGATAAGAAAGGATTGGGTTATGATGCTGCAACGTGTTCCAACTCACCACAAGGAACAAAGTTCGTGAAAGCCAAAGAGCAACATGCCCAAAAGATCCTTCCAAAGAGCACATCCACACAAGCTAGCAAAAATATTGGTAAGGCAAAAGGTACTTATTTTGCTGAAATGTGTTCTTATTGTGGTATCTTAGGTCACTTGCAAAACACTTGCAAATTTTATATGGAAGATGTTTTCAATGAACAAAGAAGAGCAAATCTTCTTTATCAATACAAAGAATTGCAAGCAAAAGCAAGGAACCTATCCGGTGAGATCTCTAAACTCACAAGAAGTACACAAGGTAATGCACCTAAAGGTAAAACTTCTCACAAATCAAAGAAGGAACCAACTAAATCTTTGGATGTTGGCCTTATGACTTCAAAACCCACTCAAGACAATACAAAAGAAAAATCTGTTTGGGTTAAAAAGGGTGAATTGAAGGCTAATGTTGCTTTAATTGCATATAAAGCATGTAACTCACTTGATTGGTTTCTTGATAGTGGGTGTAGCCGACACATGACTGGAGACAAATCTTGTTTTAGTCATTTCAAAAGTCAAGATGGAGGTTTTGTAACCTTTGGTGATGGAAGCACTGCCCAGGTCAAAGGCAAAGGTACGATTGTGTTACCCGGTACTCCTGAAATCAAGGATGTACTCTATGTGGAAGGTATGAAAGCTAACCTTCTCAGTATTAGTCAAATTTGTGATTCTAATCATTCAGTGAAATTTACTTCCAATCATTGTGAAATCCTGAATGATAAGGGAAAATGTGTAATGATGGGTAGGAGGTCCAGTAGCAACTGTTATATGATTGATGCATCTCCTAACCTAACTTGCAATTTGTCTAAACTTGATGTTACTCACCTTTGGCATCAAAGACTAGGTCATGTCAATTTCAAAGATCTAGCAAAAATTGCTAACAAAGAACTAGTCCGTGGTCTGCCTAAAGTAAGTAAATTGTTTGATGGAATTTGTGGACCATGCCAAAAGGGCAAACAAACAAGAAGTCCACATAAATCATCAAAAGATATTGCTACCACCAAACCTTTGCAACTAGTTCACATGGATCTCATGGGTCCTATGAGAACCGAAACTATTGGTGGAAAACGATATATACTTGTAATGGTAGATGATTTTTCAAGATATACTTGGATTGCTTTTCTTAGAGAAAAATCTGACACCTTTGATGAGTTTTTCATTATATGCCAGAGAATTCAAAATGAGCAAGAATGTAAAATCAAACGGATTAGGAGTGATCGAGGCACCGAATTCAAAGACTCAAAAGTTGAAGACTTTTGTGATCAAAATGGCATAAAGCATGAATTTTCAGCACCCATTACTCCCCAACAAAATGGGGTAGCTGAGAGGAAGAATCGTGTGATTCAAGAAATGGCTAGAGTCCTCCTTCATAGCAAAAATCTAGCACAAAGGTTTTGGGGTGAAGCTGTTTTCACAGCATGCTATTTAATTAATCGAGTTTATCTAAGGCCCAAAACTCTCAATACCCCTTATGAACTTTGGTTTGGTAAGAAACCAAATTTAAGTTATCTTCGTATTTTTGGTAGTCCATGCTACATTCTTAGGGATAGAGAGAATGCTGGAAAATTTGACTCCAAAAGTGATGAAGGAATCTTCATTGGGTATGCTTTGGATAGTCGAGCCTTTCGTGTCTACAACAAAAGGACCGAAACTATCATGGAATCTATTAATGTTGTTATTGATGATTCTGACATCTCTTCCTCTGTTGATACAGGAGAAGTTGATATTCTTGCTGAAGATAAGGTAACAAAAACTGGACATAATGAATCCTCTTCACAAGATACAAAGGTTGAACAAGCCTCTCCACATACCATAACCGTCAACAACCAAGATGTTCAACCTAGTAGTACATCTCATGATCATCCAACCACTTGGGCTCAAAGATGGCACAATCCCGATGAAATTATTGGAGGGATTGAAACTGGTGTTCATACAAGAAGACAAGTTCTTAACATAGTAAATCATGTTTGTTATGT
>MVGT01000734.1:2353-13866 GCA_002174775.1 Macleaya cordata | reverse complement strand
GTCAGTTTCGAAACCACATGTTGGTTTCGAAACCGACTGGCTTGATTTCAAAACCAACGCCTAGATTCATTTTTCTAGTGCGATTTTCTGAGCTGTAAAGTAACTTTTTAACACATTATTGCTCATCTCCCTCTAAGACTTGTTTCAGGGAAATAATTGAGCGTGGGAAAACATTTCTAAGTGGGATGAGAGGCTCAATGGATTATTCTCTCATCCCCAATAATGGTGTCTACCATTAGACCTAGAACTAATAATTTAGTCTAGGATTGAGCTGGACATCTTCACTATAAATAGGGGTTGAATCTCCAGTATTCAATCAACCATTCACCCCTCACCTCAACAAGCTCTTGAGAGTTTTTCAAACTCGAAATTCTTAGTTCTCAAGCTTGTTGAACTTGGTTCAAATCCTTCCCACTTTAAACCAAAACTCTGTTTTTGTGTGCCGGTGGTATTCCGGTGGTGAAGCTTGAAAGTGTCAAGCAAGTGGTGATACTTGAAGAGTCAAGTATTGGTTCATGGTGCGGGACTTGCGGAGGTCAAGTTGGAGACGCATCATCATCTACTAAGAGGCAAATTCGTGGAGTTCGAATTTGTTGAAGAACTATACACCGTAGCTGTTGGAGCGTAGAGGGAGTCGTAATTCGTGTCCATCGAGTGGTAAATCGGTTTGTAAGTTTTCATTTCTTTTAGTGGATTCTTTTCTGGACTAGGTCCCGGGGTTTTTCCCAGTTTGGGTTTCCTCGTAAACAAAATCTCTTGTGCATATCTTTATATTTATTAAGAGATTGAAATATTCGATTCTTGTTTCCGCATGTTAAAGAATCGAATAAGTCAATACTCTTGATTAGAGATTTTAGTTTCCATCTTTATCACCAATATTATTTTTATTTGGTGATTGTGTAATCCTTAACCTTAGTCACATTGACATACGGTTATTCCAACTAATAACCGTAAGGATTTTAGACTTTCATCTAGGGCAAGTTCTTGTCTTCTTGAGTGATTCCACTCATCCTGTAGAACTTTTACCCTAGATTTCTATGTGTTTTCCTTCCTTGTGGTTGTGATTTGCACTCTCAATCTTATTTTCTTGTTTGGAGGTGTGATTTTGCACCTTTCTCTTGTGCTTTTATTTGAATATTCTTGATCTCTTGCCTTCTTGTTTTATTTGAGATCTCCCATAGCTGGTGGGGAAAAGAAAAAGGCTCTGGGAAATCCCGGCTCTTCCACCAACCCTCGAGGGAAGGGTGTGGCAAGACAATGGTCCCCAACCATTTGTCCAAAAACAGGAGAAAAATTCTTCTCCAAAAATTGATTGCAGTGCTATAACAAAGCGTTTTCCAAAAGCTCACTCATTGTTGAACGTAAAGTTAAATACAATCGGTTTGGATTAACTATTATTCATGAGACTTTGTATACTTTTCATGCTTATAATCTTTTAGATGGGTTGGGTACTGCTTATCCCCGGCTTGTACGCTTGTTCTATGCAAATATGCATGATGCCAATATCGGAGATCTTTCCTTTAAAACCTATATCTTAGGGAAAGTGATCACCATTACTCCTGAGGTGATTTATGCGATTTGCACAATTCTTCCGATTGATGATCCTATTGTGTTCCCCCTCCGAGCAATCGTGAAGAATCAGTTGTTCCGCCTCTTGATGATATCTCTTGTGCTCTTTCGGGTGTTGTTCACCCGTAGACACCCAACAAGAGATTCCTTCTGAGTCATGTCAGGTTTAATTAGCATCTATTTGCTATTATTTATGCCTACAACTTGTATCCCACGGGCAGCAACAAGAGTCATATCACTCAACTCATGGGGGAGTTCCTGTATCATATGATCAAGCACTTAAAGTTCGACTTTGCCCGCTTTATTATACGTCAAATGATCATGCTTTCGGAAGCTAAAGGTACACGGTCACTCATATTTCCCAAGCTTATTGGTCGCATTCTCGCTCACTTTGATTTAGAGATTCCTGCCTCTAAACTGATTCAGAAGGAAAAACACAACATTAATGAGTCTACCATGAGCAAGAGTCGCTCTCATCTCGACTTGACTGCTCCTACTCCTACTCCTGCCCCTATTCCTCCTCCACCCAATGATCCTGAAGCTATTCGTAGTATGTGGGAAAGAGGGGTTATGGACATCCTACTTCAGCTGAGAGAGAGCAACCTAAACCTCCATCAGTGCAATGCAGACATGCATCAGGTTTTGAGTCAGATGATTCATATTGTGAACCACTATGCCCCGGCTCACAATCTTCCACTTGTCAATCCCCCAGTCGGTGCCTTCACTCGTGTTGATGACGCGGGTGATGATGAAGACGAGGACGATGCAGCTGACTCCGATGGTGATGAGGAGATAGATGATGATGAGGAGATGGATGTTTATGAGGAAGATGATGATGAGTAGACTAGGATTTTTAGGACATTTGCTGAACTCCTTTGCTTTCAGTTCATTAAACTTCTGTTGATCTAGTTTGTTGTGTTACACTCTTTTGATACTCATGCTTTGTGCCTTCTTTCCCATATGATATTTTCACTTGACTTTTATTGTCTATTTGAATGAATGAATTCATGATGGTTTTAGTTGAATGCCTCAAGTTTCTGCACATTTTATTATATTCACAGTCTTGTGGCATTATAGTCCTTCATCTTGCTCGTCCCCACTGTTTCTCCTCTACCCTTGTCGATTTCATTTCAAAAAGGGGGAAAAAGGTTTATGGGGGAGTGGTGATTCTCAAATGGCATTTTTTATTTAAATTATATATTTTGATGCCATGATGAATCTTGTGTGATTTTGTAGAGATTCCCATGTGTTAGATTAATCTTAGTTTGGAAATGATTTGCAATTTTATTGAGTCTATTATAAGAGAACTCGGGTTGTAATATTGTTTTTGCATTTTCTCTTGTATGGAGTTTTTGTCATGAAATTGACAAAGGGGGAGATTGAAAGGTCCCTTGGGTTTTGTCAATGTCCATGAGAGAAAAGTACACTCAGTTGAAGTCTGTGTTGAGTCAGTGCTAGAGTGTTCCTCCGTTTCAAAAAGGGGGAGAAAGGTTTATGGGGGAGTGGTGATTCTCAAACGGCATTTGTTATTTAAATTATATATTTTGATGCCATGATGAATCTTGTGTGATTTTGTAGAGATTCCCATATGTTAGATTAATCTTAGTTTGGAAATGATTTGCAATTTTATTGAGTCCATTGTAAGAGAACTCGGGTTGTAATATTGTTTTTGCATTTTCTCTTGTATGGAGTTTTTATTGTGAAATTGACAAAGGGGGAGATTGAAAGGTCCCTTGGGTTTTGTCAATGTCCATGAGAGAAAAGTACACTCAGTTGAAGTCTGTGTTGAGTCGGTGCTAGAGTTTCCTTCGTGCAAAACTCACACATCATCGTAAAACGAAGCGAAAAGCACTCCAACGGACTCTATCTATCTACCGAAAATCTCCGAGTATTGGTAAGTGACCTATCGTATACTATAGGTGGTTAGAATTACATTAGGACTTGGTGGCATCAGCTAGGATGCATGTAGACAACTTAGAATGGTCTAAACAAAACATTTATGCATGTATCCAGGCTGGTATCGATACCCCTTAGAGGGAGTATCGATACTGACCTAGCCTGCCATCAGGCTAGGCTGGTATCGATACAGCCTATGGGCAGTATCGATACTGGCTCAGGCCGATATCGATACCAACTACCCAGAAATCCATTTTTGGGCTACGGGGTTCTGAGTTGTGCGACTTTTGTGGCTAGAGTTCCCATGCCGTTTTTGTTCATTTGCCACAACTAAACTAGGTTTTGTTTCTTGTCCATAAATAGGACTAAGACAAACATTCTAGGTTAACTAAGAAGGAAGAAGAAAGAATATTGCTAGTTTTGAGAGAATAAGGAATATTAAAGAAACAAGCTTTTGTCATCTTCTCTATGGTTGATTCTTCCAAGCTTTTGTGAGGAGAATATTCTTTCTTCCTTGAGGGTTATTCCATACTAACTCTCTTTAGAACTTCATCTTAGCTAAAAATGTTTAGCACATCCATCTAGCATGAAGATCTAGTATGGCTTAGAAACCCAAAAACTTTCCAGCACTTTACAGTCACCGGTAGAGTTTCGGTGAGGTCGTCGGCGAAGCTCCGGCGAGCTGCATACTTGACAGGGTTCAAGTGATGCTTGTGGATTCAAGCACACAAGTGTGAGACTTGGTGGATTCTAAGTTGGAGGCACACTTACTCACCATTGAAGAGGCGGTTCGTAGATTCGAGTCGTAAAGAAAGACCGGTCGAGTTTTTGCACGAGGGGATTCGTGTGGTCGATGTGAACGGTTGTAAGATTTCTAATAACTCTTAGTGGTACTTCTGGACTAGGTCCTGGGGTTTTTTCCGTTAGGTTTGTCCCCGTCGACAAAAATCATTTGTGTCGATTATATATATGTGAATGATTTTTGTGTAAGATTGAAATATTTGATTCTCCTTTAATTCCGCATTTGAGAATCGGATAAGTCAATACCTGCTTGTTTCAATTTCGTATCATTTAGCTTTATCGTGTATTAAGTTTTAAATTTGTAGATATTGATCCTCCTTCCATATACACCTAGGTATAGGTGATATTTTAGTTATGTTTGTTATGTTTTATAAAGGAAAAAGGGAAAACCTTTTTAAGTCCACGTAGCATGCCTTATTTAATTGATTGGTGTAAGGTTTTACAACCTTAACTAAGTAGTTTGTGAGTGTCGATATGAATCGACCCAGTAGATTAATAGAATCGATTTTTATTAAAGGAATGATACGTAGACTATCGCAACATAAATTGTTTAGTGTGTACGAAGCTATATCTGGGGCCACACAGACGGAGATAAATCGAGATGAATTCAATCATTAGGAGCAATAGAATTAAAGTTTGCAAACTATGACGAAGGCAACAGGAGCCTAACCTGGATAGGGTGGTGAATACCCTAGGAAGGATTACCGATAACTTTCAAGGAGGTCAAGGGCAATGGAATTAATCACCACCTAAATCGGTGAGTGAGGATGTCTGTAGCCAAGTCTATGTAAACTGTAAGTTCTTCCGCTACTCATTCCTTCATTCCAACCTCAAAAATCATAAGTCCTGAAGTGAACTCTTATGATATCCAGAACAAAATTTCCCCAGATGAATCTCTTACTTTTAGTAAGACTAAGAACTCGTCAGTAAAATTTTGTTGTGAGAGCTTTAAATGAGAGTTTCCAACATGCTCATCAAACCAATGTTACAAAGGGAACATCAAACCTTATGTCAGAAAAAATTCTTGACGTAACAAGTTATAATCTTAATCTGGATGAATTTCAGCTTAATGAAACCAAGTATCCTGTTCAACATCCCAATGGAGAACTAGATGTTCCAAAACCTTCTAACCCTATCGATCTTGCTGTGAAGCAGGAACAGCAAAGGGTACTAGAAGAAGCCCAGAAGAAAAAATCCATCCCCCACAAACGGAAACTTATTATCCATGATTCTTCAGAGGAAAATAATCCAGTAAGCCCTTCTAAAAAGAAACAATCATCCCCTCACAAAAGCACCAACTTTTGCATTGGGAATGTATATGTCCCTAATATTACGTCAACCTTCAAAGATCTTTCTCTATGCCAACAAATATTTGAAAACTATTGGCTATCAGAAGATGAAAACGAAGTGAAGCATTAGAATGATACTAAAGTAATCAAAGAGGGCTCAACAGCATGGTATAAGGTAAAGAACTTCCTAAAAATTCCCCCCTTTTCTTTATGTAAAATGAATTATAACATTTTTGTGTCATCTCTAAAATTCTAAGTAATATTGTTTTATTTTTTATATACCCTATGTGAAGTTTGGATTGTCTTGGAAGGAAATGTAGGAGAGGTATAACTTGAAAATGACTGAGTACATAGCTTTGGAATCCAAAT
The DNA here is from genome assembly GCA_002174775.1 of Macleaya cordata. NCBI lineage: Eukaryota > Viridiplantae > Streptophyta > Magnoliopsida > Ranunculales > Papaveraceae > Macleaya > Macleaya cordata. Next base: position 7,942 of record MVGT01000734.1, on the reverse strand, counting down.
TCGATGTCCTAAAATAGAAATATAAGGAGAAAAAAAAAGAGTTGTTTTCTACAACTGGAAGTTAGAAAATGTAAAGGGTTCTTTGGAAACAAACAAAAGAACCATTAGTGTTTTAAACAACACAGTCGAAGCTTTAAACAATCAGTTACGCTCTCTGTCAGAGAAGGTTTCACTTCTTCAGGAAGAGAATCTGAAGATGGATCTTAATGCGCAGGTTGCATTATCAGAGCCACATAAAAGACTCAATCGACAATTTTAAGAGTTTTTTACCGAGGAAACAGGAAAAGACTCCAGTTACTGTTATTGTTAGTCAGGTAAAATATTAGAGTTCGAAAATGTAGATGTTATATGTTGTATACCTAAAACCCAAATTAATTTGGTTGATTTGTGTTTGCAGGGGTCGAACCCACCTTCAGTGTTTGTGGAAAAGATGAAGGAGAAAGAAGCGAATGTGCCTCCAGCTAGCAGTGAAGGAAGAGAACTAGCACCGCCTCCAGTCAGTAAGGAAACAAAAGAAATTGATGCTGAAGAAGAGATCTCAAAGGTAGCTGACAAGACTTCTACTGCAGAAGAATTAGAGGAATGCCTCTCATATTTGAACTTTATATGTTTCATCACACCATTCTTCCTTCTCTTCTTTTTTTGTTGTTTGGTTTGGATGAAAACACTATTTCTCTATTTTTTGAAACTTTTATGTTACTGTTTTGATGAACAACTTAATAGCTTGCGTAATGTACTAATATTTCATTATATCATGTGATGATGATTTTAGTATCATATTTAGCTTTTGGGATTCGGCTAAAAACCTCGACTTTTGTCCGGCTTTAAAGCCTAAAAACCGTTAGGCTACCTTTTCATGAGTTTAAGCTTAGAAACTCTAGCTTTTTGGGAACACAAGCGTAAACCTACTTTTAGGCAAAGCAGAAAACCTCCGTACTTTTGAAGTGTAAAGCCGAAAACCATGAGCTCTTGGGTACAAGCTCTAAATCGGTCAGTGTGTTTGGGGTGGACAACTGAAACAACTAATCATGCTAACTTATGGGGTATACGTTAGAAACGATGTCGGTTTATGTGGAAAATCGAAAATCCACAAAGATGATGAGGTAATATCTTAGAAGCCAAGTCCAGCTTTCGTGATATAGCTAGAAACCATTCAAAGGGTCTTAAAAAGTTCTTTGTATATTTACTGTTCAATTTTCAAAGATTGATGTTTATGCAATCATATATTTTATGTATATGAGTATGATCACTGGTAGTACTTTTTGAGATTCAATACATTCTATGGGGAACTGATATCATCACCATCAACTATCTTTAAGTAGAATAAACCATGCCCAACAACTTTCTAGATGACATATGGACCTTCCCATGTAGCTGCTAGCTTTCCTGCATTAGTTTCTTTAGTGTTAGGAAACACCCTTCTTAGCACAAGATCACCAAGGAATAAATCTCTATGAATTACTCTTTTATTATATGACCGTTGGAACATACGATGATAGTTCTTTAACTGCAATAAAGTTGTTTTCCTTCTATCATCTATGTCATCCAAACTCATCTTGATAAATGTCTTATTAATCGAATTTGACCCTAATATTGTTCTTATCATGGAGACGAGCAGCTCAGTAGGGATTACTGCCTCCATGTCATAACACAAAGCAAAAGGTGTCTTCATAGTAGACTTTTTCTCACCGTTCGATATGCCCATAGCACCTGATGCAAAGTATATGCCCATGTTCCCTTTCTATCATCCAGCTTTTTCTTCAGATTATCTAAAATCGTTTTATTTGATGCCTCTGCTTGTCCATTGCTTTACAGGTAGCGTGGTGCAGAAAACCTTTGTGGAATATAAATCTGAATATAAGTATCATAGCATATCTTGCTGAAAGATTCATACAAATAAATAACAGTAAACGGTTAGTGCATGATTATAGTTAAACCTTTGCTGAATCTTATATTGGGAACAAAACGCCTTCACTTTGACTCCAGCAAACTGAGGACCATTATCAGTGACTGGCTAAAGGTAGCCCAAACCTGTGGATTATTAAGAAAATCTAAACAGTCATCTAGATGAAAATTAAAAGACCTACTCAGATAGAGATGATATATCTAAACATCTATCTAGAAAAAAGACTGTCTCAATCGTTATATCTAAATAACCTGCATATAATATGCTCCCATATGAATTTAATGACATCTTCTTATCGAATTGTCACTAAGGCTATAGCTTCAATCCAATTGGTAAAGTAATCGGTTCCAACAAGTAAGTATTGTTGTCCAACAGAAGCCTTAATAACCAATGTAAAGTTAAAAAAAATTGTACAAATGTTATTGAACAACAAAATACTTGAACAATCTGACATCGATCACAAGCTTAAACAATCTTGTCAGAAGCAGATTGCATGAATGGCCAAAAGTACCCTTAGTTCATAGCCTTTTGAGCTAGTATTCGTCGTCCAGAATGATTTCCACACTCGCCTTTGTGAATGTCATTTAATAAAAGAATCCCTTGTTCTTTTTTCACGCACTTCAACAGTGGTCCCAAGTATGTTTTTTATAAAGATCCTCTCCAAGAATAACGTACCTCAACAACTATAGTTTTATCTTATGAGTCTCTCGCCTTCTGTCAGGTAGAATTCAATCTCTGAAGTAGATGAGGATTGGGTACATCTAAGCAGAGGTTGCATTTTCCCAAATTGTTGAAATAGGTAACCCCTGACTAAGCGTTGATTCAGTCGTTGTTCCAACTATTAGCTTTCTTTCTGATGCTTGTAGTAACATATAAGCTACATAAGCCAAAGCATCAACGTGGCGATTCTGATTTCTTGGTATCCTCTGTATGGTTACTCTTTCAAAATCCTGTATGAGCTCATTTACCTTATTAAGATATTGCATCATTCTAGAATCTCTTGCTTCAAATGTTCCATTAATCTGCTTTGCAACCAACTGTGAATCACTGAATATTATAAAAGTATTCAAGCTCAACTCCTTAGTTATTTAGAGTTCGTGAAGTAAAGGCTCATATTCAACTTCATTATTAATGACATCAAATAGAAGCCGCATTGAATACTCTAATATGTCCTTTGCTGGTGTAACAACGACTATCCCAATACTAGCTCCATAATCATTTATCGATCCATCAATAAAAAATCGCCACCCTTGTTGTGCTATCCAAGCAGAATCATCCATCTCATCTCCGAAAGCATGTTGATCATCTAAACTAGAGTTTAGATTTTCAGAGTGCTCTATCTCCAAGCTTGTAATAGGTAAATCAGTCAGAAATTCAGCAAGTACTTAACCTTTAACTGTCATCTGAGGCTGGAATTGGATATCAAACTGAGCAAGCTAGACTGCCCATTTAGCCATTCGTCCCATCTTCTGGTTTCTAGATAAAACCATCTTCAAAGGAAATTCTATAATTACCTTTATTACGTGTGCCTCAAAGTAAGGCCTTAAGTTTTGGGAAGCGAAAACAACTGCAAAGATAAGTCGTTCCACTAATGACTACTTTACCTTAGATGGATTTAAGGATTTGCTAATGAAATGTATCGGTTTCTCAACTCTGTTCTCTTCCCGTACCAAAGCAGCACCAATGGAATGATCTGTTGCAGAAATATACAACCCTAAAATCTCCCCTTCTTTATGGGTTTGAAAGTATCAGAGCTTTTCCCAAATAAGTTTTAATCTGGTCTAAAGCATCTTGACATGCATCAGTCCACTCAAAATTCACCTGTTTTCGGAATAGATTAAAAAATGGCTGGCATCTGTCAGATGATCTCAATATAAATTGGCCCAAAGTAGCTAACCTTCCTGTTAATATCTGAATATCCTTAATGTTCTATGGAGCAGGCACATCAAGTAGAGCCTGAATTTGATCTAGATTAACTTCTATACCTCTTCTAGTAACTAGATACCCCAGAAATTTACCTAACCGTACTCCAAAAGCACATTTGGTAGGATTTATCCGTATTTAAAAAGCTCGTATTCTATCAAAAGTTGCTTTTAAATCGCTAAAATGTATCTCTCTTCTCTTGCTCTTGACTAGCATATCGTCAACATACAATTCCATCATGTCATATCCTTAAACATACAATTGACCAAACGCTGATAAGTAGCACCTGCATTCTTAAGGCCAAATGGCACCCGATAATAGTATAATCCTAGATCAGTGATGAAAGCAGTTTTCTCTTCATCATCTGGATTCATCAAAATTTGATTGTAACCTAAATATCCGTCCATAAACGATAGCAACTCATGACCGGACGTTGCTTCTACCGTCATATCAATGTTAGGCAACGAATAATTATCCTTAGCGTAAGCACGATTAAGTTCTGTGAAATCTATACATACCCACATTTTGCCATTTTTCTTTAGTATAGCTATGATGTTAGCTATCCATTCAGGATATTGGACTTCTCGAATAAAATTTGCAGCCAGTAGTTTACCTATCTCTTCGTTAACAGCTGCATAATATTTTGGTGATAAACGTCTTGGCTTCTGCTTTACTGGCTTCTGATCCTCCTTAACATGTAAGCTGTGACATGCTACTGAAGAAGAAATCCCAGGCATATCAGTCATTTTCCATGCAAACAGATCTTTATTTTCAACCAGAAGAGCTAGCAATTCTTCTCGCTGAGCTTCACCTAATTCTTTGCCAATAAAAGTACATTTATTTGTAGCATCAGAGCTGATATCTACCTCATCTAACAACTCGACTGTAGCTGAAACTGGACCATCTTTGTAACATCCGGGACCTTGGGTGTACTTACACCACACTTGGGTGTAAATATCCAAAGCTCGGAACATTAATTGAGCGGGTTTTGAAATACATTTTGGTCTATCTCTCTCGGGCTTGGTCAGTTTAGGTCCAACTAAACTGCGTTTAGGTCTTAGTCAACTAAATTCAACTGGGCCCACGTCTAATCTATGGTTTTAAAAATAAAACTTAATATGGTTTGGGCCGACCATAGGCCCACGCAAGTCCTTGGGTCTAACTGGGGTTCTAGGGTCCACATGCCTTAAACCGTTTTGTTCTTAAAACATGCAGGCACTGAGTCTGTCACTTTATTAGGCGCCACGCTATGCAATAAGTGTTCAAACAGTAGCACCTCTTGGGGTTTTGTTCAAAAACGTGTCTACATTCTTATAATATTTTAAAAAAAATTAACTCATAAAAATATACATAAAATAACATGTTGATTAAACCTCATGCAGTTGATAGATTCTGCAAAACGTTCAGTTAAAACTTATAGTTTGCACTCTGGGTGTCGGAATCATGATCCGTGACAACCCCCTGAAATTAGACTCAGAGTGCACATCTTTTATGTTTTCGCCAAAGTCTAATTCCCAAGGGACTCTTCCAGAATCCAGGCGCAACCCAGCTGAAAGGTCCATGTTTTATGTTTGTCGAATTTCGTGTCAAAGGTAAACTCAAGATGGTCAATGTAACTTGATTTAGAGTCTAGTGAGTCTCGGTTCACTTCGGTTGAAAGAGAAGAAATCTACAAAGGCTCCGAAGAACTCAACTCACCACCGGAAGACATCCTAGGATGGTAAGTGACTTAGAACACTAAGTACCATAGGTGGTTAGAT
>MVGT01000738.1:107308-121632 GCA_002174775.1 Macleaya cordata | reverse complement strand
AGGAATATCAATCTTAACATCAATTTTAAGACCATCCATAGAATTTTTAAAGTTACCTTTCTTTGCGGGTTTCGGTTCCACGTCATCTTTGGGCTCTTCATCACCTTTGTCGGATTCCTCGTCTTCACTATCGGAATCATCCCCATCACTGCTCATCTCCTTCCCTTTCGTCATGCTACTCCTCTTCACATGCACTCTAGAAGTAGAGGTATGAGTTTTTTGGGTCTCCTTTTTAAGAACACGAGGCTGCTCTTCCTTGGGTGTGTCTACAAGTGCCGTCACCAACTTTGTTACCTTCTCCGTCAAAGTTTCTAACTTTTTCTCCAATGAGTCGATACGTGTTTCCGTGTTTTCTCCTCCTGCTATCAATTTCTTCTTCTTTTGTCGTAGTTTTCTCTCCGAAATTAAAGGTGCTACTAGTTCTCTACCCAAAACCTTGATTTGTTTGCGAGTTGAGACCATACACCACAAGGAACTACAGAAATCTAAGGCTCTGATACCACTTGATCAAAGGTTTCTAGTAGAAGAACATTCAATCAAGAACAAATAATAGAATTAAGAAGAAGACAATGCTGCTGAAGATAGTTTACCTCTCTAAGATTCTCAATATTCTTTAAAGAATTAACCAGAAAAAAAAAAAAACAATGGTAACTCTTACACAACCCGTAGGTTTATACCCTTCAAAAGAAATCAATAAAAAGAACTCCCCCCTACACAAAGGGATTAACTCCTACTTATAGAAAAGAGTACTTGGCTGTTTCTAATTGGTAACCTTCTTGGACACCAAGTCTTCTCCCAGCAGTTTTCTATTTCACAATAGTAGACTTCTAAAATAGAAAGTTAAGTATATACTATTATATTAGTAATTACTAAAAGTTGCTTCTCATATATATATATGAGAAACTTACTAAACCAGCCATCTACTATTATATTAGTAATTACTAAAAGTTGATTCTCATATATATATGAGAAACTTACTAAACCAGCCATCTACTATTAATGGGTGATCCACCTGGATCAGGGTATAAGACCCTAGGGCAAAAATCGCGTAAAAAAAAAGCCTAAATTTGCGAACTGGCCTTGGTATCGATACCACTCTCAATGGGTATCGATACCACCCTGATACACAACATCAGGGAGCCTTAGTATCGATACTGCATGAGGTTGGTATCGATATTGGCAATGAAGTATCGATACCTACTCCAAGGTGAGTATCGTTACTGACCTAGCTGACTTACAGGCTAGGTCATTATCGATACCACCTTCAGAGGGTATCGATACCACCTTGCCCATAAGCTAGAAAAGCCCCTAAAAAGTGTTTAAATGGGTTCTAAAATCATCCTAGCTTATGTGGCTAAGTCCTAATGCATTCTAACCACCTATGAATGATAAACAATGTCACTTACCAACGCGTGGTGAGTTCTGGTGGTGAGTTGAATCCGATGGCGTGCTTTCTCTTCAATCTTCGATGAAGTGTGAGTTTGCACGAAGGATAAAACCTAACTCTAACTCAAACAAGGACTTACATTTGAGTTCATTATCTCACCATGAATATTGACAAACCCAAAGGGACCTTTTAACAAGCAACGACATCAACGAAGTTAGCTAATTCAGTTTCAACATCAACTTAAAACTCATTAGTTTTTGAGGGTAAGTTTCTCTATAATCACAGTAGTTTCTGAAGGTAAGTTTCTACACTTGCAATTTAGACTTCAATTTTTGAAGTTTATGAAGGTAAGTTTCTGAAACTCAATTACTTCAAATTTTGCCTATTAGATTTCACATTTGTTTTGAAATCTTTTACAAGCTAGAAGGTGGAATTTTTTTATCTTTCAAAGACAAAACCAAACAAAGAAACAAGCTTCTCGGTACTAAAAAACCATGCAATACAAAAAGAGATCTCTGCTACCTACAAGGAACTGAAAGGTTTCCAAGTTTCACGTAAAAAACCTCGGTATTGATACGTTTCTGGGTTTAACCTTTAAAAAACTCGGCATTGAAAGGTTTCTGGGTTTTACCTTAAAAAACCCCCAGAATTGAAAGGTTTCCAGGTTTCACCTTAAAAAACCTCAGGATTGATAGGTTTTTGGGTTTCACCTTAAAAAAACCTTGGATTTGAAAGATTTCTAGGTTTTACCTTTTAAAAAAACCCTTGGAATGTAAAGGTTTCTAGATTTCACCTTAAAAAAAACCTCGGCATTGAAAGGTTTCCAAGTTTCACCTCAAAAAATCTCGGAAATAATAGGTTTCTAAGTTTACTTTAAAAATAGACTTCGGTAATAAAGGTTTCTTAAACAACAATGAACTCTAATACAAACACCAAATCTGGAAAGAAAACTCTGACAGATTCAGGGAAAGAAGAGTCAAAACTGGAAAAAAACTCTAACAGATCCAAGAAAACTCTGATAGAGCTTGCTCAAAGCAAAGCAGGTCAAGACGCTTACTTTCTGAAAACTACAGAAGGTGATCTCTTTAAATCACCAAGAAATAAACTTCAATTTAAAAGGTTTTAACCTTAAAAAGAAGTACTCTGACTCAAAAACTATATTGGTTTTCCAGGTTTGCCCTATAATTATAACTTTGGAAATATTTGGTTTTTCAGGTTTATCTTACAATTAAGCCATTGTTTTAAAGGTTTACTAGTTTACCCTCAAAAGAAAACCTTCAAGGACCTTAAATGTACACAAAGCAAGGAAAGATATAGCAGAAAACTCCGACCGTATGGATATCAAGTTTCGCCCAAGAATTAAACCGTAGACTATAAAGTTATCCAAGAACGTAGTTCTTTGGAAATTAGAACACTTATAGAGAAGTATTAGTTTTTCAAGTTTGCCCCAAAATTTAAACTGCGGAGTCGAGGTTACCAGTGCTGGGTCATTGGATACATAGCATTTGAAATGTTACTGGCTTTTTTGGTTTTCCCAAGAATGATAACTATAAAAGGATCATGGGCTGGGTTTCGGTTGTTTCCTTGGATTATTGGATTTTTATGTTTGCCCTACAATTACAATAAAGCAGGGAGGTCACCATTGAGATCAGTGGAAATGACCTCTATTGGTTTTCGGGTTTGCCCTATAATTAAATTGTCAGTAGTAAGGTTTTTTCAATGAACTAGTTTTCTTGAATGCCACCCTTTGTCATCGGTTTTCTTCAATTGCCCAATAATTAGATCGTTCTTGGGAGATTTCTTGTGTGTATCTATGGATTTCCAGGTTTTTCTTTAAAGCAAACCTTGGACAAAAGGTTTACAAGTACAACACTTGAAACCTACTAGCTAAAACACAAAAAACTAATAAAAGGTCCTTCTTTGTGTAAAGGTTTCTCAGGTTTACCCTTAAAATAAAAAACCAAAAACAAAGCTTTTTTTTTTGCCTTGTCAAGCATCCAGAAAAAAAAAGGAACAAATAAAGTTTTCTAGATAACAGTCTTGAAGCTAGAGAGCTTTCAAAACAAGAAAAACAACAGGAATCCTGACTAAAAGGGAATAAATACAAAACAAAAAGAAAAGTTTTCCATTGAAGGGTCTTAAAAGCTGAATAGCTTTCAATACCTGGAAAACAATAGAATTCCTACAAAACATAAAGGAATTAATAAACAAAACAATCAAAAGTTTTCCAAAAATAAGTCTTGGAGTTGAATAGCTTTCAACACTTGGAAAACAACATATAATAGGGGTTTCAGGCACATAAGCAAATATACATGGACAAATCAAAAGAAACCTCTTCACATAGCTTCACATAATTGAAATACACAACTAAAAATGAGGTTTCCAGTAAAACTCAAATGAAACCTCTTCTCATAAAATAAACTTGAAGCTAACAACTTTCAGTAACAAAAACAAAAATAAGGTTTCTAGCACATGAGCACAAGAGCACATGAACATACTAAATGAAACCTCTTCCAACAAACTTGAAATTGTTTCATGCAAACAGAAACAAAAAACAAACTGAAGTTTGCTAAATAGAAGAAAAATCCACGAAAGAGAAAGAAAAAGTGCAAACCAAGCAGAAAAAATCTGTTTAGACTAAAAGCAAGTGCTGGAAGAAAAATTTACTCTGACATCACCCAAAACCCAGAATCTAAAAGGTTTCCGGGTTTTCCCTAAAAAACCCAGAATAAAAAAAGGTACACGAAAACTCAAAATAAGAGGTTTTCAAATTCTACCTTAAATATTAGAAAACAAATTGGTTTCCAAGTTTCACCTAAAAACCAAGTATAAACAAGAAAAAAGATAGAGGAAACCGAAACTCGAAAAAGTTTGAGTTCTCGGAAAGAACCTCTACCAAATCCTACAATAAAAATAAGCAAAATAGTGGTTTCTAAAACCTAAAAAACAAATAAGCAAAACAGTGGTTTCCAAAAAAAAACCACAACACTTTGGGTCCCGACCTAAAACTAGACTTTGTTTTCCAAACAACAAAGCAGTCTACTGGAAACCTTCAAAGAACTTTAGAAAAGTTTCCAAAAAGTAAAACCTCTGCTCCTTTCAAAAGAGGTTAGCTGAAAATTGCAATAAAGAAAACACAAGAGGTCTAGCCTAATACGAAAGAAAGGGACCACGAACCGGGGCAAAAAATTACCTTAAATTAAGGAAAACCTTTTCAAAACAGGAAAGACTTTTCAGCAACAAAAAGTTAATTCGACTCCCTTCACAAACGGAATAAGCGTAAAGAGAGAAGAAAAAACCTTCCCCAAAAACACAACAAATGCGTGGAAACAAGCAAACCACAGCTTAAGCACAAAAAAGTGCAAAAAATAGCGCTAACTGGGGGTAAAATTCAAAAAAAATCCCTTCTACTTTTTTCACTAGTGCTTTCCTTAAAACATGATTAAGAAATACAAGAAGGTTTTCGAACAGAAACCTCTCATTTTTTGTGGGGAGAAGGGGATAATATCCCATCCAAAGAAATTTTTTTCCTTTTTAAGGATTTTCTCAATATTACTCATAATATTAAGAAAATGGGGGCAAAATATAGGAATACCTTTTCGGATTGAGTTTTCTGCGAGAGAAAGAGCTTTTTCACTAAAGAAAAGAGGTTTCTGAATGGTAAACCTGACAAGAAGAGGTGTTCGAAAGATAACCTAACAGAAAGAAGTAATGAAAGGTCCATGTTTTATGTTTGTCGAATTTCGTGTCAAAAATTAACTCAAGATGATCTCTTGTAATTCTGAGTTAGAGTTTAGTGAGTCTCGGTTCACTTCGGTTGAAAGAGAAGAAATCTACAAAGACTCCGAAGAACTCAACTCACCACCGNCTAACATTATTTTTATTTGGTGATTGTGTAATCCTTAACCTTAGTCACATTGACATACGGTTATTCCAACTAATAACCGTAAGGATTTTAGACTTTCAAGTAAACAAACAGTTGTCTAGCCCTTACAAATAGCTGTCAAGCACTTATGAACAGTTGTTATACACTTATAAAGTGAAGGACAGGTATTCATTACTGATTGGCTAGGAACTTGACTTCTAAACTTGGCAAGTCTATAAATAGAGGAGCCAACTTCTCAATTAGACACAACTTTTGGAGCAGAAAAACCTCTCTCACTTTCTCTCTCTAGAGTCTTTAACTTTTTCTCTCTAGAGTCCACTAGGTTCTCTCTCTAGAATCCTCTAGGTTTTCTCTAGAAAACCACTTTCTCTCTCTAGATTCTTGAATGAAGAATTTTGTCTCCTTCAGATAGTAATCACATTAGCCTCGAATATTTTCAAGGTTGTGAAATATTTAGTGTCATGAAAGATTTTGTGTGTTGTTGCACTGTCTGCAAGACATACATCCTCACCACTTATCCTGTGACTCGATAGATTACTGCTGGAATCCATATCCTTTAATAAACAAAAGAGAGAATAAGATAAAGACACACATATGTATATATATGTATAGAGTACAAATATTTACAAGCAAAAGTAATACAAATAAAACTCTCTTTGGTGTAGACATGCCCATCACCAAAGAGTTGATCTAAGTTATCGCCATCAAAATCATAGAAGGCATCAGGAATTGTAGGTGGGTATTTGCTAATGGATCATTGTTGTAACTAAAGTTCATTTCAGCATTAGCTTCTGGCTTTCTGAGTAAAGACTGGTAAAGATCTACCAGATGTCTTGCTATACGAAAGGTACGCGACCAGTGCCCATGCATACAACAATGATAGACGACTCCTTTATAAATTTTACGAGGTTTATTCTGCAAATCTTGCTGCTTCGTTTTAGAATCGTTCCTCTTCTGGGGGTTCGATCTTATATCATCCCACTTCTGGTGGTTTGATTTTGTATCATCCCACTGCTGGGGGTTCGATTTATTCTTATCTGTATTTTCACACTTCTGGTTGTACGAAGTATGTCTAGAATTACTATGACTACCTCTTTTGCCATATCGACCACACTTACTATGTCTATTTCTACGTCTAGAAGAGGACGATGCATGTACTTCTGGCAGTGATGCCGAACCAGAAGGACGAGAAGCATGGTTCCTCAATAAAAACTCATTATTTTGTTCCGCTACAAAAAGATAAGAGATTAGTTCAGAATATTTCTTAAAACGACACTCTCGATACTTCTGTTGTAGGAGTTCATTCGAGGCATGAAATGTCGTAAAAGGCTTTTCTAACATTTACTCATCTGTGACGGTCACACCACACAATTTCATCTGTAAGGTGATTTTAAACAAAGCAGAGTTATATTTCGTCACAGATTTAAAATCCAGCAAGTACAGGTTGAGCCAGCTGTATTGGGCATTGGGGAGTATGACCAACTTCAGGTGATCAAACCTATCATTTAGACCATTCCAAAGAATCAAAGGATCTTTAATTGTAAGATATTCAGATTTTAAAGTAGCACAAAGATGATGACGGAGTAAAATTAAAGTGGTTGTGCGACTCTGCGGGGTCGCGTGATTACCTTCTTTTATTATATCTCTGAGGTCTTTGGATTAGAGATAAATCTCAATATCAAGTAGCTAAGAGAGATAATTATCTTTAGAAATATCTAGAGCTTTAAATTCAAGCTTTGTTAGATTCAACATAATCGAAATAACAAAGACGATGATTATATCTTTTTGATTTTGTCAGGTGTCCAAGAACTTCGTTTAGATCAAGAACTCTGGGTTAATCACGAATTCTTGAGGGCACTTATTGCAAAAGATTGGTAGAGACTCGTGATGATAACATGTTATAATTTCTGCACTATTTTGCGAAAGTGTACACGAGAGAAGAGGATAGAGATATATTATTCAACTGCACATACAATAACATACATCTTATATCTGTCTCAACTTGATCGTACGTTACTGTCATCACAACATAAGGGTAGATGACAATTTATAGAAATAGATGCATGATGGTGAGGCACCATCTCATGAAACCTATTAAGGGAGGTGGCGTATCCATGCATACGGTCCAAGGTGGACAACCACCTCCATCTTCTTATAACACCTAGAGAAATTTTTAAGCAAACTAATTTTATTTTTGAGGGAACAGGAAAAAAATCCAATATTGGGCCTACATTTAGGTTCCACCCCACCCAAAATTAATTTTGTAAATAAAACTCAAAATTAAGTGAAAAGATGAAGCTACCCTTCCTTAAAAGAAAGAAATTAGAGAGAAAAAAGAAATAAATTAGAGAGAGAAACGGTCGATCAAAAAAGAGAAAGAAACCGAAAAGACTGATTCAAAGAGAGGGAATAACGAATTCGTGATTGAGATCAGAGTTCGAGTTTATGTTCGTGATCGAGATCGAAGTTCGGATTTAAATTTGATGTAATATTAAGTTTCAGAAACTTACCTTCAGAAACCTACCTTCCGAAACTTCAAAAAGTGAAGTGTAATATGCAAGTGTAGAAACTTACCTTTAGAAACCTGTGGGTTTCAAGTCGATATTGACACCGAATCAACCAACTTCGTTGATGTCGTTACTTGAGATCTTTGAGTCTGATTTGATCAAAGAAAAGGTTTGATGCAGATAAAGTCGATGAAGATAAGTTTGATGTAGATCACGTCGATGAAGATAGGGTCGATGCAGATCAAGTCGATGAAGATATGTTCGATACAGATCAAGTCGTTGATGATGAAAAAAGTTTGATATAGATCAAATCGATGATGATCAAATAAAAAGTCCGATGTAGATCAAGTCGATGATGATAAAAAAAGTTTGATGTAGATCAAGAGTCAATGATGATCAAAGAAAAAGTCCGATGTGGATCGAATCGATGAAGAGGATGATCAAAGAAAAGATTCGATGTAGATCCGATGTGAATCTTGAAGGTGATGAACAATTTGTTGTAGATCTGTTGTCGAGCTCTTGCTCGGTGTTCTACTGTTTTTAGATCTCATCTCTTGGTCGTTGTACTCCTAAAAAACTTATAAAATTTTCCAAGTAGACAAGTGTACTGTTTACATCCTAAGTGTAAACAAATTTTTGACAAGTGTACTGCTTTCTTTTGTTCTTCATGAGTATGTAGCCGATATTGAAATTAAAAGACTTATTCATCCAATCTTGATATCTTATAAGAAAAAAGGAGAATACAAAATAGAAGAACTTTTGAAAACTAAAGAGAAAGCTATTAAAAAAGGAGAAGATGATTAGATGATGAAATCTTCTTAATTCTTGAATAAGTTTTTGTTATGTCAAGTCTTAGCATATTTTTTAAAAATTTCAAAAAAAAGATTTTCTTGTTTCTCTATCTAGAAAACACAGAAGAGTATTGAAATTTCTAGAGAGAGAAAGTATAATACTTAGCTTGATTTCGTCGAGATCAACCTTACATTTTTCGGCAATCTTCGACGATTGTGTCTTGTTAGCTCAGAGAGATTACCAGATGACGCCAAAATGAAGGAGACAAAATTCCTTCAAAGAGGTTTGATTCTTCATTCAAAGAGTTTAGAGAGAGAAAGAGGTTCTCTAGAGAGAGAAAGTAAAGAGTTCTAGAGAGAGAAAGTGAGAGAGGTTTCTCTGCTCTAGAAGTTGTGTTCTTAATTGAGAAGTTGGCTCCTCTATTTATAGACTTGCCAAGTTTAGAAGTTAAGTTCCTAGCCAATCAGCAATGAACACCTGTCCTTCACTTTATAAGTGTATGATAACTGTTCATAAGTGCTTGTCAGTTGTTTGTAAATGCTAGACAGCTGTTTGTAAGTGTTAGACAACTGTTTGTTTACTTCTTTCTGTCAGGTTACTTTTCGAAAACCTCTTCTTTTCAGGTTTACCTTTCGGAAACCTCTTTTCTTTAGTGAGAAAGCTCTTTTCTCTAATGGAAAGCTCAATCCGAAAAGGTGCTCCTATATATAGCCTATGATATATTGTACAGCTTCTCACATAAACCCATTGACTAATTCATTATTATTTGCACATAGTGAGTCTTTGAATTTTTGTGATTACATTTTAGTGAAGTTGAATTCTGATATGTCTTGGATCTAATTGATGTAGTTTTTACTAAACTAGTGTGACTGAATAAGCTTTTAAAATTGATTTTAGAAGATGATCAATTACATAAAAATTGCAAATACATCGCAGTGTGTTCTTCATTCAAATTGTTTGAAGTCAATGTAGTAAAACACCTAATAGAGTAAGTACCCGCAAAAAGATTGAGAACTTGGTGTTTGGGGCATCATAAAAGAGTGAGTACACGCAAAAAGATTAGGAACTCGAAGTCCTTACACGATTCATCATATTGACCTCGTGATGAGCCAAATAGTGTTTGGAGTCTACTTGCCTAGATTTATCTCCTCAGATAAGAGATGACCTTAGGATCCAACAAGAAATCTCTAGATATTATTAGTGATTCACGAATTTCATGAAATTGAGTTAACTTTGTTATAAAAGACACATCTTTTCTATAATTCAATCTTGATGGTTAATATTCAGTTTATTTTAGAATATTGTGAGTCTTGTAAATCCACAACTAGATAAAGTTCAGTCTAGTGATATTAGTGATAAGCATATTTGGTCTAATCAACTTTTTATGATATTTTCATAATTCTTGACTGTCTTCACTATCACACACACAAATAGATTATATTGGATGATGTGAAGAACCTTGTTCGAGGATCTCCTATGGCTATATTTGAATAACTTTTAGACATTATTTGTGACTTGATTTTATACATTTAAATGTCTCCTGAATTGATGTCTTGATAGCTTTGACAACTTGATTTGATCATATGAATGTTGTATTTACTTGACTCATGTTGAAAATTGTTTTTAAGTGGATAAATGTCCAGGTCATTGTTTTTCAAGCATATTTCATTCAAAGTGATCTGTTTGAGAGGGAGTTTTTTTTGCATGGTTTTTCATTGATTTTAGCTAGAGCGTGCATTCATGCTCTTTCATAAGAAAAAAAAATTTTGGCCTTTCGATTTCGAAACCAGGTCAATTGATTTCGAAATCAGACCTGAGGCTGTCGATATCAAAATCAGACTGCCCGATTTCAAAACCGCCCACGTAAATTCGAAAATCAGATCTATTTTTGGGCATTTCAAAGGTCTTTTATAAATTGGATTTCGAAACCTTTTATTTTCATATCATATTTTTAGTGGTTTCGAAAGGAGAAAGGAGTTTCTATGGTTTTTTTTGCATACGATCTTTCCATTGGATTTCATTCTTCGATCTAGGGTTAGTTTCTTTAATCAAATATTTTTCCTTTATTTCCAATTGTTTAGATTTCCTAGGGCTCGTTTGTGCATTCATTTTGTTTAACCCTCGTTAGTTGTATTTCTCCTTCTTTGATTCAATGGTTCGTTCTCGTTCTCGTGGTTCTCGACGAGACAATCCTCCTTTATATACTGGTCCAGAGACCAATGAGAAGTTTTTCTCTTCTCTTTATTGTGAGAACTACAAAAGTACTTTGCTCCTAGAACCCTTATCATTGAGGGAGAAGTACAGTTTGAAGGTATTGGTGTTCCCTTGCTTTTCAATGTGTTTTGTACCCGTGGTTGGGACACTTTACTTTCATTTTCGGGCAAAGCCTATCCCAAGCTTGTCAAGCTATTCTATGCCAACATACACAATGTTGACAAGACTGTACCATGTTTCTCTACTGTTGTCTGTGGTAGAGTTCTCCACATCACACCGACTTTCATTTCTGGGTTATATCAACTTCCAATGGAAGCTGATTCTTTTTGGTTTCCTCTCGGTTGTGATGGTAGTGAAGCAGAACATCCATCTCATGATGTTATTGCTTTAGAATTGGCTGATGAAATCTTTCCGTGGATAAGAAATTACCCGTGAATAAGTGTTATCTTCTTGTTCAGGTTCTTAGCACCATTATATCTTATGATCTCTATCGTTCTCTTGGGAACAAGAGTGAGTTTTCAAAGACTTCTACAGAGTTTTTGTACTTTCTGTGTCAGGGTCGATCTATCGACATTAGTTCTTTTATTATTTATCAGATGATTAACATTAATGAGCTGAAGCATTGGAGACATAGCTTACCCTTTCCTAAGATGATTGGGTAGTTTCTTTTTGCTGAGAATATGGACATTCCTGATGGTGAGTTTAAAGCCCAGGAGATGAGGAAGATAGATGTTTCTACAGTGAACCAGATCCTAGGCCAGTTCAGTCACAATATAGGTCCATCTACTTCTGCACCTCTAAGGGTTCTAGAGTCGTCATCTAGGTCTTCGAATTCTGCACTCGCTACACTTCGTCTATCAGATTTTTCTCCTATGACCGAAGCACAAGCAAACACAATCATAACTACAATGAATGTTGTGCTTGCTCGTCTAGATGTCGTTGTTCCAGTGGTCAACCGGATTGCTGAGATAATCAGTGTTGAAGGGATTCCGACACATCCTCCATATGCTAGATCTAAGCTCAATCCTCATAGACAACCAGATGATTCTGATTCAGAGGAGGAGATGGAAGAAGAAGAGTCAGAAGAATAAGAAGAGGAAGAAGAAGAGATAGAGGAAGAAAAAGAGTTTATGGAGAGTGATTAGATTATATTAGATATATGTTTAGTCTGTCTATATTTCTCAAGTTTTTGAGTAAAACTGTGTTTTTTACTTTTTGTTTTTACTGTTTCATGTGTGAGATTGTGTTTCTACTCTTACCTTATAGTTTGATTGCATTCTCTTTGCTACTTATGTTTCTCTTTTGTTCATTTTGACAAAAAAAAGGGATAACAGTTTTGTGTGCTCATTTGTTTTTGTGGGGAGAGGTATGGTTTAGGGGGAGTTGGAGTTGGAGTTTAAGTTTTCTTTTCCTAATTTATGCTGTAGTTCCTTGATGAATTTTGTGAGCATTGTGTAGGAAACAGGTTTCAAAGACATTCTCTAAAGTTAGGATAGTATTTTTCTTTGGGGGAGTTTTGTCTTTGGTGTCATTGAGTCAATGTAAGGGGATATGAATTGTAAAGAGAAGGTCTATATTATTATTTCCTTATGTATGAGATTTTGTCACAAAATTGACAAATGGGGAGATTGTTAGGACCATGAGTTCTTCCTTGGGTTTGTTAATTTGTAAGTCAAATCAAAACACTCAATGTAAGTCCATATCTTTGAGTTAGAATTAGGTGTATTCTCTATGTTCTGAATGTTGAAGACTTAAAGATTTGAAAGATCAGAGGGAGAGCATCTTACAACTCAACTCACCACCGAAAATCATCTTAGGATGGTAAGTGACCTTGTGTAATGACTCGACCCTAGGGTCCATGACCCGAACCCGGTCTATGACCCGAACCCGGTCCACTAGACCCCAAGCTCAGTCCGTTAGAAAAAGGTTCACAACTTCCTCAAATATTTTTTTTAAAAATATTAGAGTTCAACCAATTCTCCGTCCAAGTAACAAAGAGTCTATTTAAAACTGGTCTTTACAAATAAGTAAATAAAATGAGAGAGAGAGAGAGTTTCAACAAGAATTACTTCCTCGTTACATTCCATTCTCTCCCCAAAAGTTTTCACGAATAAATCCTTGGGTGAAAGTTTTCCAAAGCTCAACATTGGTTCATCAAGTAATTGGAGAAAAATTATGTGTTTAAAACCAACACTCTTACCCTAGATGGAATGATGATACTGGAAAAAGGACTGCAAGTAAATACTAAGTCATCCTTAAAGAAATACTCAACCTTTAATCCATCAATAATTAAATTCATTCACGAAATAATCCATAACTAAGTACTTTAAAAAGTCAAAGCATTCAATAGATAGTAGTGTTCTTTCGAAGTAGAATAACCTACTCTATGGCTCGTAAGATAAGTAATGCTCCTGCGAATCTAAGATCTGCCTGATGTTCCAACTCTTGAATCTGTAGAGAGTAGGAATGAAAAACAATGAGTTTAACTCAGTAGGAAGAAACAATACCAATACGAACATACATATATATATATATATATGTACGTAGCATGTCTATACTTATACCCATGTTCGTTGGATTCCCATAAGAAAGAATCCAACTGACTCACCTTGCCTACTACACATGTGACACTGATAAAAATTAGTTTTACCCATTACTTCCGTGCCTGAAGATGGCGTAGAACCACTCTTAGATGTCCCGTAAGACAACTCCAAGCCACATCACATGCATTCCATGTCTCCACTATCGATATACCTTAGTGTTAGATGGCATTTCATGCTTCAACTATGATCTGCCATGCTTTTTAAGCTTTGTGACAGCAACATTTCATGGCTCATATCATCATAAAAATGTGACCGAAACATCCCCAAAATGTATATACATAATATACAACACAACATGATCATCATTGCATATTAACTTGCATAAATCATCACTAAATCATGTTGGAACAGCATGCGCAACGCTTAATAATACGCATACAACAACACATTTCAAAATGTAAAAGCATTCAGCATCAGTATATAACTAGAAAAGCGTTGTCTATTTAACAGCTTATTTCTCTTTACAATTTTTAATTCTTACGGCTGTAACGGGTGCCACACACGATCATTATATCGTCTTCCACGGGGACCCATCATGGGGTATCGCCATAAGGCCGCCTAAAAGGCACGAATCATTTAGATTCAAAATATTTCTCTTGTTCACGTTACATGTTTTTCTTTTTCCAAGTTATCATGCACTCAACGTGTATCTTTTTACACAAAACATGTAATAAACATGTAGAACATATATAACATATTTGGGATTTCGAATCAATCAACCGCATGTCGATTACAATCTTTAATCTCAATGGAATTGAACAAACATATATACATATATATAGATCATGGTTCCTAATTTAAGTGAAACCAAATAGCAACATATATGTACATAGAGAGCACGGTTTCAAGTACATATGAAACCGACCAATGCATACACATAATCACGTTTTCTAAGTTTATAGGAAACATATTTGTTTTTTTTGTAGAAGATGATT
>MVGT01000738.1:74094-107115 GCA_002174775.1 Macleaya cordata | reverse complement strand
ATATATATATATATATATATATATATATATATATAGCTTTAAGTCGTTGAAAAATAGATCACCTCCACAATAAGATCAAAACTTGTATTTTAATGTTATGCTCACTCACATAAAATCATAAAGATAAATGAAACTTAAAATCGACTTCCATCCTACCTTAACCGCGATCCCCTAGGTTGTGATCTCTTCCTTTTTCTTCTCTTTAGTCTTCCTTCCTCCTCTTTAGCCTAGGTTTTGATAGAAGATGGTGGTGTGTTTAGGGATAGTTTGAGGAGAGAGAAAATAGTTTAGAGAGGGCGAGGGAGAAATCGGCTGGTCTCTCTCTCTTTTTTTTTGTTCAATGAGAGAATGTGAGAGCAAGAAAGGGAGGGAGAGTAGAGATCAAACTCTTTTTTCTCTATCTCTCTTTCTCTTTTAACTAATTTTTTTCCCAATCATCTCCCCTCCTTCCTAATCAAGGGTTTCACCCAACTATGGTATATTTTTTCTCCATTTCAAAATATTATGCAAAGGTGTATAACATGACCATACAATGTTGATGGTTCAAGATACTAGTGCTTGACACATATTCATCAAAAATAGATCCTAAGGCTAGCATTTTTCACCATGTGTTTAATCCAAATTTGGTGAACAAATCTTTCCAACTTTAGGTGTCAATCATAGATATTAGGTAAGTCTTTGGGAATATACTAGTTTAAATTATATTTGGTTTGTTTCTCTAATGTGCAAATCGATTATGGCATGTATCTACGCCGATTCTGGAACATCTAAAAATCTTGATTCCTAAACGAATCCAATGGTTGGCATCTCTTGATTCTTCTCTTGAGAACGAAATATTTTATTGCTAGAAATATTTTCAAAATGGGCTAACTAAAATTAGTCTTCATCAAATGAATTCAAATTTTGAATTCATTTCCTAACTTAGATGTTACACTAGCTTGGTAATTATCCTTTGACATTTTGGTCACATGCTAACCAAATATATATATATATATGTCTATACCTATATGCACATATATATTTATTTATAACATGAATATCTTCATTGCATGCATGCAAATTATTTTAGGAAATTAATATATGAGTTAAGAGAGAGATTGAGTTGATTCTCTCTCTCTCTTTCTATCTCTAACGCCCCCACCTATGGGGCCCACTCTGTCATTAATTCTTGTATGCAATATCCTTAGTGGGATCTAAAAGGAATATTTGTTAATAAATAAAATCCTCTCATGCATATATATCTACATATACATATATATGTGAATAAATATATTCATATACATATCTAGATATCAAGTCAATATATTTTCACATGAAATAATGATTTCCACTCATAATAACCACTAATGATATCAACAAATTTCACATGGTTCACATAAAATAATAATTTCAACTCAACATATCTACTAACTAGGTATATCGCCGTGCCTCCGGCACGGCTCAAAACCTTGGCCAGCAGATCTGCCGGTGGCGGTGGGGAGGAGGAACCGACACAGATCGGAAAAAAAAGTAAAGGGAGATGTAGAGAGGAGAAGAGAGGGTTAGCAGAGAGAGGAGAAAGGGGGCAGGCAGAGAGAGAGAAGAGAGGGTTAGCAGAAAGAGGAGAAAGGGGGATTGTGCGGTACTTGTGAACAGCTTCACTGATGATGAAGAAGAAGAAGAAGAAGAAGAAGGAAGGAAGGAAGGAGTAGTAACATGCATGTGTTATGAAGCAGAGAGAAATCGAGAGAGAAACAAAGAGAAATCGAGAGAGAGAGAGAGAGAGGGCAGGGAGAGAGAGGGAGAGAGACGCTTATCAAACAACACAAAATTTATAAACGGGACAAATCTACCCCCCGTCCTGAATTGTATAAGAGATATTAATTGTCTAGACACATGCAAAGCAATTTTATGCATGCATGCAAAACGTGTACATAGGCAAAGGACTCGTTAATTCCACCCCTATGGAAATTAACAAGTGGGTTTTTAACACCCAACACACGGATTAGTCTAAAGTTTCCAGACTATACTCGACCCATGGGCCTGGGCCCATCTTGTCCATTTCACAAAATGAGGAAATAAATTCTCGGGTATTACATCATCACCCCCTCAAAAGAATTTCATCCTGAAATTAAAAATCTTCAATAAGGTAAGGTTAAATTAGTTACTTGAAAACATCTCGAGGCATTTTTCTCGAATTACCGACTCCAGCTCTTATGTTGCCTCTTCAGGGCTATAATGCTGCCACTGGATCTTCACCAGGTGAAGCGTCTTATTTCGGAGCTTTTGTGTTTTTGTGTCCAAAACACGTAAGGGCTTCTCCTCGTACGTGGTGTCCTCATCTAACTAAACCTCTTGCCAGTCTATGATATGTGAAGGATCCGCGTGGTATTTCGGTAGCATTGAAACATAGAACACGTTGTGCATAGCAGTCAATTGTAGCGGTAAAGCAAGTTGATACGCCACTTCCCCGACTCGACCGAGTATTTCAAATGGTTCGATGTAACATGGTGACAATTTCCCTCTTTTGCCAAACCTCTTGATTCCAGGTTGGGGGCTGACCTTCGGGAAAATATACTCCCCTTCCTGAAATTCTAGTGGTCTCCTTCGATTATCAGCATACTGCTTTTGTCTGTTTTGAGTCATCACGAGTCTTTCCTTGATCAGTCCAACAATCTCCGTGGTTCGCTGCACAATCTCTGGTCCCATCACGCTCTTTTCACTTACCTTAGCCCAACATAGAGGTGTTCTGCAAGGTCTCCCGTAGAGAGCTTCATAGGGTGCCATGCCGATACTGGATTGGTAGCTATTGTTGTATGTGAACTGGATAAACGATAGCTGGTCGTACCAGTTTCTTTAAAAACCCATCGCACATGCCTTTAGTATGTCATCCAGTATCTGGATGGTCCTTTCGGACTGCCCATCTATTTGCGGGTGGTATGCCGTGCTCAAGTGGAGTTGCATTCCCATGGCATCTTAGAAACTCTCCCAGAACTGAGATGTGAACAACGGATCTCAGTTCGACATAATAGATAATGGTACACCATGGTGTACTACAATCTCCTTTACATACAGAACACTCAGAGTTGCTACTGTGTCTATTTGTTTAGTGGTAAAAAATGTTCAGACTTTGTGAGTCTGTCCACGATTACTTAGATACTGTCATAATGCTGTTTGGTTTTTGGATCACAAAGTCCATATTTATGAAATCCTACTTCCATTCGGCAATGTCCAGCGGTTTCAGTGGCCCCACTGGTCTCTGGGGCTCAATCTTCACTTGTTGATATTTAAGGCACCTTGACATGTAGAGAGCCACGTCCCTCTTCATACCCTTCCACCAAAATCGTCTCTTCAGATTCTGGTACATCTTGGTACTCCTTTGGTGTATGGAAAAGGTGGATTCTTGTGCCATCATCAGGATCTCCTTCCTGAGCTCATCCTTGTCCGGTATATACATCCTTCCCTTAAATAGGATTCTTCCATCATTTCCTATGGTCCATCCTTCTGGTACATCATCAGCCTGGATTCGAGTTTTAACCTCCTGGAGCGTGACAACTTGTTGTTGTGCCTCTATGACTTTCCTCATGATGACAGGTTCTGCCACCACATGAGCAAGATATGCTTTATCCGTCCCTCTCACTACATGGAGATTAAAGTCCGCTATCGTTTCCAACATTTGGATAGTGGCTACAATTCCATGACTCTTTCTACTCAGAGCATCTGCCACCACGTTAGCCTTCCTTGGATGGTAATTCAACGTGAAGTCATAGTCCTTCAAGAACTCTAACCATCTTCTCTGACGCAGATTTAGTTCCTCCTGCGTAAAAATATATTTCAGGCTTTTGTGGTCTGAGAAAACTTCGATCTTCTCTCCGTACAAGCAGTGCCTCCACAATTTCAGCACAAATGCTACTGCTGCCAACTCAAGATCATGAGTCGCGTAGTTCTTCACATGGTTCTTCAGTTGTCGCGATGCATATGCTACAACCTTTCCTTTCTTCATAAGGACTCCTCCCAATCCTTTTTGTAATACACCGACCTCAGACTCCCAATGGTCCGACCCACTTTCGAGTCGAAACCACGACCCAGGCCTCAAAGCGTTACTTGAAGGGAGAAGATTGTAACTAATGCCTCTATTATTATCTAGTTGAACACTATGTAAAACCTCTAATTCTCTGGGTTTATTCACTATTAATTACCTTAACTAACTTTAATTACTTAGGGTCTTCAATACTAATGGTTAAGGACTAAACTACTTGAAAATGTTGCTGCCAGAGTTATTGCGTCAGTGACGAAGTTCAGACCTTATTTCCCTAACCAAAATTCAAATTTCTATGGGGTCAAGTTCTCTGGAAACTCATAAATCGTGCTCAACTCAGACCAGTACGGAAATTCTGGAAATTCCATCAGCTTTGGTCTAACTTCGAGTAGTCTAAAGGTCAACCTCTTAGGTTCAATTTATGATGGGTCTTTTTATGCTTCAACTTCAGAGTATAATGATCAATATTGCTAAAGGCAAAACATTCATTTAAACAATGCATCATAACATAAAACATGAAACCATTCATAGGTATCAAATTATTATGCTTTCAAACCAAATCAATCCAATCATAAGTATGCATCACTGCATATAATATTTAACTACTCATTGTCAATTCAAATCAAAACTAATCATATCAAGCAAAGAAACAAATCCAAAATTCCTTATTCCCAGTGACCTAGAAACTATCATCTTCTTTCTCAGTTTTTCGGAGTTATACGTACTTCTAAGTAGCTTTTCTTTCAGTACTTCGGATTCTACATCGAGTAACTCTTCTTGTACCTGTAGGGGGTAAAAATGTAGGGTGAGCAAAGCTCAGTAGGTACAACCAAAATATGGGTTGATGACTTGACACCTTTTTCAGAAAATCCACAAGCCCTTTTTGCCACAAAAACCTCATCCAAACAATGCCTCTTGAAACCATCTTTGAAAACCTCTCAGATCCACTCTCCTTTTTCAAAACCTATCTACCATCTAAGTTTTAACTCTCTAATACACTTTTGAAAATACTTTTGAAATCAATTTTTGGTGTCAGCCATCGAAAATAGGTTTATTTTTTAAAACAACAACTATAAAGAGATAAGCACGATATAATAGTATATATATATATATATAAATAAATACCTATAATGCATCATTCTATGCTAACTCTAGTCACTTATTCTCACATTATTATTATTATTAAATGTTCTACTTCCTTCATTAGGGTTGTTCTGGAAACCAACCACCGTCTTCTCTAACGGATCTAGATCTAAACTTTTCTCGTATGGAGAATGTCTCTCAAAGCAGTGCTTTTTAGGCCAAACAACACATCACTTTCACAATACCACAATCACAAATCACAACTGACGAAATTACGTTTTATGCAATAATATTGTGTCAACTTCTCTTATAGAGTACACATCTAACCTCTCTATGGAGCACATCTTATACCTCACTGTGGAGCATAACTCACACCTTACTTAGGGATTATTATTTTTGATACCACTTGTAAGTATCACTACTCATGGTTACAAAGGCAATTAATTAACCTCACAACCCAGGATGTATCTTTTAAAAACCTCTCATCTTATCACTTTAACTTTGATAGCTTATTAGACTCTTTCGCTCAAGTTTACACAGCCAAAACCCAATGCAATTTTATGCAGAAAACCTTTTGAAAAACAACATATATTTTTATGAAAACAAGTTTTGAAAGCATGCAACTAAACTAAACGAGAACATAGGGAATTTTGAAAAATAAGTTTTGAGGATGGTGGTTCTCCCTACCTTTTTCGCTTAATTTCCACGCGGCTTTGACTCGATCTTCTTTTGACTCTAGAACTCCAAGCTTTCTTCAAAACTTGAATGGTTGTATTCTTTTTCAAACTTGGGTTTGAAGAGGATGAGAAAATATTGAGAGAGAGAGAGAAATCGGCTAGGTGGGGCTTACAGGTTTTTTTTCTTCTTCTTTTTTTTTTCGAGTTGAAGATTTTGGTGTGGGATGGGGAGCACGACTAGGCCCCCTATTTATAGGGTTCGGCCAGCCCCTATCTACCTTCTTAACTAATTTTAAACCTATCCTAACTCAAACCCTATCTCTATCCTAAACCAAGTCTATCTTAAACTCCTTTTTATTTATCTCTTTTGTTTTTATTTATCTTTAACTCTTTTTAATTTTTTAAACTACTAATAATATTAAAGTTTTATTTATTTTAGATGGCTAAGATTAAATCTTAACCCGTCCAATGGTTCAAATTAAATACTACAAGTTTTAGATAATTAAGAAAACGTAAGTGTTTTATGTTTTGGAAACTATTTCAATGGTTAGGATTTAGTAACATTTAATCTAATGGCTAATATTTATTCCTTTTCCAACAAGGTTTAGTATTTATCTTTAATAAATTAACAATTATCTGTAATTTAATAATTATCCAAAAGTTTCTAAAATTTAGGTGTTTATCTAAATTAGGAAGTTTAGAGTTTTAGGAAACCCAAAACACCCTAATTAAGTGGCGCACAAGGCAACCCTTTCATTTCATTTTTTTTTTTCCATTTCTATTTTATTTCTAATTTTTGTTTCATTTCTAATGAAACCTTAATGTTTCAACATGATTCTAACCTAATGGTTTATTCCATTATTTTTCATTTCTAAGTTTCCATCCTAGGGTTTAGAGTGTCCACTAACATTTCTAACTTCGAAATTTTCATTTCTAGGTTCATTTCATTTCTAGGTGATTTATGGCATTTCTATGTTTTGAAACTACTAGAAATGATTATTGTTTATTGTTGTTCTAAGTTATAAGTTGGTTCCTACATTGAATATAAGTCAATGTAACCCTAGTTTTCATTTCATATCTCCGGACCGAAAGTTCATTTCTAAGGTTTTATGGCTCATTTCTACAAGATAACCCTAATCTCTCTCTCAAAGATATTTTGAAAACATTTGGTTTTGTTTTGAAAAAACATTTTGAAAACATTTGAAAACATTTTATGCAAAACTCTATGCAAAACTCATTTTGCATAACATTTCTAGACTCATTTCCCTTCTTATATACAGTCCATATATATAACTCATGCATTATGGATGGTTTTTGGCAAAAAGCTTATTTTTCCGATACTCTCTCCTTAGGTTTACACCTTCCTAACACTGATTGGGTCTATTTTGGGTTCATGGACCTTAAACCCATGCTTAAATGTATGTGGAAAAATTGGGATTGTTACACTATCTCCCCCTCAAAAGAATTTCATCCCAAAATTCAAGACAAAGAGTACTTAAGCAGATTAACACTTGCATCCTTCGATCATTGCATTTGAATTCTCACTGTTACCCCTCTTTGTTTTTGAAATCTTTGTGAGAATTCTGGGACATGTGGGTTCCTTGGCAAATATAAACGTTCACTCAATCCTTGTCCCATGTGATTGCATCTTCTACGGGTGATCAGTCTTAAAGCTGCCTTCCTTCCATGGTCTATTCCAAATGACGCCTATTCTATCCAAGTTTTCCAAGTCTCGTTTTTCGAAAACCATACTCTTGGGGTTTGACTTACGATGATCTGCAAGTGTTCGTGTCTCACTGCCCTAGTTTAAGCTACTAGGTTTTCTTAAAGATATTCTAGTACTATTACATCATATATAGATAGAATTTCTAAGATAAGTATCTCAGTCTCTAATGCGGCTACGTCTTTCGACTTCTGATTCTGAGTCACTACTTATAACAATAATTTCTCTTGATGTAACCTCTTCTTCAGGGTGTTGGGGTTGATCTATTAAGGTAGTTTCTTCTTCAGTTCGTTCTACCCCATAAATCATTGCCAAGTTTCCTTCAACTTGCCATTCTCCAGAGTCTAAATCACTGTAGTCAAAGGGTCCTCTTTCTGGGTCACCCTACTCTATAGGTATCCATTCATCTTCACTTGGATCATAATTCTCATCATCCCAAGGTTCTTCCTCAACCCTTGGTTCTTCTCTCTGAACCTCTACTGGAACATTGGGTGCTCTTCTAACGTAAGTAGTCTTACGTGCATTTAGGATTGTTCTTGCCATTGTGTCCTAATAAAAGATGTTCCATAACTTAGGCTTCTGCATAAGTCATCTAGCAAAACTCCTAATGTTCTTATTAGGCTTGCTAATTTTTGTTATCCAATTTTAGTTTTTATACCCTCCTTAGAACATAAAATATAAACAAGCAAACATCACATTATGTTATTCAAACAATCATACTTCATGCTATATACATATTATGGTAAATATATCATCATGCTTGTCACTCAACAACACACATACTTCGTCATACATTATCATGCTTTGTTAAACTTTAAACATTACATCTCATGGCATATCATTTCATTCATGCAAACATAATGACATTTCCAACCTATTCTAACATTTATGTCATATATTTTCATTCAATAGAGTTACTATGCATTCCAAATATGTTACTTCATCATATACATACATAATATCATGGTATATTATCTAACATGCAATCACACAATATATTTAGCATACCAGAGCATGTGAGCATACAATATACATTCATGTTTAAACAAATCAAACATGCCACTATACAACTTATTCAACATGTTATAATTTCACTCAAGCATGTTATAGTTCACACAAGCAT
Organism: Macleaya cordata; assembly: GCA_002174775.1. Lineage (NCBI taxonomy): Eukaryota > Viridiplantae > Streptophyta > Magnoliopsida > Ranunculales > Papaveraceae > Macleaya > Macleaya cordata. The sequence goes on along the minus strand of MVGT01000738.1, from coordinate 98,491 downwards.
GGCATAGTTCACACAAGCATGTTATATTTCAAGCATAGTATATTTCAAACATCATTGCATCATTATACCTGTTTAACTACTAGCATGTTCTAAACTAACATATAAGCATGCAATCATTTAAGAGAAATCACACAAGGTATGCAAAGTCGGGTTACTTAATTCAGTTCACAGTTCTAGCTAATCCGGAACCTATGCTCTGATAGCATTCTAGCATCAGGTACACCTTAGAGGGTCCACTACTCACAAGCTCAGTTAATCTCAATCCTGAGCTCTGATACCATTCTGCAACACCCCGACCCTGGAATCCTAATAGTCCGACCCACTTTCGAGTCGAAAACCACGACCTAGGCCTCAGAGCATTACTAGGGGGTAAAAAGGGATTACCTAATGCCTTTATTATTATCTAGTTAAACACTATATAAAACCTTTAATTCTCTGGGTTTAGTCACTATTAATCACCCTAATTATCTTTAATTACTTAGGGTCTTTGAAAGGTCCCTTGGGTTTGTCAATGTTCATGAGAGAAAAGTAAACTCAGTTGAAGTCTGTCTCTCCACCGAAAATCTCCGAGCATCGGTAAGTGACCTATCGTATCCCATAGGTGGTTAGAATTGCATTAGGACTTAGTGGCATTAGCTAGGAGGCATGTAGACAACCTAGAATGGTCTGAAGAATCATTTATGCATTTATCCAGGCTGGTATCGATACCCCTTAGAGGGAGTATCGATATTGACCTAGCCTAAGACATCAGGCTAGGCTGGTATCGATACTGCTTCAAGCCGGTATCGATACTGCTAGCGGTGGTATCGATACCACCCAGGTGGTATCGATACCTAGCCTGTCAGTATCGATACCAACTGCCCAAAAACCCATTTTTGAGCTACGAAGATCTGAGTTGTGCGACTTTTGTGGCTAGGGTTCTCATGCCCTTTTTGGTCATTTGCCACAACTAACTTAGGTTTTGTTTCTTATCCATAAATAGGATTAAGACAAACATTCTAGGTTAACTAAGAAGGAAGAAGAAAGAATAGTTGGAGTTTTGAGAAAATAAGTAATATTCAAGAAACTAGTTTTTGTCATCTTCTCCATGGTTGATTCTTCTAAGCTTTTGTGAGGAGAAGATTCGTTCTTCCTTGAGAGTTGTTCCGTACTAACTCTCTTTAGACCTTCATCTTAGCTAGAAAAGTTCAGTACATCCATCTAGCATGAAGATCTAGTAGGGCTTAGAAACCCAAAACTTTCCAGCACTTTGCAGTCACCGGTGGAGTTTCGGTGAGTTCGTCAGCAAAGCTCCGGCGAGCTGCATACTTGACAGGGTTCAAGTAAAGCTTATGGATTCAAGCACGCAAGTGTGAAACTTGGTGGATTCTGAGTTGGAGGCACATTACTCACCATTGAAGAGGCGATTCGTGGATTAGAGTCATGAAGAAAGACCGGTCGAGTTTATGCACGAGGGGATTCTTGTGGTCGATGTGAACGGTCGTAAGATTTCTTGTAACTCTTAGTGGTAATTTCTGGACTAGGTCCTAGGGTTTTTTCCGTTAGGTTTTTCCCCATAAACAAAAATCATTTGTGTCGATTACATACATATGAATGATTTTTATGCAAGATTGAAATATTTGATTCTCCTTAAATTCCGCATTTGAGAATCGAATACGTCAATACTTGCGTGTTTCAATTTCGTATCATTTAGCTTTATCGTGTATTAAGTTTTAAATTGGTAGATATTGATCCCCCTTTTATATACACCTGGGAATATGTGATATTTCAATTGGTATCAGATCATAATAGTTCACCACTTAGGGCTTTACATCCCAATGAGATCCTTGTAGTGAAATATGGAAGGAAGTTCCGTGAACATACCTCCATTGTTCAACGGCATTAACTTTGCGTATTGGAAAGCACGTATGAGAGCCTTCCTAAGATCTATAGATAAAAGATTTTGGATGGCTGTAGAAGATGGTTGGTCCCCTCCAACTATAACCGCCATAATTGATGGTGTTGCCATGCCTAAACCTAAAGCAAGAGATGTCTGGACTGAAAACGAAATCGATAAGTCCACCTATAACAGCAAAGGCCTTAATGCCATATTCAATGCTGTAACAGCAGATGAGTTTCAAAGTATTTCAAATTGCCTTGTAGCAAAGGAGGCATGGAAAAAACTAAAAATCACTCATGAGGGTACCCAGACTGTCAAGATTGCCAAATTGCAAATGCTTACATCTCAATTTGAAAATCTTCGTATGGAAGAATATGAAATCTTCAACGAGGTTTAAGGCAAACTCGATGAAATAGTGAATAACACATTTACCCTATGAGAGACCATTTCAAACTCCAAGATAGTTCGTAAGGTGCTGAGATCTCTTCCCGAGAGATTTGAAGCCAAAGTTACAGCTATTGAGGAGAGTAAAGATATTGATGCTCTTCTTCCTGAGGAACTTGCAGGTAATCGCAGGACATTTGAATCGAAATTTCGATCATCCAAGAAGCCAAAGAACATTGCTTTCAAGGTTTTCAAGCAAGTGGCGAGCAAGGATGACAAATCCTTCGATAACTCGAGTGACGAGGAAATAGCTCTTCTCTCCAGGCAATTCAAGAAGTACTTGAAGAAGAAATGAGGATTTCAGAAATTTGACAAGTAAAATCATTCCTCCTCTAAGTCTAAACCTCATGAGAATGTCAAGTTATTTGACAAGAAATTTGTGAAGAAAAATGGTGATGAAATTCAATGCTACAAATGCCATGGGTTTGGCCATATGGCAAGTATTTGTCCAAACAAAGGAAGCTCAAACCACTCAAAGGGTAAGAAAGCAATGAATGTCACTTTCGATGATTCTTCATCGGATTTCGAATCCTCTCAAGAGAGCAAAGAAGAGACCAGACAAAATTACGTCGCCTTTACTGCCTCTCTACTGTCGTCACAAGAATCAAGGTGACAACGAAGGAGACATATCCAATCAATCTTCAAGATGAGATGAGTGAAGAGGAACTTCAAGAAGAACAACTGTTCTCTAGAATTTTGGAGAATAATAAGTACATTTTAAGGACCAACAAAGAACTTCAAATGAAGGTCACATGTCTTAAGGTGGAAAAGAAGAACTTGACTCTTCAAAGGAGTGAGGTCTCCAAGAAGGTATCGGAAGACATAGTAATCCTCGAAGGAAAAGAGAAATAAATAAAGGTTCTCGAAAAGGAACTTGGGATGGCACATGAGAGAGTCACATCTCTTCTCAATGAGATAAACGGGGTGAAGGAAGAACTGTGTAAGTCAAAAGAGATGCTCTTAAAGTTCAATCACGGGTCAAAGAACCTTGTGTCAATGTTAAAAGGATCGAAGAATTCAGATGACAAAAAGGGACTCGGGTTTGATCCAAGTAAGGTTGCTAGCACGTCAATGTCAACAACCTTTGTGAAAGCTAAGACTCCTTCTTTTCCACAAAAAGGAGATGTTAAGCATGCCAACAAATAAGCTACAAAGCTTGTTGGTAAGAAACAATCTTCAAAGCAGGTTATCAAGACCCAAGCCCAAATAAGAGGCACTAGGAGATCACCTCAAAGCATCCACGCATGCTCATATTATGGATATCAAGGTCACTTGCAAAATACTTGCAAGTTTTACCTGTATGACCTCCATCACCTCCAAAGAGAAAGGGAGATGCTAAAGAAGTTTAAGCAACTTCAAGAAAAAGCAAAAATCTTAACTGGAGAGATTAGAAGATTGACAAATCCCAATTTTGGCAAGAACAAATATGGTAAGAGACCATATGTGAAGAAGGAGAGTAAATAAGTAACCACACTTAAGCCAACGGATGCAGCTCCCAAGAAAGAAAATGGCTTTGGGTGAAGAAGAATGTTGAAACCAAAGCATTGGTGGCACTCATTGCATATAAAGCAACCACATCGGATTGGTTCCTAGATAGTGGTTGTAGCCGACACATGACCGGATACAAAGAATGCTTCTCACATCTTGAGAAATTCTCTGGTGGGAATGTTACCTTTGGAGATGGGAGCACAGCCAGAGTAACCGAGGAAGGAACAATCAATCTCCCTAGAATTCCAGAGATTCATGAAGTTCTGTACGTCGAAGGTATGCATGCTAATCTCTTAAGCATTAGTCAAATTTGTGACTCTAACTATTCAGTAACTTTACCTCTCAAGGGTGCATCATTAAAGATCCGATGGGTTAGAAAGCATACATGGGAAGAGAACTTCCAACAACTGCTATATGGTTGATACATCAACTAAATTGTTGTGTAATCTAACCAAGTTGGACACCACACTTCTATGGCACCAAAGGTTGGGCCATGTTAACTTTAAGGATCTTACTAAGTTAACTAATAAAGAAGCTGTGAGAGGTGTTCCAAAACTGTGCAAAGAGGTTGATGGCAAGTATGGAGCGTGTTTAGTGCGAAAGCAAACAAAGCCTCTAAAGATATTCTCACGACTAAACCTCTTTAAGTAATTCATATGGACCTCATGGGTCCAATGAAAACTCAAACCATAGGAGGTACTAGCTACATTTTGGTTATGGTTGATGATTTCTCTCGATTCACTTGGGTGGCTTTTCTCTGAGAGAAATCCGATACTTCTGATGAATTTTTTATTATTGCGCAGAGAATTCAAAATGAACAAGAAAGAAAGATTTAAAGAATTCAAAGTGATCGAGGAACCGAATTCCATAACACCAAAGTTGAAAACTATTGTGGGGAACATGGAATCAAGCATGAATTATCGGCACCAATCACTCCTCAACAAAATGGGGTTGCCGAAAGTAAAACTGTGTCATTCGAGAAATGGCAACAGTACTCCTTCATAGTAAAGGTCTTGCTCAAAGGTTTTGGGGAGAAGGTGTTTCCACAGCCTGTTACCTTGTAAGCTGAGTTTACATGAGGACCAAAACCCTAAACACTCCATATGTGCTGTGATATGGGAAGAAGCCAAATCTGAATTATCTTTGGATTTTTGGAAGTACATGCTACATATTGAGAGACCGCAAGCATCTAGGGAATTTTTTGTGCAAAAAGTGATGAAGGCATCTTCTTCGGGTATGCTCTGAACAACAGAGCATATCGAGTCTACAATAACAGAACGCAATCAATGATGGAGTCCATCAATGTTGTGATTGATGACATGGGCTCAAGATCTGAAGATCCAAATGATGAAATGTTGCTTTCAAATAGTTTAGAAAAGGGAAGTCTTCTAAGTTTCAAAAGGAAGTTGTACCAAATTCTGATGAATTCCGAAGAGCCACTCACAGTAATGATACAAATGAGGAATCAAGTAAAGTGGTTATAGAAAGCCAACCAGGTGTCTCCAATACTCAACGTCCCAAGTGGGGAAGGAGTCATACCGAAGAGAACACCATTGGGGATGAAACCACCGGAGTCAGAACGAGAAGACAAGTTAAAAATATTGTCAATTATGTGTGTTACCTCGCTGATTTCGAACCAACAAATATCTTTGATGCTTTTCAGGATGAGAATTGGATCAAAGCAATGCAAGATGAACTTAATCAATTCTCACGTCAAGATGTTTGGTTTCTTGTACCAAGGCAAAAGAACATCGATGTCATAGGCACCAAATGGATATTTAAGAACAAATCTGACGAATATGGTATGGTGATTCGAAACAAGGCCAGATTAGTTGCACAAGGGTACGATCAAATTGAAGGTGTTGACTTCAATGAAACCTTCGCTCCAGTTGCTCGATTGGAATCCATAAGACTTATGATGGCATTTGCTTGCTACATGAAAATGAAACTATATCAAATGGATGTTAAGACAGATTCTTAAATGGAATTCTTCAAGAAGAAGTCTATATGGAGCAACCGAAGGGATATAAAGATCCACATCACCCGGATCAGGTGTATCATCTCAAAAAGGCATTGTATGGATTGAAGTAAGCCCCAAGAGCATGGTATGATCTACTCACCTCATTCCTGCTCAAGAAAGTTTTTTCAAGAGGGGGAGTCAACAAAACATTGTTCATACGATGGTTAAATGAAGATGTGCTCATGGCACAAATATATGTGGATGATATTGTGTTTGGTTCAACTACCTCGAAGGAAGCNGTCAATACTCTTGATTAGAGATTTTAGTTTCCATCTTTATCACCAATATTATTTTTATTTGGTGATTGTGTAATCCTTAACCTTAGTCACATTGACATACGGTTATTCCAACTAATAACCGTAAGGATTTTAGACTTTCAGAACTTACTTTCTTTCTTGGGTTACAAGTCAAGCAAACTCATGATGGAATGTTTGTATCCCAAAGCAAATATGCAAAGAGCTTGGTGAAGAAGTTTGGTCTGGAATCTGCCAAGGTTTCCCGCACACCCATGAGTACCACCAAGAAGCTATCAAAAGATGAATCCAGAAAGGGGGTCAATCAAAAGACTTATCGAAGCATAATAGGGAGCCTCCTCTATCTCACTGTTAGTAGACCGGATATATCTTTCAGCGTAGGAGCTTGTGCTCGCTATCAAGCTAGTCCGAAAGAGTCTCACTTGAAAGCCGTAAAATGTATCATCCGATATGTCAAGGGAACTCTTAGATATGGGCTTTAGTATACCAAAGATACCAACTCCGAAATATGTGCCTACTCCGATCCGGATTGGGCTGGGAATGCGGATGATAGGAAGAGTATATCGGGAGGATGCTACTACCTTAGACTCAACCTTGTAGCGTGGCAAGCAAGAAGCAGAATTCTCAATCCTTCTCCACTGCTGAGGCCGAATACATCGCCGGAGGTTCGTGTTGCACTCAATTACTTTGGATGAAACAAATGCTTAGTGATTATGGTTTTGAACATGCCACTATGATAGTCTACTGTTATAACACTAGTGCCATTGACATTACCAAGAATCCTCTATAACACTCTAGAACTAAACACATTGACATTAGGCATCACTTTATTCGTGACCTTGTCGAAGAAAAGGTAATTTGTCTTGAGTATGTGCCTATGGAGAAGTAACTTGGGTCATTCTCACCAAGCCATTGGACTCTTTGACCTTTTAAAAACTTAGAAGGGCCATTGGTGGTTTCTCTATGATGTGAGCACACCGAGGACCTCTCTCCTACCTCCTTGCTTGAATGCCTCTCTCTCATTATAGCTAGGTGAGTGTGTGATTCCTAGATTGCATTGCATCATTCATTACTGCATTCTAGGTGTTTTTAATAGCCTTTCATAGTTTTTAAAAATCATAGGTTTTATGCATATTTTTCTCGGTGCTTTTCATGTGTTGCACTCATGTCTTGTGTCTTGATGTAATCGCGACCAGTGTGACACCCTTGAGACCCTTTCTGCATGATTATGATTATTGTAGATGGTTTTGATCACTCTCTCTTTAAATCATATGCCGTTAGCTTTTGGTGAATATCTTTGTCCTATGGAGCTTGAGAGCTTAAGTATCTTGCATTACACCTTACATACTAGTCAGTGACGTTGAGTATATTTCCTGTGCTTGATTGAATGTGTGTGTGGCTTGATCCTAGTTTGTATGTTCGTTGCCTCTTTCGATCTATTTTGAATTAAACTAGTATGGACGAACTAGCATAGCACCTGTGCAGTTATGATGTCATTATTGCTATACACCGTGGTATTCCTTGAAAGCTAGGTGTTCATGGTCCTTTCTCGACCTTGAGTTTGAGTCTCATCTTGATGATTTTTGGTCATTGGATTTGGATCACAGTGTGTGCTCATTCCCCAATCTATCTTAAACCTCGACACATGCTCAGAGCATGACTGAGGAGATTGGTTTCATCACATTGGTAGACACGTTTTTAAAGTTATTTTGGGTGTGATTGGGTATTAACACTGCATTTTCAAAAGAAAAGAAACAAATTTTTCAATTTTTCTCTGTTGGTATCGATACCACCCTTGCTGGTATCGATACCGGGCGTGCCTGACATACATATGGCCTTTGCCCAGCTGGTATCAATACCAGCTGAGGTATCGATACCCAAGTAGCCATATTACTTGTTGTTGTGAGGTATCAATACCACTCTGATGGGTATCGATACCCAAGTCGCCTGATCATTTTTTTGTTGAGCGGTATCGATACCGCTCTATAAGGTATCGATACCCCCTATTTTGGGCGACAATTTTGCCTCAATTTTTGTGCGATTTAAGTCACATATATATGTGGCTATCGATTCTCTCTTCCTTTCTTATTCATATTCTAGGTTTTTGAAAGAGAGAGCTCTTCTTCAAGAAAGGGAAACCAGACCTACTTTCTCCTTCGTGATTTGGGTGTTCTCCGTCGATCCTTTCCCATCTTCTCCGTGGTTAAGCGATCTAGGGTAAGTTCTTATATTCTTGATTGATTCCACTCATTTTGTAGAAATTTTTCCCTAGTTTTCTTTGTGTTTTCCTTCCTTGTGTTTGTGGGTTGCATTCTCAATCTTATTTCCTTGGTTGTGAATTCCTTTGTATACTTTTGATCTCTTGCATTCTAGTTCTATTTTGAGATCTCCCATGACTGGTGGGCACAAGAGAAAGGCTCCGGGAAATCCCTCCTCTTTTGCCAACCCTCGAGGGATGGGTGTGGCATGACAATGGTCCCCTACCATTTGCCTAAAACCGGAGAAAAATTCTTCTCCGAAAATTGCTTGCAGTGCTATAACAAAGAGTTTTCCAAAAGCCCACTCACTGTAGAACGTAAAGTTAAATAAAATCTGTTCGGATTAACTGTTATTCGTGAGATTTTGCATACTATTCGTGCTCTCAGCCTTTTAGATGGGCTGGGTACTGCCTATCCCCGGCTGGTACGCTTGTTCTATACAAATATGCATGATGCCAATATCGAAGATCTTTCCTTTAAAACCTATGTCTTGGGTAAAGTGATTACCACTACTCCCGAGGTGATTTATGCGATTTGTTCAATGCCTCCGATTGATGATCCTATTGTGTTTCCCCCTCCGAGCAATCGTGAAGAACCGATTGTTCCATCTCTTGATGATATCTCTTTTGCTTTTTCGGGTGTTGTTCATCCGTGGATCCCCAACAAAAGATTCTTTCTGAGTCATGTCAGGTTTAATTGGCGTCTCCTTGCTATTATTTCTACCTACAACTTGTATCCCACAGGCGGCAATAAGAGCCATATCATTCAACTAATGGGGGACTTCCTGTATCACATGATCAAGCACTCAAAGTTCGACTTTGCTCACTTTGTTATACGTCAAATGATCATACTTTCAAAAGCCAAAGGTACTCGATCACTTTGAGTTGGAGATTCCTGCCTTTGAACCAATTCAAAAGGCAAAACACGATAAGAGTCTACCATGAGCAAGAGTCGTTCTCATCTTGACCCGAGTGCTCCTGCTCCTGCTCCTTCCCTTGTTCCTCCTCCGCCCAATGATCCTGTAGTTATTCGTAGTGCATAGGAAAGATGGGTTATGGACATCCTTCTTCAACTGAGAGAAAGTAACCTTGACATCCATCAGTACAATGTAGACATGCATAAGGTTTTCGGCCAGATGATCCCTATTATGAACCATATGCAGTGGCTCACAATCTTTCACTTGTCGATCCTCCAGTCGGTGCCTTTGCTCGTGTTGATGACGAGGGTGATGATAAAGATGAGGACGATGCAACTGACTCCGATGGGGATAAGGAGATGGATGATGATGATGAGATGGATAATGATGAGGAAGATGATGATGAGTAGACTAGGACTTTTAGGGTATTTGCTGAACTTATTTACTTTCAGTTCAGTAAACTTCTATTGATCTAGTTTGTTTTGTTATACTCTTTCGATACTCATGCTTGGTGCCTTCATTTACATATGAAGCTTGAACTTCCCTTTTATTGTCTATTCCAAATGCATGCTATTTTTCTGTTGAATACCTCAAGTTTCTGCAAATTTTGTTATATTCACAGTCTTGTGGCTTTGTGGACCTCCCATCTTGCTCGTCCCCACTCTCTCTCCTTAACCTTTGTCGATTTCATTTCAAAAAGGGGGAGAAAGGTTTATGGGGGAGTTGCATAAGATTGGGGGACTGGTGATTCTCAAACGGCATTTGTTATTTGAGTTATATATTTTGATGCCTTGATGATTCTTGTGTGATTTTGCAGAGGTTCCCCTATTTTGGATTAATCTTAGTTTGGGAATGGTTTGCAATTTTACTGAGCCCATTGTAAGAGAACTCGGGTTGAATTATCTCTTTTTGAATTTTCTCTTGTATGGAGTTTTTGTCATGAAATTGACAAAGGGGGAGATTAAAAGGTCCCTTGGGTTTGTCAATGTTCATGAGAGAAAGGTAAAATCAGTTGAAATCTGTGTTGAGTCAGTGTTAGAGTGTTCCCTCCATGACAAACTCACACATCATCGTAAAACAAAGCGAAAAGCACTCCATCTGACTCTGTCTTTCCACCTGAAATCTCCGAGTATCGGTAAGTGACCTATTGTATACCATAGGTGGTTAGAATTGCATTAGGACTTAGTGGCATTAGCTAGGATACATGTAGACAACCTAGAATGGCATGAAGAATCATTTATGCATGTATCCAGGTTGGTATCGATACTCCCTCTAAGGGAGTATTGATACTGACCTAGCCTGTAACATCAGGCTAGGCTGGTATCGATACTGCCAGGGGTGGTATCTATCTAGCCGATCAGTATCGATGCCAACTGCCCAGAAACCCATTTTTGAGCTACGGGGTTCTGAGTTGCGCAACTTTTGTGGCTAGGGTTCTTATGCCCTTTTTTGTCATTTGCCAAAACTAACCTAGGTTTTGTTTCTTGTCCATAAATAGGACTAAGACAAATATTCTAGGTTAACTAAGAAAGAAGAAGAAAGAAAAGTTGGAGTTTTGAGAGAATAAGGAATATTCAAGAAACTAGTTTTTGTTATCTTCTATTCTTCCAAGCTTTTGTGAAGAGAAGATTCTTTCCTTGAGAGTTACTCTATACTAATTTTCTTTAAACATTCATCTTTGCTAGAAAAGCTCCGTACATCCATCTAGCATGAAGATCTAGTAGGGCTTAGAAACCCAAAACTTTCCAGCACTTTACAGTCACAGGTGGAGTTCCGGTGAGGTCGTCGGTGAAGCTCTGGCGAGCTGCATACTTGACAGGGTTCAAGTGAAGCTTGTGGATTCAAGCACACAAGTGTGGGACTTTGGTGGATTCTGAGTTGGAGGCACACTTACTCACCATTGAAGAGGCGGTTCGTGGATTAGAGTCGTGAAGAAAGACCGATCGAGTTTTTTGCACGAGGGGATTCGTGTGGTCGATGTGAATGGTTGTAAGATTTCTTGTAACTCTTAGTGGTAATTTCTGGACTAGGTCCCGGGGTTTTTTCCGTTACATTTTTCCCCGTCAACAAAAATCATTTGTGTCGATTACATAAATGTGAATGCTTTTTTTGCAAGATTGAAATATTTGATTCTCCTTAAATTCTGCATTTGAGAATCGAATAAGTCAATACTTGTGTGTTTCAATTTCGTATCATTTAGCTTTATCGTGTATTAAGTTTTAAATTGGTAGATATTGATCCCCCTTCCATATACACCTGGGAATAGGTGATATTTCAGTCTTCAATACTAATGGTTAAGGACTAAACTACTTAAAAATGTTGCTGTTAGAGTTATTGCATCAGTGGGGAATTTCAGGCCTTATCTCCCTAACCAAAATTCGAATTTCTATGGGGTTAAGTTCTCTGTAAACGAGACTTCCTGATCTAAAATTTCTATTTTTTGAACTAAAGCTAACTCTCTACGGTTTTACTCAGAAATTGTGCTCAACTTAGACCAGTGCAGAAATTCTGGAAATTCCAGCAGCTTTAATCCAACTTAGGGTAGTCTAAAGGTCAACCTCTTAGGTTCAGTTTATGATGGGTCTTTCTATGCTTCAACTTCAAAGTATAATGATTAATATCGCTCAAGGCAAAACATTTATTGAAACCATGCATCATAACAGAAAATATGAAAACATTCATAGGTATCAAACTATCATGCTTTTAACTTTATTCAAACCAAATCAAACCAATCAAAAGTATGCATCGCTATATATAATATTTAACTACTCATTGTCAATTCAAATCAAAACTAATCATTACAAGCAAAGAAACAAATCCAAAATCACTTATTCCCAGTGATCTAGAAACTATCATCTTCCTTCTCAGTTTTTCGGAGTTGTACGTACTTCAAAGTAGCTTTTCTTTCAGCATTTCTGGTTCTACATCGAGTAACTCTTCTTGTACCTGTTGGGAGGTAAAAACGTAGGGTGAAAAAAGCTCAGTAGGTGCAACCAAAACATGGGTTGATGACTTGACACCTTTTTCTGAAAATCCACAAGCCCTTTTTGCCACAAAAACCTCATCCAAACAATGCCTCTTGAAACCATCTTTGAAAACCTCTCAAATCCACTCTCCTTTTTCAAAACCTATCTATCATCTAAGTTTGAACTCTTCAATACACTTTTGAAAATAATTTTGAAATCAATTTTTTGGGTCAGCCATCGAAAACAGGTTTATTTTTTTAAAACAACAACTATAAAGAAATAAACAACATAACAAGATGAAGCATATATATAAAAATTACTGAGGTGATAAACAATAAAACAAAAATATCTAACTAGAGTATTGACTTATTCAATTCTTAATATGCAGAATTAAGAACAAGATTCGAATATTTCAATCTCACAACAAGTATGAAAATAAGCAAAAGAGATTTTGTTAACTAGAGTATTGACCTTCTTGAGTTAACTTGACACGAACTTCAAAAATATGACATGAGTGAACTCGTGGACCTACCAATCTCCCCCTTTGTCATTTTCGTGACAAATCTATACATAAGAAAATAATAAAAAGACCTTCCCCATTACAACTCATATTTTCTTACACATGACTTAATAGAACTTAAAATACGAATTGTATAAAATAACCTGTTTCCTGCACATGCTCACAAAATAAGTCAAGGAACCTTATAAAACATCAAGTACAAACTTTGAAGAATGTTTAGAGCAATTATTAGAGTAGAGATAATATCTCTCTCCCCTTTGTCAAAGCTTCTCCTATATTAAAATATCTTGTAATAGTGGTGAGTTGAGCTTTGCATAAATCTTCTCTTTTTTACTTTAAGTCTTCAATGATTAGAAATATAGAGATAACTTGCTAACTCTCATTGACCATATTGAGTTCGATTTGACATGCAAATTGACAAAACCCATAAGAGAACTTATAAACCTTACAATCTCCCCCTTTGTCAATTTCGTGACAAAACACAGTCATAAGACTCAATGAGAGATAAAAGACAAAACTCCCCTAAAAGAATAGAGATATTAAACTCTATGGGATGTCGTTAACTTGTTTCCTGCACATGTCCACAAGACACATCAAGGTACCATATAAGTCATGAATATAAATAATGAATAAGCTTACTCCCCCCCTTGATAAGTGCAACAAGAATCTATCCCCCTCTCATATCACATAGTACTCCTCTTGAAAAGTAAAAAACATGCAATTCTCCCCCTTTTTGTCACAAAGAGACAAAGGATAGAAGATAACAAAAGTACAAGGAGAAACTGGGAAAGACGATGTATGGAAACACAAATACAAGCCAACCAACTATAAGAATAAATATCTAACTAGCTTTAAACCAAGTAGATAGTTAGATAGACAATAAAAATGTATAGTGGAAGGCAAGTAAAAAATATGTCACACACCACAAAATTTATCAAAGCTGGCTACAAGGTGTATCAGAGCTAAGATAAGAAATAAAACCAAAGTGTGTGAAATTATCCTGGTTTTCAAAACTAATGGAGAAAATGCATATTTTTGGATTTTTCAAGTATTATCCTAATGCAAATAATGAGCATGCATGCACAAATATATACAATTAATCAAACCATGCAAGGTCCCCCTCAACCAAATCATGAGAAAGATTTGAATCTTAACACTAATCCAATTCAACATGCATTAACACTCAACAAATCTACGCTATCCATGTAAGCAAGTAGACATTTTTGTTGTGTTCATACCATGTTGTTAAGGCTATCATTAATATAATTCATAATCACAATCAAAATTTCTTAATCATGTAATTGCAAAAATTAATTCAAATATAGCCAAGCTAGTTCTCAATCATGAAAATCATAGCACTCAATATCCTGATTATTGTGTGTATGTGTGTGTTTGAGAGAACAATATCATTATGTGAGACTATCCTAAAAGGAAAATAAGATAAGGTTGTCCATGTTACTAATTTCTCCAATCTGAACCTTACCCAGCATAAAAAAACTGTCTCACTTTGTTACCTATTAATGACCTTCATGTTGGAGTTTGAATGAAACTTGAGGAGCTCAAGAGCATGAGACATAGATCACCAACTTGTTCCTAATATTTTCCTTGAACTTGCAAGCGGATCTTATCCGAGGAGCCACAACCAAGAAAGTACCCATATTGGAACCAAGTGGATCACTATGAGATCAACATGAAGAATATAGAACATTGAGTTCCCAATCTTTTTCCAGGATCTCACTCTTTTGATGTTCAAACACCGAGTTTAACATTTTTTATGAGAACTCACTCTTTCGGTGTTTCACCAAGCTCAAAATCTTTTAGGAGAGCTTACTATTTTGGTAATGTTTCATAACAAGATATAACAATATTTTTTAAGCACTTCATCAAAACACAATATCCTAGTGAGAGATAATCCAACCAGCTAGTTCAGTCCATCATTGAATTATGAGATTTATTTCAACCCATCCAATGATCTAACTAGGATAAAATTACACTTACTCAAAAGACTTATGTGCACAAGATTCATAGATCAGTTAAGAGAGTATGTGAATTTATAGAATAGATTCACAAGCTATATAAAAAATAAAGTAAAGCAATTTAGATTTGTGAAATCTCTTATATGTTCAAGTATTCTATAAAAGAGAGCCAATAACAACAAGAAGAACACTTAAAACACTCACTCAACTACCCCAACAATATATGCATTCAAAATAAGGGAAGGAGTAAGAACATCAATAATCAAGTAATGGTACGACCACTACCACTAACCAATAAATACTTAGATGACTTATCGGTATTGTGTGTAGTGAGAGTTTCAAGACTTGTTAAATCACTTTTTCTTACCCATATAGCCTTGAGTTTCTTGAATGTCTTCATTTGATTCAAGTCCAAATGAGTAGATTTGGTTATCTCAGATACAACCTTTTTGGTCTTGTTTCTCTTCCTTTTTTTTGAATAAGATTTTGATCCAAAGGAATACATACCTTGCTTATTGTTCTGTACTTTCCAATCTCTCTAGCCAATGCTTGAGCCTTGTTACTCAAAGACTTGATTATTTTTAAAAGATCTTGATTGACATTATGAGACTTTTTGCAAGAAAGTTAGTTAGCCCTCTAGGATTAATAAGTAAGTTATTCTTCTTTATGAGAATTGAAGTTGTTTTCACTTGAGGAGATAAATGTGAAGTTTATGTGCCTCACTCATCTTGCTACAGAGACCAGCAGAAGGATATCAGGGAGTATTACATCAAGACAACCTACCTCATCAACGGAAGAGTTGCAACAACGAAGATGAAGATAGTAAAATTTTGCTCAGAGGATATGTGGTGTTAAGTTAAGAATGGGGATGACAACGAAGGGATGATGAAAAGCAGTAAGCTCTTTGTTCATGTGGCACCTACTATATGGTATGGAATCATTTGGTTAACCACCTAAGACGAAGAAACTATGTAAGAGGTGAACGGAATGAAGCTAGTCGGCTATTGGGTGATTACTCACACTAAGTTATGTATTCCTCAACCGCTTAACTTTCTCTACATCACAGTACAACATGGACTTTTGGATGAAAGAGAAGCATAAGAGCGAAGCATTTCTCGAAGATCGATCTACATTCGGGATATCACCAGCCGAGGATTCGAGAGAAGGACGTCGAGAAGGCCAGGTTTAGTACTCGTCATAGACACTTAGAATTTCTTGTAATGCCATTCGGACTGACCAATGCATCTGCAGCATTCATAGACCTAATGAATAGAGTATTTAGACCATACTTAGATAAATTCATAGTACTATTCATAGACGATATTCTTATCTACTTGAAGACGCGAGAAAAACTCGAAGAACACCTTAGGATAGTGTTGTAGACACTCCGTGAGCACCAATTATACGCTAAGAAGAGCAAATGCAACCTCTGGATGATGGAAGTTCTATTCCTAGGACACGTCATATCGAAACAAGGAATAGCGGTGGACCAAGACAAAATCGCAGCAGTAGTTAGAGGGGAGTGACCGAAGAACATTTTCAAAATTCGTAGTTTCTTAGGATTGGAGGGCTACTATCGATGATTCATAGAGAATTTTCTAGGATCGCGGCACCAGTGACGAGGCTGATGAACAAAGGAGTCAAATCCGAATGGAGTGAAGAATGTGAAAAGTCTTTTGAGGAGCAAAGGGAATGACTTACAACTGCACCGATACTTGTAACTCCAGAACCAGGAATGGGATATATCGTCTACTGTGATGCATCCCGTAACGGATTATGAGTCGTGCTGATGCAAGGAGGAAAGGTGGTAGCATACGCGTCACGATAGATGAAGACTCACGAAAAGAATTATGTGACTTACGATTTGAAGCTGGCGGCAGTTGTCTTTGCACTAAAACTGTGGAGACACTACCTCTATGGAGAAAAGTTCGAGGTCTTCACCGACCATAAGAGCCTGAAGTATATATCACGCAAAAGACCTGAACTTGCGGCAAAGGGGATGGATAGAGTTCTTAAATGACTACAACTTCACGATGAGGTACCACCAAGGAAAGGCAAAGGTTGCAGCACATGTGCTTAGTAGAAAGAATCACGGAACACTAGCATTCGTTAAGATGTTAAATACGGTAGCAAAGTACGATCTTTACGTTAGGAAAGGAGCAGAGAATGTATACTTAGCACACGTTGTAGCGGAACCTATCATCCTAAAATGATAGTAGAAGCTCAACTACAAGACAAGACGCTTCAAGCAATGCGAGCGCAGATTAAAGCAAATGAGGCACCTCAAGAGCGGACTCTAGGAGCTGACGATAGGATATTATTTCAAGGTAGGTTATGAATACCGGAGAAGGAGGAGCTGAAAAAGGAGATCTCAACGATGGCGCACGAGTCTACGTTTTCGATACATCCAGGGAGCACGAAGATGTATAAAGACCTGAATAGGCAATTCTGGTGGAAAGGGATGAAGAGAGATGTGGCATTAGAAACTGGCGGGACCATTGAAGCCACTAGAAACTGCAGAGAAAGTGTAACTCATCAAGAAGTGAATTTGGACAGCGCAGAGTAGGCATAAGAGCTACGTGGATAATAAGAGGAGACCACTTGAGTTTAACGTGGAAGACCCCGTATTCTTAAAAGTGAGTCCTAGGCCCAGAGACAAATGATTCGGGAAGAGAGGGAAGTTCCACCTCGATATATCAGACCGTTTGAGATACTTAAACGAGTTGGAGAACTAGCGTATCGATTAGCATTACCATCACAGCTTGTGTGATGTTTTTTATTTGTCTATGCTCCGATAGTATCACGCTGACCCATTATGTCATTGACTGATAGGATGTGGAACTCAGTGAGGTTACTGTGTATGAGGTTAAACTGCTTTATATCTTGGATACAAAGGTTCAAGAACTTCGTAACAAGACAATTCAGTATGTGAAGGTGCAATGGAAACATCATAGCTTAGAGGAAGCAACCTGGGAGCTAGAATCGACTATTCTAGAGAAGTATCCAGATTTATCTTCAGGTATGTAGTCCGAACCTGTGGTGTGTTTTTGAATTTTAGGATGAAATTCTTTATAGGGGGTTATAGTGTAACACCCTAGATTTTTCATAGTTTGGGTTGGACCCAGAAGTGGGCTTTAAGCTTATGGGCCCAAAATAACCCAAAAATAGTTTGGACATAAGTCCAAAAATGTCTAGTTAGATAGTGGGGTAGAAACATATAAACCTTACCCTAAAATCCAAGCATGCATAAAATGAAATAAAAATGAGAATTTTAAGTAAAAAAGGAACTTAAGATACATAAAATAATAAATAGTTTATGTGGGGCATCCAAGGTGGACCCCATACCACATACAAAAAAACGTGGGCAGCCAGTGTGCACCACTTTGGGAGGGTGTTTTGATTTTTGAAAATTATTTTTAAACAAAACTCTATCTTTTAAGTGTTTTAAAAATCATAAGCACCTAATTATTTCTAGATAAATACTAAATTATCTTTTAACAAGATAATTATCCTCAAACTTGGAAAATAATTATTAGATCACTACTATTAGATCATGTTTATCTAAATCCTAGTTAATCCTAACCATCCAAAAAGGTTTCGCAATTTCTAAAATTTTTTTGTTTTGAATTATCTACTAAAACCTATATTCTATCCCTATTTTATCTCTAATTTGTAGTAGATAATTACAACCCTTGGATTAATTAGATATTTGATCTCAACCATCCAAATTAGATATATTTTTGAAACCAATAATCAGCCCCCTTATGTAGAAATCATTTTCTACATAAAGCTAGCACATTATCTTATTTTCCTTAATTATTTTTGGATAAATCCAAGGGAGCGTTTCCAGTTTTTTAAAGTGTGTTTGGATAAGGAGAGGTGGGCAATTCAAACCCTATAAATACCCCTCCCATCTCCCTAGATCAATCCACACACATATACACTCTCTTTAATTCTCTTTTTCTCTCCTTCAAGTTCGAGAAGAGGAAAACAATGAAATCCTTCAAAATCTTCTTTTCTCTTCTTCTTGTTCCTTCTTTTCTTTTCTTTGTTTCTATTATTTTCTTCTAAAATAATTGTGGAGGAAGAAATCAAAACTTGAAGTTCAAGAAGACCATCAAAGAAGAACCGTTGAAAAGCCTCGAGGATTTAAGTGAAAAAAGTAGGGAGAACCACTATCCTAAAACTTATTTTTCACAATTCCCATAAAATTTGTCAATGAAAATATGTTTTCAAAAAGTTGTTTTTAGAAAACATCATGTTTTTTAAATTGGTTTTCTACAAAAGATACTAGTGTTTTCAAAAGGTTTTTCTTGCATAAAATAGCATGATTTTGGGTGAGTGATCATGAATGTTTAATTTAAAAGCTACTATGAAGTTAAAGTAAAAGATAAGAGGTTTAAAAGAAACCTTGGTCAAGTGTGATGTGTTTAGTGATTGTCTTAGTGACGTGACTCCGCAAAAGAGGTGATCATGATATAAAATATATCTAATCGTTAGTTTGTCCCAAAAAGGGACATATTTTTGTCTTAATTGACATGTTTATGCCCTAATGGCATCTCCGCAAGAGAGGTTTATTCGGATCCATCCAAAAGTGACGGGGGTTGGTGACCATAATAGCCATTGGTAGGCTACCGCAATTGCCCTGACAAACAAGTGGAAACATATATATAAAAATTTATATAACGAAGGTATTGGTATATATATTTTATACTCAATCTTAATATTGAAACTGTGTTTGAAAAGTATAATATTTTTGCAAAAGTTCTGCATAAAGATATTTGTTTTCAAAATCAAAAGATGGTTTTCATTTTTGAAAATGGATTTGGCCAAAAGCTATAACTAGCACCAGTTTTTCTAAGGTAAGTTTTTATAAAACTAAAGATCTTCTATTTCAGCATGCATATATGGGATATTAGGCAAAGGTTTGTTTGAATTGTTTATTTGATTGAAAATCTATGGTGTAAGTTACTTAACCTATGCTTTGGTTGTACCTACTAAGCTTTGCTCACCCTACATTTTTTCCCTCACAGATCTTGAAGAGAACCGGGAAGCTTAGGCGTCATGGATTAGAGTAGAGTTTAAGAAGACAAGTATGTTTTATGTTTTCTTAGCAAACAATAAATGATGTTTACATCACATAGGTATTGGGATTAAGTACTCTTAATTTCCTTTTGTTTCAAAACAATGGTTTAGTTTCTTTCTCTTTCATTATCATTGTATCAAGAACAAGTTCTTTAGTACATCTATTTGGAATAAAGTATTTTGAGGTAGTTCTTTTAAATATTTATTGCTTGAATATATTCTTTTAAATATCTATTGCTTGAATATCCATTCTTATGAGTTTCATTCTGACCCCCAAGATCTACTTACTCTTTTCTTCAATACTACCTATTGTTTTAGCCAAAAGCTAACAAAATACACAAACTAAATTTTGTGCACGTTTTCTGAACTAAATGACCAAGAATTAGCTCTGACCAAAAGACAAAAGTTGGAGTCTATGAGTCTAGTTTATAGAGAATCAAACGGTTCCTGAATCTGATTTGAAACGGGCCTGATACACCGTTTTCTTTGAACTATTGCAGATCATTCTCTTAAACCCATTGTTTTCAAAAGTGTATTTGCACTCTTGAAACTCCATTCTTCCTAAGCTCTTTTCAACTGATTTGCTTATCTTTCAAATCTGAAGTGTTTCACAAAAGAGTTATTTTCGTTTCTGCACTTATCCACCTTAGTGACACCGTGAGACTTGGGTCATGGACTCGACTCGAAAATGGGACAGACCATTGGAATCCGGGGTCGGGGCATCACACTAATAGTAGAATGCCGCTTGATCTCTTCGAATCACATCTAATTGTCGAACAGTAGCACTTTCTGGTACTGATAACCAAGAGGATAATACTGCTAGAGCATTTGCGCACTGATTTTTGCTGCGGTATATGTGATGGAACTCGATTTGCTCAAACTTCTCATCAAGCTCTTTGAGGCAAGCATGATATCGACTCAAATCTTCGCTTTTTAGTTTTCGTTCACCCTAAACTTGTTTTATGATTAGAAGTGAATCACCGTATACCATAATCCTCCATACGGCAATACCCAATGCAGCCTTGAGTCCTGTTATGCAAGCCAAATATTCGGTTCCATTATTAGAGCACTCAAAATTCAACCTGATGGCGATGGGGGTTCTAACACCATCTGACGATACTAGGATCGCTCCTACTCCTCGACCAAAATAGTTATTGGCTCCGTCAAAGGACATCTAATAGGGTTCCTCCTTCTCATCATCTCCTTGTTCGGCTGAGAGAATGCGCTCATCAGGGAATTCTGTACTTACTACCCCAGTGTCTAGGAGTGGGTGTGCTACGAGATGATCTGCCAGTGCTCTGCCCTTAACTGATTTTTGTGTTACATATGTAATGTCAAACTCAGATAGCAGTAATTGCCACCCCGCGGTTCTCCCTGACAACGCGGGCTTCTCGAACAAGTACTTGATGGGATTCATTCTTGAAAGCAGTTATATGGGATAGGATAACATATAATGCCTCAATCTTTGAATCGCTCACACTAGCGCAAAACAGGTCTTTTCCAAGGCAGAATACTTCATTTTATACCCCGACAATGTCGTACTGATGTAGTATATGGCTCTTTCTTTCCCACTTTCTTCATAATATTTCCCCAGAACTGCCCCCATCGAAGTGTCGGTCATAGAGATATACAAAACCAGAGGATTCCCTAGAATTGGTGGAACCAGTACTGGAGGACTCAATAGGTATTCCTTGATTTATCGAATGCCTTTTGGCAATCCTTATTCCATATTTTCAAAACATTTTTCCTTAACTACTTAAAAATTGGCTCACAAATGGGTGTGCGTTGGGCTATGAATCTGCTGATGTACTGAATCCTTCCCAGAAACCCTCAGATTTCTTTTTCATTACATAGTGGAGGCATATCCATAATGGCTTTTACCTTAGTTATATCTACCTTAATTCCTCTGTGGCTAACGATGAATCCCAATAATTTCCCTAATTTTACACAGAAAATACATTTACTGGGGTTACGCCTTAGCTTGTACTTTTGGAGGCGCTTAAAAAGCTTCATCAAATCTCGCGTGTGATCTTCCCTTCTTTCTGACTT
Organism: Macleaya cordata; assembly: GCA_002174775.1. Lineage (NCBI taxonomy): Eukaryota > Viridiplantae > Streptophyta > Magnoliopsida > Ranunculales > Papaveraceae > Macleaya > Macleaya cordata. The sequence goes on along the minus strand of MVGT01000738.1, from coordinate 76,636 downwards.
GGCAATCATGACATCCACATACACCTCCAATTCTTTATGGATCATGTCATAAAAGTGAGTGGTCATAGCTCTCGGATAGGTTGCCCCATCGTTCTTAAGCCCGAATCGCATTACTCTGTAGCAGTAAACTCCCTAAGGTATTATGAATGAGGTTTTTGCCATGTCCTCTTCTGCCATTTTTATCTGATTATATCCGGAGAACCCATCCATAAAAGACAATTGGATTTGCCGTCTTTCTAGGGCACATGCACGATGTTAGTCAACCAGTCTGTGTATGTGACCGGGACTAGGAACTTTGCATCTAATTACTTAGTGACCTCTTCTTTGACCTTCATAGTCTACTCAGGCCTTAACCTTCTCAGTTTCTACTTTATTGGCTTCGCCTCCGGGTAGGTTGGAAGTCGGTGGACTTAGACCTGGCAAAAGTCCACCCGACCCGCCAACCCTACCCTAACCCGACCCGCTATAACCCTACCCTAACTCGACCCGTCAGTTAAATAGATAGGGTTAGGGTTAGGATTTTCTGACCTGTAAAAAACGGGTCAACCCGTGGATAACCCGTCAACCCGCCATCTGCGACATATTTATGTTTTTTTTTGTATTGAAGTCTAACCCAAACCCTAAACCTAACAACAATCTCTTTCTTTCTTCTCTTCTCTCCGGAGTCCAGATATCCCTCTCATCTTCAAATCTCTTTATTTCTTCTCTTTTCTTCAGATATCTCATTCTTCCATCACTCTCACTCATCTTCCCCACCACCTCCTCCACCTCAATCTCTCTCCTATTGATGTGAAAATGATTTCCCAAAAGTATAGTATTACATAGTGATGTAAGACAGTAATAGTTATTTTTAAAATAACTAGATTCTAATAATTATATATATGAATGAGTTATATACATATATCAGTATATGGATGATTCTTTTCTTATTTATAGTTAAATAAACTATATTTCCAAAAGAATCGAGATTTAATCGTTATCGAGCTTTAGGGATGGGTATATTTCCAAAACCAAATAGATTTTGGGGTTCTTATAATATAAATATTTTACTTCCTTCCATCTGTTGGGAGAAGTAGTTGTTTTGAGATAATGTGTGGGATGGAGGTTCCCAGTTGTTGGGTATGTGTTGGTGATTCCCTAGGTACGGGCTTTCCCCCAGAATATATACTATATATGCTATGCTGGGCTTTCCCCCGTCTATGGTTATTACCGGCTTTCCCCGGATTATATTACGGGCTTTCCCCCGATTACCCGACTTTCCCTGGATTATATTACCAGCTTTCTCCAGAATAATATTAGATGGGAGATCACAATATATACATGGATGTTAGTTTTTATAGGAAAAAGTACTTTCTACTACGAAAACTTATAGTATTATAATATGTATTTTAAGGTGATCTGGAAAAAGATGTTGAATGCCTACACGAGCAAATCATTGAAGTTTTCCTAAAAACAATGATTTGTTCCGTATTTTCATTATGTTTTCCTGTCTCATGACAGGAATGGGACTCTCATGATATAGGAAAACTATTGAAATCTAGGTTATTCTATTTCTCTTTTTGGAAAGCCTTGTTTGGATAGGTACGTGTATGATTCTAGAAATGTCGAGGTTATATGCTGCCTAGATTAGGCGAAGACTTGAGGAGCGTGACAACTCCTGGATTATTTTAATGATCATTAAGATGTCTGCACAAGTCAAACGGCTGACCACCGCGACAACGGCTACATCGGCAAATTATGGTCAAGGGTCCACCTGAACCCAAATCATGAGCCAGCGTGCTTCTCACAAAAACCGATAAATCAGTCGCTCGGTCGGAAATCAGGAATTAACGATGGGGTTCCACATCGGTTAAGTTGGAACACGATTTTGCTCACTGACTAGGAGCTGAAACATCTAGTCGTAGCCTCTTCACTCTAAGATGATTACACTACGCAATATTATGATGGTGAGATGTTGTTAGTTTATCTATACTTGTATGGGTAAGTGAATGGTTATCGGTTTATGTTGTAGTAAAGGTACCAAATGCTTTTACATTACTGTATTATGATTTCTCGGTTTTCTTTAAAACCTGCATTGTCTTAAATTCATATTAGTGACTACCTGTTAGTATTATAAGTTCTCACTGGGCTTTTTGCTCAGGAAATCGAGGAGACAGTGGATGATTGGATGTTAAGTAATTTGAGGAGGCAGGTATAGGGAGAGTATCCACCTCAGGTTTATTATACTTGAGGTGTTGTTATTATTCAGTTATGATGCAGTTATTTTCCTTGCTTTGTATATATATTCTTTTGAACTATATAATGTAAAATAAGCACACTTATGTATATTTAGTATCACTTAACAAATCTTATATATGTATTATTTTATTAAGCGAGAGATCGTTTTAGAATTATGGTTTGGATCCAGCCTAGTGGATGACTAGATATTCTATATTGAAGAATATGGCTGATTGGATATGATGAGATGATATGGATGAATGGAATTGATATAGAAATGCTATTTATGGAAAAATCATCTCTTATACAGGTTTATGACAGGTTT
>MVGT01000738.1:61011-72713 GCA_002174775.1 Macleaya cordata | reverse complement strand
ACAATTTAAGTTATCTAGCTAAGACCTAGATAGTAGTTGATAGTCAATGAGGTTGGTTTCTTAGACTAAATTGATGGAATTGTTATATAAATTGATGACTATTACGGCAGTGTGAGAAATAAGTTGATAGTGCTAGAAAATGATTTGATATATTTATTGTTGCATGCGTAGAACCACTCTATACAGAATTTGGAGATCGTAACCATGGTTTTTCCATTGAGGACAGATAGTCATTACTAATTTGAGGAAAAATTTGATTTGTACCATGGTCTTAAGATATTAGGTACCTACCTTCTGAAAGATTTAAATTTGAAGAGCATAGATGAATGAAATTTTGAGGTTATTAAGATTGTAATCTTATTTTGTATTCTATCTGAAAAGAGTCAACGTTGTGGTTAGTATATTGAATAGAAGGAAAGATGATGTGTTGACTCACTTGGTGATTATATAATAGAGTATGTAAGAAGAGCTATATGTTTAGAATTATTACATCATCACTTGTACAAAGTAAGGCGTATAGGGACTATCTAAATGAAAAGTTCTGTATCACTTGAGGATATATGGATTTGCTAGAATTTTAGTTTCTGAGTTAAAATATTGTGACGATATTTACAAGGAGAGAAATTTGAAATGTAATTTGATCATGAGGTTAATTGTATTACCTTATTAGCAGAAATTAGAGATTAATGGAAATGTTTTGAGGAACAAATTGAATGGCATAGTAAAACTACTTTGCAGATTTAGTGATGTAAACATAGCTGAGTAATGAAAGTAATGAGTATGTAGAATAGGTACTCAAAGCTACTTGATGATTGACGTATGCCAAATTTCTAGGACGAAATTTCTTATAAGGAGGGGAGAATGTAACGACCCAAAATAATTTAGTTGACCGGTCAATGTCAAGTTGAGTTTAGTCCAACGCTTTGACTATGAAACTAATTAATTATTAAAATAATTAAGCTTAGTGTTAAAATAATTAAACTTAAAATTAAATAAATGAGTTTTCGATCGGAAGGTAATTTGAAGAATTGAACCGTACGAATGGATAGATCTCGAAAAGTTATCGAATTTTGACTACTCACATGCAAAAATCGGACGCCGAATGAGGCCGCTATGATGCCCGAAACGCGATTTTGACCAAGATCGAATGCAAACCGCGATTTTGACCAATTTTTTTAGATATGTACAATATATACGTGTATATAATGTATTAAAAAGCTTCCTTGTAAACTTATCCATTGTAAACAGATTTTTGTATGCGTGTATACACATAATTTATGTGTATGTCCGTATACCAAAGAGTTTCTCTTATAACTATCCTTTAATAAGCTTAATTGAAGGTTTTTCTTCAATTCCATCAATTGGAATTTGGCTGAAACAAAAAAACAAAAAATAGAACCGTAGAGTGGAGAGAGAACGGTGGAGGGAAAGAGAAGAAGAAGAAGAAGAAGGAGAAGAAAGAGAGAAGAAGAAAGAAGAAGGAAGAAGGAGAAGAAGAAAGAGAAGAAGAGGAAGAAGAAAGGGAAAGGGAGAGAGAGTTAGAAAGATAAAATGGAAGAAGATGAAGATGAAGCCTATCCTTCATCCTATCAAAAATTTGTTGTTGGAGGTATAAAAATTGAAAACCCTAGCTCTTAATTTTATTTTATATTAGGTGTTTTTATGTGTTTCTCTTTAGTTTTCAAACTTAGAGTTGATTTTGTTAAGTTTCATTCAAACCCTTGTTTGATAAAAATTAATAATTAGAATGTAAGATTTGGGTCCTTTTTATCTAAAATAGAAGTTAAAAATCTGTTTTCTTTTGTTAGGAACTAATTAGTATTTGTTTGAACTCTTAAAATTAGATTAGATTATAGTTAGGCTGATTTTGTTAGTTTAAGCTAACATTGATCTTATTTTGAGTTAGATAAATTGAAATAGGTGGTGGAAGAAGAATGGAATTGATGATGTTAGGTTAGGATTTTGTGAAGAAAAATATGGAATTTGATGTTCTATTTTTGATGATGTAAAATGAGGGCTTTTAATTGAAAACGAAAATTAGAGTAGTTAAGAGTTGAATCCCAAACCCTTAATTTAATAATTAGAGAAACTTGATAGGCATGTTGTGTAATTTTGGTTAGTAATGGAATTTGATGATGAATACTAGCTTATTTTAGGCCTTTAATATTTTTTTCAACAAATCAGATTTAAGTTATGGATTGAATTACTTTGTAGTTCTTCTCCCTAATTGCATACAAGAAATTAATGATTTTCTTAGAGATAGTCTAAAACTAGGGGTTGTATTTTAAGGCTAATTGTTCCTCTCTCAACCACTCACCGACAACATTGGATCTGAAATATTCAGATCTAGATCTGTTCTCTTTGTTTTCTAGATCGGCCACGCTTACGATCTCTCTTTCGATGTCAGTTTAAGTTGGGGTTTCGCTTCGAATTGATCAACATCAGTGCCTTTTGGGGTGAGTGGACGAGGATGTAGATAGAGAGTGAGAAAGAGAGAAAGAAAAGAGAAAAACAGGGTATCATGAATTGATACCCTGTTGGCCTGTTTCCACATACATTATTCCCCCTCTCTCTCTCTCTTATATTTTATGTTTATTCCTTCATCCCTCTCTCTCTCTCTCTCTTATATTTTATGTTTATTCCTTCATCCCTTGCTTGGTTTCCCCACCCAGTCATGTTACCTAGAAATGGATTCCTCTATTTCTCCCTTAGCTTATTTTTCTCTCTTTTATCTTAGTCACTCACTAGTCAGTTTAATGATGGAGAAGAAGAGATGCTCTATTATTCACAAGTTCACAACTCAGGTGAATGATTTTTGAAAATGCGTAATTTCATTAATTAGTTATTATTATAGTTGAAGTTACATGAAAGATATTTGCAATCCTCCAAGATACTGATATATTACACCAAGATAGTTTGCTGCTACTATTACCATTTTGTGAAGACAAAAAAGTCATTGCTGCTTTATTATCACTTTTTAAGACAAAAGTCAAATAAATATAAATTTGTGTAAATTTTATTTATTACTTATTATTATTTTTTGGCTTTATTTTTGTTCTAAAAAATAACTAGGGTCACTAGGGTCGCCGTTAGGGTCAACCTTATTAGGGTTAGGGTCCTAAAAATTGACCCGTTTATTAAACGAGTCAGGGTTAGGGTTGACAAATATTGATCCGTCAACCCACCAACCCGCTTAGGGTTGACCCACGGATAACCCGTTGCCAGGTCTAGGTGGACTACTATTTCTGAGTCCAGACCAGGCATGTCTCATATGACCAGGCAAAGATATCTTTGAATTCTTTCAATAGATCAACCAACTCCTTCTCGTCTTGGAGCAGGGTAGTCCCAACCTTGACCATTTGAGGGTGATCTTCCGACCCTAGGTTTACTAACTCAACCTCCTCCTCGATGAGTTGTGGCTTCTCCTCATGCTTATCGACTATTCGGTGAATCTCACCTGGTATTTCTTCTTGTGAAAAGGCCTCCTGAGTGTCTTTGGACAATTCATCGTCGCCACTTTCAGGGTCGAGTTCGAAAATCATTTCCTCAAAAGCATTTTTATGGGTATTAACAAATATTTTTGGTTTTTTGGGTTTTTCAATTTTTTGTGCTTTTTTGAAATTTTTGGATTTTTTGAAATTTTCAGATTTTTTTGATGTTTTGCAGAAAACGGGAAATCTAACGCAGAAATAAAACTAGACGGGGCCCAAGAACCTCCCTCCTTAGACGAGGGCACCCCTTCTTCCACTTGACTCAGGTTGTTTTTTATTTGGTGTCAACCTGTCTGACACCAGAAGTTTCTCCTGCGAAGACATTAATGTTGCTGATAACATTATCATGCAAACTTGGCTCATACTTGTGCGGCTTTCTGGGTGGTTGGCATTCTGGAGAGTAGTTCAATATTCGTCAGCCGACATACGCCTGGTATTTGTTTTAACCATTGACGTAATCTTTTTTTCTCAAGTAGCTGAAGCATTGCCTAATATTGCACTGCTGTCATCCTTTGTGGAGCTGGTGTGGGAAATTCGAGGTATTCTACTTCTATTCTCTGCTTCTTTGGAGGAAAGAACGCGGCCTGATATTCTGCCACAGTAGCCCACTGTGTTTTTGAGGCTATATACTCTTCTATGGTCATAAGCCTTCTACTTGAGGTAGTTGTATCTTCTAAGTCCGACTCTTCACTTCCTGGTGTTAAAAATTCTCCCCTAGTCCTCTGAGAGGAAAGATCAAACTGGCTAGTGCTCCCGCTGACACTTCTCACAAGAGTGATTAGGTTCACTATTTTGCCAGAATCTTAATGGATGAAGTTAATGCTGCATTGGTGGTTTGGCAGTGAGTTAGTGGCAACGTTTGGCTGGGCAGGGACTTGTACACCCTCCATTTTAATCTTTTCCACCTCTAGCAAATCTTGCACTGCATGCCTCAGCATCTAACATTTGTCAATCAAGTGGCATGGTCCCTGCTAGAAGTCATAATATTGATTGGCATTATATCATGGCGGTGGCGGGTCCCTCATGGGTTTGGGTTTCAACAGTGTGACGAGACTAGCTTCCAACAGACCGGGTAGTAGTGCACTAAGCGTGTAATTGATCTTTGTGAATTCTCTCTTTTGCTTGGGTGCTTATGCCTGTTGGCTTCCTTGTACCTCGACTTGGTAGACTTTCTGTTTCGACTAGCTTTCCTGCTTCTTAGGATATGATTCCTGATTGACATGTTCTTTTGCTAAATTCTTTTACTTTTTAGGATTTGCCGTGAAGAATAGAGGCAACATTCCATTCTTTAGTGAATCTTATAGATGTGTATCAGCAACAATAAACCGATCCATTTCTTTATAACCCCCAATTGACAGTAGAAGCTGATAATTTGGCCTTAGGTTCTTTAGCAAATTGCTCTTCTTCCGTAGGTCCTGTGATGATTTCTCAAATCTTCATTCTCCATCTAGCGATGAAGTAAGTGAAAGACTCGTTTTCCCCTTGAACCATCGATTCTAACTGCCTCTTTGTTATAGCACCATCAATCCCATAGGCAAAATGCTTCACAGAAGCCTCTGTCAGCTTCTGCCGGGCTGAGTACTTGGCCTCATCCAGTTGAATGACCCATTCTAGGGCGTATCCTGTCAGACTTTGTGGGAAGAAGTGCGCCATTAGGTTGTCACTCAGGTTCAACATCTTCATGCTGCTCATGTATAAAATGACATGAGCCTTTGGGGAGCCATTTCCGTTGTATTTGGCTATCTCTGGGAACTTAAACTTGAGTGGTAGTTGCTCCTTGGGGGACTGATACCATGAACTTATGTCGAGGGGTGACCCGCCTTCTAGCCTTTGTAACCTTCGAAAGACATCTTCCGTTATAGTATCCATCTTCCTTTTCTCCTTGGATGATATTTCTTCATCCAAGTAAGGTAAAGGGGCCACCTTCTTCTTTAGTGTATAGGTTGTTGGCACTTTGTGAGATGTGTTAATGACTTCCGGAGATTCCTTGTCTATCTCTCGGGTGCCTAAGCCGACTCCATCCCCCCTTTCTAGTTTGAAGCTTGAGGACTCCCCCTTATCATCCTCTTGTAATTCTATTTAAGCTTTCCCTGCATCAAAACTTGCTACCGCTAACTTGTCTGTGACTATTTTCTCCACAGTTTTGGCTATGTCTACTTTCATGAGCTTCTCGAAACTGGTGAGGATGACCTTTTCCATTTTTGTTATGGTGTTTTCACCCATTTGTTCTGCCATACTAGTTTTTGGATCACAGTCTATTCTAACTCATTCCAATCTACCAGTGGTTCTGTCCCACCTTCTGAATATGTTTTTCCATAGCTTTTGTTAATCACCTCGTACTTAACATAATCAGGTAACTTGGGTAGATACATAGGAGATAATCCCTACATAATTAATGCCTCGAGATTTGTGCAATATGTATACTGTCATTCGGGTTTATTCCTAGGGCTACATCTATCGCTACTATATGCATGCTGGGCTTTTCGAGACTCGATTGGGTCGTTTGGGGTACCTTAGCAGTTATATACCTCACAGCCTAGAGTCTGGTCTCAGGTACGAGGCTAAGATTGTGAAATGCTACCCCGTTTATCCCATACGACCCTCTGGTCGAGATGAAGTCACAAACACGGGTTTGATTTTCCTACTAGGATCGAGGAAAGTGATGTATAATGCAAATGCAAGATGAATGGGTGTATGAAGTGTGTGGGTGCGTACCCAAGTGTAAGATCAAGAAACTCCCCAAAATTCCCTTAGTTACTTTTCAGGTTGGATTTTTATACTCCAGGAGAGTGGTCCCCAGTAGAGTTGCCAATCTGTGGAACCGTGAATTTTCACCCGCCCCACTTCTCGCTGCTCCGAGAGGGTGAAAAGGAAGACGAACAAAAATTCTACTACATGGGATAAATATATAGAGATGTAGGAGTCGCCACCTGATTATGGGGAATCAAGACCCAAGCTTTGAAAATCACCCTAAATTTTTAACTTTCTAAGAAATCATGGTGATAATCCATTTGTTGGTTTGTGGTCAAAGATTCGAAGTAAGGAATCCGGATACGGGTCGAGAAGGTGTTTGGTACCCGACAACCGTCCGATCGTGAGATCGGCCCCTTACTTCATAACTAAGGATGTTTTAGGGAATTGTTTGATCTAACTATCATTATTCTACAAAAGAGTGTGTACAAGTAATGTAAGTTTAAGTCCCCTAAGCCTGAGTTTAATGCTTATAAATTTTTCTGGGGCAAAATTGACACAAATGCCTATTATTAGGCACATATCAAAAAAGCGACACGTGCGAATTATTTCACACGTGTACTGAGTAGTACGTTGTACGAATATTATTGTTCGAACAAGGCGAAAATACACGTATTTACTTTTCTATACGTGTTTGCAAGCAATTCACATAGTCGAAAAGACTTATACGAAACATCGTGATACATGTGTATGTCCGCACACGCTCATTATTAAAATGCAACACTTGGTTTTCCTTTTCAAGTGTGCAACGCAAGACACGTGTACAAATATGGTAGTTTGAAAAATGCAAGTTTTTATGACACAAGTGTGTTATTACACGTGCCCAAAGTGATTTTAGAAACATTATACACGTGTTATTCTTCTCACGTGCAAAAGAAAATGACTCGTGCGCATACAAGCGCATGTACGGAGGGTTTTCAAAAGTTTATTTTTCACATTTAGTTTTAACACGTGCAAAAGGGATACGTGTGGATAAATTCACGTATTCCCGAAAGTTTTGAAAATATGACATGTGTGTACGACATCACACATGAAATGAGCATGAATTAATTCTAAACTTATCTAGAATTCCTAATTCTCATTATGAAATTCTAGTACTGGAATGTGAAATATCACTTATTCCTAGGTTTATGTCTTAACCAATAAACACTAATCTAGGTGTATATGGAGGGGGGATCAATATCTACCTATTTAAAAATTAATTCTCAATGCAAGCATAATAAGTAAGAATTGAAACAAATAAGTATTGACTTATTCGATTCTCAAATGCAGAAATGAGGGAGAATCGAATATTTCAATCTTGCACAAAAATCATTCACACATATAAGCATTCCACACAAATGATTTTTGTTGATGGGAAAAACCTAATGGTAAAAAACCCCATGACCTAGTCCAAAAATTATCACTAAGAGTTATGAGAAATCTTACAATAGTTTACATCGACAACACGAATCCCTCATGTAAACTCGACCGGCCTTTCTCCATGACCCGAATCCACGAATTACCTCTTCAATGATATGTGCGTCTCCAACTCGGAATCAATCAAGCCCCGCACTTGTTAGCTTGAATCCACAAGCCTCTTGTATGCCTCCAACTCGGAATCCACCAAGCCTCGTACTTGTATGCTCGAATCCACGAGCCTGCACCTCGGTGGAACTCCACCGATGAACTCACAGGAACTCCACCGGTGACAATGGTGTTTGAAGATTTGGTGTTCTTCAACACTTTGTGGCTCTCATGCTGGAATGATATGCAAGGTCTAGCTAAAATGAAAAGCTCTATGAGAATAGATCTAAATCAACTCTCATGTAGAAATTAGCTCAACTCTCTCATGATCTTGAAGCCTTAGCTATTGGAGAAGATGACTACCAAGGAGTCTCTTAATGGTTTCTCACTCCAAGCTCTCTAACTCTCTTCTTCTTAGATGCATAACCTAAAATGGTTTGTTTGTCTTCTTTATATAGAGAAGGAGCAAAACCTAAGGTCATTTGGGTCAAAAGACCAAAAGGGTATAAAACCCCTGGCCAAAAATCGCGCAGGAAAACAGCCCAGTTTTACGGATTGGCCTTGGTATCGATACCACTCTCAGTGAGTATCGATACCACCCTGATATACAGCATCAGGGAGGCCTAGTATCGATACTGCCTAAGGTTGGTATCGATACTGGCAGAGTAGTATCGATACTAACCCCAGACAGTGAGTATCGATACCAACCTAGCCTGACTTATAGGCTAGGTTAGTATCGATACCACCTTCAGAGGGTATCGATACCACTCTGCCCATAAGCTAGAAAAGCCTCTAAAATGTGTCTGAATGGGTTCTAAATTCATCCTAGCTTATGTGGCTAAGTCCTAATACATTCTAACCACTTATGAATAATAATCAAGGTCACTTCGTGTGGTGAGTTCCAGTGGTGAGTTGAGTCCGATGATGTGCTTTCTCTTCGATCTTCGAAGAAGTGTGAGTTTGCACAAAGGATACAACCTAACTCTAACTCAAGCATGGACTTACAATTGAGTTCATTGTCTCATCATGAACATTGACAAACCCAAAGGGACCTTTCAGAATGCATGCAAATGATTTTTTGTTATCTAGAAATCATTTTTTTTTTTTCTCTTTTGAAAATCATTTAAGATTAAACGCAAGGTGGGATCAGTTTAAGAAATAAACCTATTCGTATAATACGCTTATGGAGTCGCCACCTGATTAATCTGGGAATTAGGACCCGATTTTAGAAAATCGTTTTGCTTTGATAGAAAACTTGACGATCTTCCAACTAGTCTGGTCTGCGTAGAGAGATTCTTAGTAAGGGAATCCAGGTACGGGTCAGGAAGGTGTTAAGCACTCGACAACCATCCGATTGTAAAATCGGCCACTATTTTATGAATAAGGGTATTTGGAAGGAATCTTGTGATCAAAATTAATTAAATTACACTAGCAAAGATTATGTATAGGAAAAAGTAAGTCAGGCCCCCTTCTAATCCTATATTTCATGCAACTGAGGTTTTAGGGCAAAAAGTAAATATATACAGTGCCACATGCAAATCCGTTATGTATGTGACCAAGCAAATTGACAGTCAACTCCGTTGTCACGTTCAAAAGCTCATGGGGTGTGCTGCGTTGGCACCCTATGAACAAATAAAATCTTAGGTGGACTCCGTTGCCACCAAGGATTGATACGTGTAAATGGACCTCATTGCCATTTACAACCGTATAAAACCGTGGAATCTATTACCACAGACTTTGAGAAAATGCACGTAGACTTCCTTGATACGTGCAGAATAACCATAGATTTATGTGTGAACTTCAATAATGTTACAAACATGCTGAAACTTACACGTGAACTCCATTGTCACGTGTCGGCATCCATGTTGTACAAGTCTTTTCAGCTTGTTCTTCGTAAAGTGATACGTGTAAATCCATTATACACGTAACATATATCATTTTCAATTTTGAAAACAGATGACACGTGCAAATCCGTTATGCACATGACCCAAAGGGGTTTTTATGGTGAGACATACAAATCCGTTATTTACGTAACATCATAATGCTTTTTCTTTGCAAAACATGCGTGATATGCTTTAGGGAAGATCTAAAAATTCTAATCTGTTAAGAATTTCTAATCCCTAGCATTAAGCATAATCCTTATGTGACATATTTTAGGGAAGATCTAGAAATCCTAGCTTTTTAAGAGTTTCTAATCCCTAGCATTAAACATGATCCAAATTCTAATGTAAATGCCTTGATTAATAGAAAATTTTGTTCTTTTTTTCTTTGTTTGAGAAAAATTAGTTATTGCAAAATTGGGATCATTTAAAGAAGATACCCAACTAATCAAGGAAGCATGACCATTGACGTATGTGGCGGCGCAAGCATAAATGCCCTTTTAAAAACCGGTCTTTGGTGGTCTTCCTTGATCATTTTAGGCATATTCCTAACTTAACCCCAAAATTAACACACAACCTTAGTTTCTAATGCAATCCTATACTAGGAACAAGCAAATTGTAACCTTGGATCCATCTAATTATAGGAATGGAGTGGGCCAAGACAAAGGTATGTTTATTTGGGGGCCCAAAAGATGAAGTGGTTAGAGGAACTCATGAGAAGATGAGTTTATAACCCACAAAATGAGCCTAACACTTAACTAAGTGTATAATGGGCTTAAAAAACTCAAAAAATAATGGGCCTGTAAGCCCCATGGATGGGTTAATTAGCCTAACACTTAATTTAGTGTATAATGGGCTCAAGAAACTCAAAATGGGATGGGCCTGTAAGCCCAATGAATGGGTTAATTAGCCTTACACTTAATTAAGTGTATAATGGGCTCAAAAAACTCAAAATGGAATGGGCCCGTAAGCCCAATAGATGGGTTAATTAGCCTAACACTTAACTAAGTGTATAATGGGCTTAAGAAACTCAAAATGGAATGGGCCCATAAGCCCAATAGATGGGTTAATAAGCCTAACACTTAAGTCTTATTTGGTGATTTATTTAATTTTTAAGGGTAAAAAGGTCAAGTGACAAATCTCTATACAAGTGAAACCCTAACCCTAGATTTGTATCATGGCACACCAAGATTTGTACACACAAGTACAACAAATAATTTCCTTAATTAAAAGTAATTCAACCGTTGGTTCATATATAACCATCTTCATGCCATTTCGTGGTGATGTTTACCATACATCCATCATTCTTTTATTTTCAAATACATCCATCACTCATCATACATCATCATGATGATACATCCATCATTCTCATATTTTATATTAATGAGAATATTAGAAAAAATGTGTTGATCATAGGAGATCGAATCATAGCCGTTCATGACATTAATAAGCCTAACAGATCTTATATCAATTCAGAGAAATTGAATGACCATCTCATTAATGCATTATCAATACAAAATTTATAACAAATTAAATCCAAGAGACTGAAATAAAAAAATTAAATTCACCAACCTTCTAAAAATAGAATCCCATTGCAAGATTAGAATTAGATAAGAAATCCCAACCTCCACATCAATTTAAACTTCCACAAATAAAATTTACACTAATTTATTTCTCCTCCCTCAAATTCTTCTCTAAATTCTCTATCTTTTCCTCTGATTCTTTTTTTCTCTCAAATTCTTCTCTAAATTTTCTCCTTCAAAATTCTTCTCCTCCTAAAATTTCCTTCCTTTTTAAAATTCTCCGTCCTTCCCATAGATCTTGAACCCTTATTTATACACAAATTTATACTCAAATTACGGAGTCAATTGTCAATTAAATTCAACACATCTGATTTTGGGTATCAATTTTTGACTGTCCTTTCGCCGTTCAACGCCAATTTAATTGACTGTTTCGCCTACAACGCTGAATTTCTGTTATGTGTTTCCATTAAGACTCTGTTCTGCTAGAAATCAATAGCAGAAGAGAGGAAGAGAGAGGGAGAGGTAAAGAAAGAAAGAGAGAGAGAGAGAGA
>MVGT01000738.1:23166-51051 GCA_002174775.1 Macleaya cordata | reverse complement strand
CTACACTCAGTAACTCCTCCAAGATATCGTCTTCCATCCCTATCTCGCTGTTTTGGGCGAGGGACGTCACTGAAACCCTAGTTTCTTTGAAACTAACGACTAATCAACAAAAAAACGGTCTAATTTCTAATAGACCTGTATTATGGAAAACAAGGTCTATCGCCGTGCCTCCGGCACGGCTCAAAACCTCGAGAGAGAGAGGGCAGGGAGAGAGTGGCCGAGAAAGGGGAGGAGGAGGAAGAAGAAGCAGAGGGGAGGGCAGGGGCTTATGAAGCAGCACAATTTTTAAAAAGGACAACTCTGCCCCCCGTCCTGAATTGTATAATAGATGTTGTTAACGTGATATATTTTTTTTGGGTTGTTTAAAAATAAACTATTATAATAATAAAAGGTAAGTATTTAATAATACTTTAATACCTATAATTGAAACGAAAAGTTTTGGGTAACTTTTGGATTAAGTCGGTTTGATGTTTTTTCAGCCAAGCTTGGGTAGAGAATTCTGAATTAATTTAGTGGATGGGACTGAGTTGACTCAGTAAGGTGGACCCACTTAAGTTAAATGAACCTTTTGGACTGGATTGAACCAAACCCTATTATGTGACCCGAATTGGTTTGGTTTAAACCACTTTGACTCAACCCATTTGAACTGGAATCAATTTCATAATAGAAACCAAACTTGGAATCATAAATAGTTCATGTGGAACTATTATGTAAGAATTAGTTATGGATCTGGAACTGAACTAATTAAGTATAAAAGAATTGACCCAATGCCTAATTAGAACCAGTATTGATTAAGTACTAATCTGAAATGGACCTGATTGGAACTTAATTTACTATAACCAGAATTGGATTTCCGAAATTGAAATTATATTGGAACCGTTTTCTGAATATTGGTATTTATGTAATTTCGGGCTCATTTGACGTCAGTTTTGGAGCCGTAAAAGCTCATTTTGATCGTTTTTCTGAGCCGAATGCATTGGAATACCGAATTGATTGATTTGACATGCTTATAATTAACTTATATTGGTGATTTCATACTTATATTTTGGGTCTTGTTATTGCCTTATTATTTTTTGACCCAATTTATGATTTAATCTTGCATGTTATTTTTATCTTATTGAATTATAAGATGTTATAAGTTTAACCATTATGATGGTCACCAAAGTGACCTATGGTGAATGATAAACTTATGTATTCAGTTCATATTATTGTAATTTATGCATTGGATTAGTGAACTAATGTTAATTACGTTAATTAATTATCAACTGAGAATTGGTTCGGAAATGTATCGTCAGTTATGATAATTGTAAAATGTTATAACGTAATTGACTCATTTTGTTGCCTCATCTCTGGGTATATTCTGTGAGTGAACAATTTGTATACATGATTTTTCGCCCAAAGGCAAAATCATGATGATACTATTAGTTCATCATTGAATATAAATTATCCTGAATTATGTTTACGAGGTCATCCACATTATATAGTGAAGAGATTTTTAGTTTACATGAGTTTTTGGTATGTTGCACTTTTAGCCTAAAGGCAACTTGTGATGATGCTACCTGCTCAACATCAGAACTTATGTTTTGAATGAATACTTAGTATGTTACGATTATAGCCCAAAGGCGTAATCGTGATGATACTGCCAGTTCATTATTAAAGTACCCTTTTGTTTTGAATTATATTTATGAATTCATCTTCACCTTTGTGTGAATGCTTGGTATATCGTGGTTTTAGCCCAAAGGCGAGATCATGATGATACTTATTATTCACATAGTGAAGAGATTCATCACTTATGAGAGCATTTAAGATGTTATAATTTCAACCCAAAGGTGAAATTGTGATGTATATACTCAACTTTAGAATATATGTTTTGACTGAACATTTTGTATGTCGCGATTTTGACCTAAAAGACAAAATTGTGATGATACTACCAGTTCATGTTTGTGGAATGCATTTGTTCTAATCATGCTTATATGTGTTCTCTTCACTATTTCAGTGAACACTTTGTATCTCATTGTTTCAGCCTAAAGGCGAAATATTGATGATACTTCTTGTTCATAAATTACAATTAAATGAGTTTTCTTTTCACTATTTGAGTGAATGCTATGTATGTCATGTTTTTTCACCCAAAGGCAAAATCATGATGATACTCCTTATTCATCAATAATCAGAATGTATATTATTCTGTATTATGGTTAGGCAAGTTCATAACTCCCTACATGATCGCATGCTTTGTCTGAAACTCATTTTGACGAAATAATGATAAACATCATTGAGGAAAGTTTAGTAAACTTACTACTCTAACGGACGTCAGTAGTTTGAATGTGAGATCTTTTCCTTAAGTTTTAGGAAAGGTCAAACAGACTTAACATTATGTTTGTATGTATATGAATATGAGTTGCGAACAGTATGTATAATATTAGACTTCCCAATAATGATTATGCTCATTTCTTTATAATGGCGAATTTAGTGGGAGTAGTGAACCACAAAAATGTGGAGATCATGAATACATGTATTTGTTCCTATGCATGTAACTACTCCATTATGAACTTATCGCCCTTAATTATAAATCTAGCTGAAAAATTACAATATTTAGGATGAATCTTTACAAATCTATTATCGTTAATCATTCTTAGCTCTTCATTATTATTGATTTCATATTAATGACAATAATGGTAATTTATGAAGAGGTAAAGCTTAAGAAACTAAGACGTTGTTTGATTCATCCTAATTCAAGAAGCTTGAAAGAAGTAGAGAAACTTGAAAGGACAAATTCCAAGGTAAATGAGTCTACTTTTGTTATTAGGCTCATAGACAGAATAGACAATAAACATGTTTCTTCTGTAAAAGATAGAGTAATTTTTGAAGGATTGTCATTAATATAAGGTGTGTTTCGAAATGGGAAGGATAAATGCCTAACCTTGTATGTTTCGAAACAAACCTTATTGCTCCTTAAGAGATTTGGATAGTCAACTATAGTACTACTTCTTATGTTTTTCTATTTTATACAGGATTTTATAATGTCATTTAAATTCTTCATTGTATCATGTAGTCAATGAATGAATTCTCTTACTTCTAAAGGCACAAGTATTTAGAGTATATCTTTAAAGAACAGTTAAAAAGATCAATGAAAGATAGAATCCCTAAAGTTTGGATTTTATTGATCTCAAGGTGTGAAGTATTGTATTAATGAATCACAAACACACACACCATTATAGGTGCCAAATGAAGTGCATAGCTTCTTGATTATATCCATTGCTTCTTGATTATATCCATTTGGATATTAGTATACCTTGACCACTATGTGTTTCAGTGGAAAATTATTTTTTATCACCATTTTCTCATATTAGATGCAAAAATGAGAATCATTTGAATTTAATGAAGGTGATGAATGTTATAACATAATAAACGACATAATGATGTGTTCATACATTAAGGATATGATTAGAAGTGTATTAAATTACTCTTGTTTCCCGTATAGTTGTGATCTGTTCTATAGGATCGTACCTATGTATTCCTAAATTGAGTTCTTGTAATGGAAGACCAAAACTCATTCGAATCATGAACTGAAATGAATTCGAATTCTGGACATCACCTTATCTGGGGTTGTTTAGTTTAGATCAGAATTACATGAAATGTAATTGGATTTTAGAATGAAGTGGTCAGATCACAAACTACTTAATAATAATCCAAAAGTGTACATGTTTTTATCATTCTAATCATAATACGTTAGTATTTAAAGTGATAATGTCAAATTATTATACGTTGGTGAAATCAGTGGGTGTGAACAACCATGAAAAGTGGTTATTAAAGAAATTTGGATACAAGTTTCTATATCATTCCTTTAGAGTTATTTGTCTTATGGTTGTTGACTAGTTCGATAACATTATTAGTAACTGAATGAATAATCACTCCATAATGTTATTATCACCAATTAACAGATAATAGAATCGTCATAGAGAATGACATTATAGTGTTCTTGAAAGCATAAATTTGTTATTCTGAATAACTATGACTTTCAGCTACATTATTTTGAATTTGACATAAGGACGTGTAATGACCCACTTAAATGAAAGAGACACTTGGGTTACTCTAAGAGCTTCTTATTTAGAAAAATGAAACACATATTTTGTAAGTCTAAATGATCAATGCATAAATTTAGACATACTTCCAAGAGATGGTACTTTAAGTTCTATAATGCCATCGTTATGTTTCTTCAGTTTTAAGAAATACCTTGTAGATCAGTATTTATATCTGAAGAATAGTGGGAGTAAGTTTATATGTTTTGTTATATGTATTCATAGTAGTTGACTTACTAGAATTATTTTTGCTTCATGCATAGAACTAAAGAATTTCTCACTCCTGAAGATATTATTGAGACAACCCATGTGTTTGGATAGAACGTTTCATTTCAAACACAATAATCGTTAAGGTAGTCACATAATATAAATACCTAAAGAAATTTAGAGAAATTCAATAAATTCAGCTAGTGAGACCTCTATTATAAAATAATAATAGGGAATGTAAGCACATGGAAGAAATTTTCATCTAATGAGGCTTTGGGAAGCCTAATGTATACCCTAATAGTAGGAAGTACCTTAAGTCATGTACATACATGAGAAAGGTTTATGATATCAATCCATTATTGTATCATTAAGAATGAATGGGGATTGACTTTGTGGCAAACTTAAGACCACAACTTATGGTTATGGTTGCGAAACTTATCTTAGGACTTGGGTTCGTCGACATTGTTGCCAAGTTGCTAAGAGCTTAATGTGTTGCAACATTTATCTTTTTAAAGGAAAAAGTATTATAATGGGTTAAATACTTTATCTTAAGAAAGAGATTCAGAAACATGGATGTCTTTAGAATGTATAAGTTGTAACTTATAATAAAGAATCCATTAACCAAGGGATCATCATTCAGAACTTTTAAGGGACATGATGATATTGTTAGATGTATCCCATGATGTTGGCCATATGGTTACATGGATATTATGATTTTTTTCTATAAGACATCTTTGAGATCTCAATAATTAATGTTTCTGATTTCCTTTTTTATCCTATATGTACACATATTTGGAAATATGATGTAAGATAACAGGAATTGTCTTGATAAGACATGAAAGTTGAACCGCTTGAAAGACACTTATGATGTTAGTCTTTCATAAATGTGATATTTCCAAATTATAGGTCAAATTAGGTGATTACTAGTGTTGTAGTCCATGGAAGGGAATATGTCGCTTATAAGACATATAACCGCCATGACTCAAACTAGATGATTACTTAATTATGACATTATGATGCATGAGATGCCAATGGATTGGGATGTTTTATTTCAAACAATATTGCGCGCTTGTATGTTTTGTCTTAAGCCCTTTATAGAGTCGTTTTACAAAATAGTTTTACTTATATAAAACATGTTTTGTTTTGCCTTGGGTCATATGTGCCAAGTGGGAGAATGTTAGTTGTGGCCCACATAACCAGGCCCAAGTAACATCTAATTTGGGCTTAAGAGAAAAACCCAGTCCAGTAATTATGGCACATCCTATATTGATGTTTGGGTGTAACACCCTAGTCTCTTTGATGGATGAGAGACTTTTATAGTTTTAGGAGATATATACGGTTCTTAATTCTTGCCCTATGTAAGAGGTGAATATATCCATCAATAGTCACCATGTAGAGAGACAAGGGAAAAGAGTTAAAAACTAATCAGCCATAAGGGAGTTGATATCGATCAGATCATTACACAAACTGTGATGCTATAAGAAGACGATGATGTTTGATGTCATGAGGTATGTTGATTCTTTGTCTTAATCATTAATTGATGTGGTGAGTTTGATTGTCAAGATCCATATAGATCATGAATTTATTTTCCACCTAATGTTGTTTCATGAACTCTAAAGTATCACAGAGGTATCATCCAAAAGAATGTCATTATCTTTTCGAATCATTGAGATTTTGTGCTTAGAGGCATTTATTTTTGCTTGCCTGAAGAAATAAGAGGTATTTCTGTCGCCCTCAGCAACCCAATTTACTCTAGCTTTATCACACCAATAAGTTTCTTGAGCATCAAGAGCGCTAGAGAGATTGGTAGCAGCTGTGATTTCTTCAGCATGAAGGTCATCTGAATATCCCTGGGACTATATTCTATTTTGAATGAGGTCTAGTTCAGCTTTAGCAACATTAACATTACGGTTCACATCTCCAAAGACTGTTTTGTTCCATGTTTTGAGTTCAAGCTTTAGTTGGTGAAGCTTGTTGATAAGAATCCACATTCGACAACCAGCAACAGGATGAATCCAAACCTCTTTGACCAATCTAACCAAGTCAGGGTGATTAATCCACATACATTGAAAATGAAAGCTAGATGGATAGGAGTTTGCACCTCTTTCAGTAGTCCATAAAAGTGGATGATGATCAGACCCCACTTTTGTCAATGTACTGCATGAGATTGAATTCCAGAAACTCAACCAAAGGTCGTTGCAAATTGCTCTATCTAGTCGCATTTCAGTGTGTCTCCTAGCACCCCTGCCATTTGACCAAGTAAAAAAATTGCCTTTGGTATGAATGTGGTGCATGTTGTAGGCATTTGTCATTGCAAGGAAATCTGCACAAGATATACTATTAGGAAGAGGACCTCCACGCTTTTCATGAGCACCAATTACCGCATTAAAGTCACCAAAGATGCTCCAAGAGCCGTTGTAATTTTGATTGAGAGAAATAAGCTCAGCCCAGAGAACTCGTCGAGCATTGTAAGTAGTAGAGGCATAAACTGAAGTTATTCTAATGATTTCACCATGAAGATCAAACTCGAAAGTGATTTGTTGAGCGGTATTAGAAATAATACGAGGTTGGTAAGAATTTGAATTAAGAAACCATAAATTTGGAAGAGACAGACCTGTGTCATTTATGGCAGAGGGAGTAACATGCATTCTTCTCCACAAATGAGGGGGAAAATTGTTAATTAAAATCCATGTCTCAGCAATGAGAAGGAAATCAGGCCTATGAACAGAACACATGTCAAGAAGAATTTGTTGAGTGTTCATGTTACCTACTCCCCGAGCATTCCAATAAATTAGCTTCATTAGATAACTGATGAGGGATTGTCTATCCTTGAGCGGATTGGGTAAGGTTCTTCACGCAAGCTTTTTGCTTTTTGCTGCCGTAGCTTCTTCTTTTGGGATTTTGAAACGTGTGGTAGCAATTGTGGCAATTCCTCATCTTCCAGTTCAGCAGTATCAGCCCAACGATTAGATAGGATTCCCAGATCGTGGAGTAAGTTTTGGTTGATTGGTGATGTTTCAAGCACCACTTCATTTGCTGGAGATTATGAGCTTCCAAGTGTGTTGAGTTGAACGGGATTTGCAGCATGTTGAAGATCACGTTCATGTGGCTGATTTATTTGGTCAGTGATATTATCATTTAGGACCTTCGTAAAATCATTTGGCAACTCAAAAGCTATAGAAGAGCTGTCTTTTTGAACTGAAGAAGAATCTACGGTCTGATCCAGGTATTGATCAGCTTGAATTTGAATGGGAGCTGCAGAATTTATTGAGTGAACTACAACATGAATCTAAACCTTGTTCTGAATCTGGACCGGGTCTGCCATTTTTTATGACGATTGAGCTATCCCACTTATTTTACCTGGAGTTGGATTCCCTGATCTCCCTCTAGACTAATCAGTAATCTCTAAATCTCTAGATTTTCCATTACCTATATTTGTGTCTTTAGTAGTGTTCTTTAAAGAGTTGATTGCTTCAGCTGGTTGAGCTGCCTTTGCCTCATAACTTTGTTTTGATTTTTCTCTTGATCTGCCTCTAGATCGACCTCTAGCAGGATCTGATTCCTTTGCATCTTCAGATCTTGATTTGCAACCACCAGAAGCATGCCCGATGGTTTTGCAATGCATACTAAAAATAGGAAGTCTTTCGTATGTGATAGAGACTAAAAAAGCAAATCCTTCTCTTTCCACTAAATTTTTTTCCGGTAGAGGTTGTTATTGTCAGAGTATATTTCAGCAGTAAATAAACACCCAAAGAAGATTCCAGCAATAGATAAATACCGAAACCAGATTTCAGCTAAATATGATTACCCAATCAACAACAAAATTCCGGCAACAACAGAAAGTAGTATCTGTACTGATTAACTGAAGTGATCAAATGAACCTGTAAAAAGAGCAAGTAAGAAGAACTTATCGATTTCAGTCGAGGCTCGTGTTATACACGAAGTCCTAAAGGTGATTATGCCGCCGATAATGTGCTGTCAGCCTCTTAACATTCACCTCCCAGGATTCAACGACTAGCCCCAATTACCAGCACAATAATTGAAGCTCAAGCTAGAACTCTCAGATTTGTACTCCAAAGAAGAAAATCAAAAACATAAAAAAATAGAGAAAGAAGTAACTTGGTTGAGATCTGTTTTTTTGAAAAGAAGAACACCTATACTTATAAAACTATGGGAGATCCTATAACGGCTAGAATCTGGCTAAACCAATAAACCCACGTATGCCTTCTCAATCGCACAAAATCAGGAGAGTGGAAGATGCACATCTCCATTCATTGAGACTAAGTCTCCAAGGGTTCACAACGAAAAATAGGGGCTAGGGTTAACCGTGGAGAAGAAGACCCAATTTTCATTCACATATAAAAAAGGTTTTTTAAATAAAAGGACTTGTAGTTGTAGCAAATTACAAGAATGCCCCAAAATAAATAAAAACCTTTATATAACAATCCCCCAAATGAATGAAAAATAAGAAAAATTCTTTGGAGTATAAGTGGAAGGTTAGAATCAACAATGGTGTCAAATTGACTTGAACCATTGCATAGTGTAAGTCTATAGGGTCTACTAGTTGGTACAGTGAACTAGTGTCTTGAACTGTCCAACTAAAAGTGTATACCGAGTCAATAGACTACACAAATAACCTTCCGAAACATCATAGAGTTCTATCGGTGGTGCTCATTGCGGCCGTGAGCAGTCCCAGGTATTCATAAGTGCTCTAGAGAATCAGCCTAAATTCTCATAGGAAGCGGCCCCACTTCCACACTCATATAGGTGCTTCTATCAGAAATGTTATGTATCATAACATTCCACTGAAATGACCAGCTATAGAAAGCATTAAGAGTTATAAACTCATCCTCATAACGATACATGTGGTACTACTAATCCATAGGGATGGGCTTAGAGCAATGCTCTCGTGTAGTACCCCCACAATCACTCAAACAACTTATTTTCCCATTGAACCTAGATCTTGGGATCTCCAGTCACATAGGTTGGGTTACCATTGTCGGTGATTATTTTTTCTATAGGCTTTAGCCCCATCCCTCTCGATGTACTATAGATAAGCTCTCTAGCAAGTCCTTTAGTGAGTGGGTCTGCCAAGTTTTCCTTTGACTTTATATAGTCTATAGACATGATCCCATCTCTCAATAACTATCGCACAGTGTTGTGTCTTCGTCTAATGTGTCTAGAATTACCATTATAAGAGTTGTTATGGGCCCTCATAATAGCTGCTTGACTATCACAATGAACAGGTACAGCTGGTATTGGTTTTTCCACAATGGTATGTCCATTAGAAAGTGCCTTAATCATTCAGCTTCCTCTCCAACTTTATCTAAAGCTATGAATTCTGATTCCATCATGGATCGTGCGATGCAAGTTTGTTTGGATGATTTCCAAGACACTGCACCTCCTCCTAAAGTAAATATATAACCACTAGTTGACTTTGATTCATTAGAATCAGAAATCCAATTAGCATCACTGTATACTTCAAGTACAGCTGGATAACTACTATAACAAACACCATAACTCAAAGTATATTTTAAGTATCTAAGTACCCTAATAAGAGCATCCCAATGCCCATTCCCTGGGTTACACGTGTATCTACTCAATCTGCCTACTGCATAGGCTATGTCAGGCCTAGTGTAGTTCATAATGTACATAAGACTACCTATCACTCTAGAGTAATCTAAGGGAGATACACCTGAACCTACATGTTTTTTCAAATTACTGTTAGGGTCAAAAGGTGTTCTAGCAGTCTTACATTCAAACTGTTCAAATTTCTTAAGCACCTTCTCAATATAATGTGATTGGGTTAAAATAATCCTTCCAGGTTCTCTAATAATTTTTATACCAAGAATAACATCAACATTACCCAAATCTTTCATATCAAAGTGCCTCATTAAGAAATTTTTAGTGTCTACCACAACCTCTAAACTAGTGCCAAAAATTAACATATCATCAACATATAAGCAGATTATAACACCAGAATTATTGCTAAATTTACAATAAATACATTTATCTGCTTCATTTATTTTATAACTATTAGAGGTTAACACATTATCAAATTTCCCGTGCCATTATTTTGGAGCTTGTTTAAGTCCATAAAGGGATTTCTTAAGTCTACATACCTTTTGTTCAAAGCCTCATACAACAAAGCCTTCAGGTTGGTCCATGTAAATTTCTTCTTCCAGCTCCCCATTCAGAAAGGCGGTTTTAACATCCATTTGATGTATTATCAGTTTATGGATAGATGCTATCGCTATTAACATTCTAATAGATGTTATCCTAGTCACAGGAGAGTAAGTGTCAAAGAAATTATCTCCCTCTCTTTATTTGTAACCCTTGGCTACCAACCTAGCTTTATATTTGTCTATTGAACCATCAGCTTTTAAATTTTTTTTTGAAAATCCTTTTACATCCTACTGGTTTGCATCCTGGAGGTAAATCAACTTAACTCCCAAGTTTTATTATTAATAATGGACTCATACTCACTGTTGATCGCCTCTCTCCAAGAGGCCCCATCAGCAGAGGACATTGCCTCGTCAAAAGAGTTTGGATCATCCTTTAAAAGGTATGTATAAAAATCAAGGCCAAATGAAGAAGCAATTCTAGTCCTTTTACTCCTCCTAGTTTCAAGTTCCTCATACTCTGAAGAATAATCTCGAGCTCTAGGAACAAGTCTAGGTGTGTAGTCAGATGCATCAGTTTTTTCCCTCAAAGGAAATTTATCTTCAAAAAATTCAGCATCCCTAGACTCAATTATGTTATTTACTTCTATAAACTGGTTCTTAGATCTGATTACTAAAAACCTGTATGCACTACTATTATGAGCATACCCTATAAAGACACAATCTACTGTTTTAGGACCTAGTTTAGTTCTTTTTGGGGCAGGAATGGACACCTTAGCCAAGCACCCCCACACTTTAATAAATTTATAAGAAGGTTTCCTGTTTTTCCACAATTCATAAGGTGTTTTATTTGTGTCCTTAAAAGGTATTTTATTGAGAATACTACAAGCTGTAAGCAGAGCATCCCCCCACAAGTTTTGAGGTAAACCAGAGTTAATCAACATAGAATTAACCATTTCCTTTAATGTTCTATTTTTTCTTTCAGCTTTACCGTTAGATTGAGGTGAATACGGTGCTGTAGTTTCATGAACCATTCCATTTTCTAAACAGTATTTAGTGAATAAACCTGAGTCGTACTCTCCACCCCTATCAGACCTTAACACTTTTATTTTCTTACCCAACTGAGTTTCTACCTCTATTTTGTAAATTATAAATTTTTCTAATGCTTCATCCTTACTCTTTAATAAATAAACATTACAAAATCGAGTACAATCATCTATAAAAGTTATGAAGTATTTATTTCCAGCCCTAGTTGTAAAACCTTTAAGATCACATAAGTCACTGTGAATAAGTTCTAAAATTTTAGTACTTCTCTCCACTCTCTTATAAGGTTTTTTAGTGTATTTCGCTTCTACACACACTTCACATTTCTTATAATCAGATAAGTCAGATTTAGGTATGCAGCCTAAATTCATTAATTTCTTAACAGATGCTATATTGACATGTCCTAATCTAACATGCCACAAATCTAAAGAATCAACAAGATAAGCAGAAGAGGCAGAAGCTTTATTAATATTAGAAACAGTTACATTAAGCTTAAATAACCCTTCATCAAGATACCCCTTCCCAACAAAAGACCCCCCTTTAGTCAAAACAAATTTGTCAGACTCAAATACGAGTTTAAAACCTTTCTTACTGAGAAGAGAGCCCGAGACTAAGTTCTTCCTAATTTCAGGGACGTGCAAAACTTCCTTCAATATGAGAGAGTTTCCTGAAGTGAATTTTAGAGCAATAGTACCCATTCCAACTACCTTAGAGGCAGATGCATTTCCCATGAACAGACTCTCTCCCTCCCCTATAGGTTTATAACAGGAAAATGCACTTCTAGTGCCATAAATATGTTTGGTAGCCCCTGTGTCCACCCACCAGTCTGACATATTGCTCACCAAATTCACCTCAGTTACTACAGCAGAAAAATTACCATCTTCAGTCACGTGAGCTTGAGCCTGGGCTTTCTTCCCATTGGTTTGGGTCTTCCTATGATGACAATCTTTTGCAAAATGTCCGGGTTTGCCACAAACATAGCAATTTCCAGTGGGTTTCTTGAATTTGGTTTTTGAGTGATGGTTTTTAGCCCTAAATTTCTTGTTGGAAGGCTTCGAATTCTGGTTGTTTTCATTTTTCCCTTCAACTAGGTTAGCCTTCGTCTTGAGTTCAGAGACTTGTTCCTTAAGATCAGAATTTAGATTATCTTCTTCAATACGAAGATCAAGAAGGAGTTCTTCAAGGTCCATCTCTTCTCTCTTATGTTTGAGATTATTTTTATAACCCTTCCACAAAGGAGGTAACTTCGCAATGATAGAAGCAACCTGAAATCCTTCACAGATCTGGTATCCCTCAGCCAAAATTTCATTGATAATAAGTTGTAGCTCATGTACTTGAGCTACCACAGATTTGTTATCCTCCATCTTAAATTCCAAAAACCTTCCAACGAGAAACCTTTTAGAACCACCATCCTCTGTACCATATTTCTTATCAACCTGGTTCCAAAGTTCTTTAGCAGTATTACACTTAACATAAACATCATATAATTCAGGAGATAAGCAATTCAAAATATAATTTCTACAAAGATAATCATTCTTTTCCCAAGTAGATAAACCAGCAGAATGAGCAGGCTCTTGTTCATTAATAGGTTTGTCATCAGTAATAAAATCATCAAGCTTCAAGGTTGTCAAGTAAAATCGTAACTTTTGCTGCCATCTTTTGAAATTTTTTCCGTCAAAATTTTGGAGTTTTTCAGAAGCAGAAGGTCGATCCATTGATGAGATAAACAGTGTGATAATCACCTTTAGATTGTTATTATTAAAGTATATTTCAGCAGTAAATAAACACCTAAAGAAGATTCCAGCAATAGATAAATACAGAAACCAGATTTCAGCTAAATATGATTACCCAATCAATAACAAAATTCCGGCAACAACAGAAAGTAGTATCTGTACTGATTAACTGAGGTGATCAAATGAACCTGTAAAAAGAGCAAGTAAGAAGAACTTATCGATTTCAGTCGAGGCTCGTGTTATACACGAAGTCCTAAAGGTGATTATGCCTCCGATAATGTGCTGTCAGCCTCTTAACATTCACCTCCCAGGATTCAACGACTAGCCCCAATTACCAGCACAATAATTGAAGCTCAAGCTAGAACTCTCAGATTTGTACTCCAAAGAAGAAACTCAAAAACATAAAAAAATAGAGAAAGAAGTAACTTGGTTGAGATCTGTTTTTTTGAAAAGAAGAACACCTATACTTATAAAACTATGGGAGAGCCTACAACGGCTAGAATCTGGCTAAACCAATAAACCCACGTATGCCTTCTCAATCGCACAAAATCAGGAGAGTGGAAGATGCACATCTCTATTCATTGAGACTAAGTCTCCAAGGGTTCACAATGAAAAACAGGGGCTAGGGTTAACCGTGGAGAAGAAGACCCAATTTTCATTCACACATAAAAAAGGTTTTTGAAATAAAAGGACTTGTAGTTGTAGCAAATTACAAGAATGCCCCAAAACTAAATAAAAACCTTTATATAACAGAGGTTGTACCAGGTCGACATCTATTAATATTCTCGCATAGTGCCCATAAACTCTTCCCAGAGTAGGTGAATCAATTTGGATCGGAACTCCAATTCCATGGGCAATTTCGAGAAGTGTCCTGGGTTGCCAATATTCCTGACTAAGTTCTGAAATTCTGACCCAGACTTGGGCATGCGTCTGTCATCGTTTCCCTGGATTAAAATCTAGGATCCACTAGAAGAGCCGAAGCTTGCCTGGCTTTAGGTTCCAAGCGCTGATTGACCAAACTTTGCACATGTCATCAGCTGATGAGAAGCTGAAGTGAAAGTATCCTTTTCCGATGGGAATCAGCCTCGATGGTCCGATCTTAGGCCAGTGAAGGAGGAGTTATTTTTTCATATCTTCAGTCTTTAGAGGTGAGTCACCTTTGGTGAAGATGAGCCGACCCAGAAGATTATTCTTATAGAGATCAAGACCTTTTTTGTATACATCTTCACTAATTTTGATGGACAAATGATTTCCTTTAACGCAAGCAGTTGGCAATTGTGAGATCGAAATATTCAAGGGTTAAACAGCCTATGCAAAAGTTTTTTTTCTTATCATCTTTGGAGGTGGAGGTTCCTGATTTTCTTATAAGAATCCCCATGGGCAGATCGGTTGCAGATTAGTTTGAAGAGAGTTTGTCCTGGAGAGATTCTCCTTAGTACCTTCATTATAATCGGCCATTGAAACCAGATCTCAGGCTATCGGTAGTCAGCAGCAATCATCTTTGCTTATTTTCAATTAGTCGTGACTCTTCATATGAGGAAGTAGAAGACGAAGGGAATGTTCAATCCTCAAGTGAAGAAGATGAGAGTAATGATGATCTCCACGAAGAAGAATTATTTTCAAGAATTTTAAAAAACAGCAAGAGCTTGTCTAAGGATAACAAAGAGCTAAAATTGAAGATTTCAAGTAGAAAAAGCCTTTAAGAGAGAGATGGAAGGCGAAGAGATTCTTGAATTAAAAGAAAAAGATATCAAGTTTCTCAAGAATGAACTTGTGGTGGCAAATGAGTGAGAGTCACATCTCTTCTTGATTAGATGAAAAGAGTGAAGGAAGAGCTGAAGGAGTTTAAAGAGATGCTCTTAAAGTTCAATCACGGATCGAACAATCTTGTGTCAATGTTGAAAGGATCGAAGAATTTGGGTGACAAAAAGGGACTTGGGTTTGATCCAAGTAAGGTTGCTAGCACGTCAATGTCAATGACTTTGGTGAAAGCTAAGACTCCTCCTCCTCCTCCTCCTCCACAAAAGAGAGCAGTTAAGCAAGTCAACAAACAAGCTACAAAGCATGTTGGTAAGCAACAATCTCTAAAGAAGGTTACCAAGCCACAAGCTAAGCCAAAAGGCACTAGGAAATCGCCTCAAAGCATCCACATATGCTCATATTGCGGATATCAAGGTCACTTGCAAAATACTTGCAAATTCTACTTAGAAGACCTCCACCATTCTCAAATAGAAAAGGACTTGCTCAAGAAGTTCAAGCAACTTTAAGGTAAAG
Organism: Macleaya cordata; assembly: GCA_002174775.1. NCBI lineage: Eukaryota > Viridiplantae > Streptophyta > Magnoliopsida > Ranunculales > Papaveraceae > Macleaya > Macleaya cordata. Next base: position 35,592 of record MVGT01000738.1, on the reverse strand, counting down.
CAAGGGCTTTGACTGGAGAGATTATGAGACTTGCAAAATTCAATAGCAGTAGAAAAATATATGGTAAGAGATCGTATGTCAAGAGACAAGGCAAGAAGACCAAGGTGAAGCAAGCTACCACACCTAAGCTAAAAGTTGAAGTCCTAAAAAAGAAGGAGAAGTTGGTATGGGTGAAGAAACGAGTTGACAATATTGAACACCCAACAACTCAAGTGGGCAAGGCCCCACATCCCCAATGACATTAGTGGAGATGTAACCTTTGGAATCGATTGAGGTAACAAGCTGTAGATGCTGTATATTTTGTTTGTCATTTCTACTGATTTCGAGTCCACCAATGTGTTTGAATCCCTCTCAAGGTGTTTGGTTTTTAGTTCTATGATCATAGGTGATATAATGTTGTATTTCAATCATGGTTAAAGGTTTCTCTCGTCTCTCATAGGAGGTTTCCCTCCGAGAGAAACCCAATTCTTTTAATGAATTTCTTGTGGTTGTGCAGAGATCTTCTAAAAAGAATCAAGCTTTTGAACAACAAGTAAGGTGCTTATTCCTTTAAATTTAAATTTTATTCAAAGAAAAGGAAGAGAGACAAGGCCAAGAAAGTTGTGTCTGATACAACAAAACCTACTCTTATGGATTTGAGTCAAAAGAATACCTCCAAGAAACTCAAGGTCACATGGGTAAGGAAAAGTGGTTTGATAAGTCTTGAATCTCCCTTTGCTCACAATACCGGTATGTCTTTCAAATGTTTACTGGTTAGTGGCAGTAGACGCATCGTTACTTAATTTGTTGATGTTCTCACTCTTCTCTTTGTGTTGATTGCCTATTTTGTTAGGGAAGTTGAGTGGGTGCTCTACTAGTTTTCATTTTGCTGTTATATATATTCTAGTTAATGAAGTATGTACTTATAGAGAAAGTTCCATTGCATATGATTATGCCATTCTATCTACTAAGTGTCATACCTTACAGCATATCTACCTTTGTCAAATCAGTTTGCGTTATGTATGTATTTTTATGTGCTTGTAATCTTGCTTCTTTATCAATTTTGAATGAATTGTATAAAACTTTATGATTGAATGAGAAACATGGTATTGCATAAGTGGTGACTACTGATGGTCAACCACATCAAGCAGAACATTTTCTGCAGGTTTGTATTCTCACTCTTCTCTATATTTCATTCGTATGTCTCTGGGTCGAGTGTTGATGTATGTTGAACCAGACTAGCTTTAAGATTCAATCTTGTTAATGATCTGATTAAGAGTGTGTTTGCATGAATTGATTCTTTGTATATATTTATGCATGCATGTTCTTTACTGTATATTAAGTAGATATTTGAATTATCTAACAATATGCAACTTATCCATTGGTTATTGAAGCCCGGATAGTTTCACACACCGTGCTTCTATTTCTTAACATAGCTCTGATTCACCTTAGCTAGATTTGATAAATTTTGTTGCGTGTGACTTGTCATGTACTTATCTTCCACCATACCTATGTATTTTTCATCTAATTACCTACTTGTTACATTTGGGGCACATACGAAAGCTAGTTAGATATTTATTCTGATGGTCGGTTGATTTGTATATGTGTTTTCTTGCATTATCTTTCTCTGTTTATCCTTGTTCTTTTGATGTCTTTATCTTGTCTATGTGTGACAAAAAGGGAGAGAATTTTGTGTTCTTAACTTTGCAAGGGGATTACTATGTGATGGGTGATATATCACATAGGGGGAGAGATTCTTTTAGAACTCATCAAGGGGGAGAGTAAGCTTATTGTTTTATTTGTAGCCATGCCTTCCATGGTACCTTGATGTGTTTTGTCAAAATGTGCAGGAAACAAGTTAAAGACATCTCATAGAGTTGAATATCTCAGTTTGTTTGAGGGAGTCTTGTCTTTTACCCCTCTCATTGCGTCTTATGAAGCAGATTGTTACAGAATTGATAAATCAAGACTTCAGGGCAAGGGACTCTCGGGTATGGACTTTGGTACACCAAGGACACTGCAACTCCAAGATTTGTGCCTACCCCGATGCGGGTTGGGAAAAAAATGTGGATGATAGGAAGAGCAAGAAGCAAGATTCTCAATCCTTATCCACAACTGAGGCAGAGAATATCGCGACAGGTTTGTGTTTCACTCAATTATTTTGGATGTTACATATGCTTATTGATTATGGTTTTGAGCATGCCATTATAATTGTTTGTTGTGATAACACTTGTACTTTTGATATCACTATGATTCATATTCAACACTCTAGAATTGAGCACATAGATATTAGGCTTCACTTTATCCGTGACTTAGTTGAAGAGAAGATGATTCATTATGAGTACGTGCCGACTGATAAGCAAGTTGTTGATTTCCTCTTCTAGTCCTAGGATTTTTTGTGATCTGTTCCTTATGCTACTTGTCTATCTTAGATAAGGTTTTTGATCACTTGCTCTTGAGATCATGAGTTTTTGGATTTATTGAATATCTTTGGATAATAACATTTGAGATCTCAAGTTCCTTGCTCCACACATTTCACTCGAACTTTTCTGAACTTATGTTTGCGTAACACCCCGACCCTAGAATCCCAATGGTCCGACCCACTTTCGAGTCGAATCCATGACTCAGGCCTCGGAGAGTTACTGGGGTGAAAAGGGGTTACCTAATGCTTAGTTGAACACTATGTAAAATCTCTTATTCTCTGGGTTTAGTCACTACTAATCACCCTAATTGAGTTTAATTACTTAAGGTCTTCAATATCAATGGTTAAGGACTAAACTACTTGGAGATATTGCTGTCAGAGTTATTGCGTTAGTGGCGAACTTCAGGCCTTTTCTTCCTAAGCAAAATTTGGATTCCTATGGGGTCAAGTTCTCTGGAAACTAGACATTCAGATCTAAAACTTCTACATTTTGACCAGAAACTAATTCTCTACGGTTTTACACAGAAATTGTGCTCAACTCAGACTAGTGCGGAAGTTCTGGAAATTCCAGCAACTTTGGTCCAACATAGGCTAGTCTAAAGGTTAACTTGCTAGGTTCAGTTTATGAAGAAATTTTCTATAGTTCAACTTCAGAGTCTATGATTAATATTACTGAAGGCAAAAGATCCATTTATTTCACGCATCATAACAGAAAACATAAAAACATTCATATGTATCAAACTATTTATTCAAACCAAATCAAACCAATCATAAGTATGCATCTCTGTACATAATATTTAACTACTCATTGTCCATTAAAATCAGAACTAATCATATCAAGCAAGGAAACAAATTAAAAATCCCTTATTCCCAGTGATCTAGTAACTATCATCTTCTTTCTCAGTTTCCCGGAGATGTACGTACTTCCCAGGGTTCTACTTCGAGTAACTCTCCTTGTACCTGTAGGGGTAAAAACGTAGGGTGAGCAACGCTCAGTAGGTACAACCAAAATATAGGTTGATGACTTGACGCCCTTTTTCGAAAAACAACAAGCCTTTTTGCCACAAAAACCTCATCCAACAATATCTCTTTGAAACCATCTTTCAAGTCCTCTCACATACACTTTTCTTTCACTAAATTGATATTATTCTAACCTTATATATACAAAATATACAATCTAGCAAATTTTTTTGGATTGGATCCAACTCAACTGAAATCGTTCAACTCCCTCCCGCGATCCACAACTGTAGAGATTTACCTGAGTTACTTTTTTCGATTTATCCTCGACTAAATGAGTCTGATGCAACATCTCCTGAATTTCTGAAGGAACGCACAATTTTATCAGCACGTAATGGCGATGTTAGTACAATAAATTCGGAAGCAATAAATATTTTCCCAGGAGAGAATCGTGTTTATTTAGCTACTGATAAAATCGTAGAATATGGTGAAAACAATATTTCTGATGCGAGTCATTATCCAAATGAATATTTGAACTCACTTGATCCTCCTGGATTACCACCATTCAAGTTGGAGTTGAAAGTTGGTTGCCCAATAATGTTGCTAAGAAATCTCGCACCAAAAGATGGGCTATGCAATGGCACTAGATTAATTGTTATTCGTTGTGCACTTCGTATAATAGAAGCTCAGATTTTAACAGGACCGAAGGCTAAAAATTTGGTCTTCATACCCAGAATATCTCTACGCCTTCATCTTCCGAGCTGCAATTCAAATGACAAGACGTCAATTCCTAATTCGTTTGGCATATGCAATGACAATTAATAAATCTCAAGGACAATCTGTCAAGTTTGTGGGAGTTGATTTACGGACTTCCGTATTTAGTCATAGTCAACTATATGTTGCATTATCCAAATGCACTTCATCAAATAGAATACACGTTCTGTTAAAGGAAAGTGAATCCAACTGTACCAGGAATATTGTTTATCCGGAGATTTTATTGTAGAGTTATAAATCAACATAATCACACTATAAAGGTAAATTTTTATATCCTATAGTATATTGTTATATTCACATGATAAATGTAACAAAAATATCTAACTTTAACATATTTCACTTCAACAGAATTGGGATCAACAACTCAAAGACTTCGAAAAGCAACACAAAAGATATAAAGGTGGTGCATGGCGAGGGCATAATATGGTAATAATAATTATATTCTTCACTTTTTTTATTATTTACTTTACTTTTAATACCAACTTCAATTATATCACATTAATTGCAGATTGTCGTACATGCCTCACATTGGTCAAAAATTGTGCGTATCGACACGTTCACATTCTATAGAGTAATGAAATCAATGTACGAAGGCCAGTAACTTTATTTTAAATAAATAGTTGTAAAATGATAAATTTTTTGTGTTGTAAATATGAAACTGTTTTGATTTTTAATGTACATACTTATGTTAATTGAAAATTAATGTGTCTATATGTATTTTGTGTTGTAAATGACATAAAATTTATATATCAATTTTTTAGGTTGTGAAGATGAATTTTTGGTCTTCAATGAATTAAACTTCTGTGTTTACATATTAAACCAACAATTATAAAGATTATTATTTTTCTTTAATCTTACACACTTACCAGCAAAAGGGAAATCATTCTTTTCAAGCTCTGGATTTTTTATTCAAAGGTATTTAATTGATTCAAATTTTTATTTATTTTCTTGTTTTTCTGATCTAGTGGTGGTGATGGGAATACGAGCGAGGCGCGCGTAGTGCGTTAGGACTTCCAAACTACACACGCAAAGCGCGTCTAGGGAGGATGAACAACCATTTTATGAATCACACGCGCGTAGTGCGTGTGATGAGGAAAACGCGATATGGCCTTGTGTCAGAGGGACGGGGTTATACCTAGTCATAAACAAACCCAAATCTTAACAAATAACCTTCCCCATTTTTTACCTTCTACCCATATCTAAAAATATAATTGTTTATTTCAGTGTCAAATTAATGTCAAAAATTGATGTCCCCGTAGCATTTCCTGTGTTTTGAAGGGACACAAGCTTAGGTGAATTAAATCTTTTTCCTCAAGAATACATGCACTTTATTACGTCGCGCATTTTTGTCCCACGTGGAGTTGCTAAAAAACTAAAAATGATCTTAAAGTAATTTTCTTTCAGTTGTACCAAATCTAGATCTAGATCCGACTTGGGTCATAGACTCCTAATAATTGATATGACATATATTCAAATGATTAAACAAAATGTGTATGATAGCTAGGGGAACCCTAGTTCCTTAGGGACTTGGAGGACATTTTGGTCCTAGATTTGTAGGTCTTACATATAAATGATTTAGTTGTTAATTTTTTGTCAGGATAATCTCTTTACATTGTAGTAAAACATCCTCAATGTGAATTCTATTGTTTTAAGACTTTTAAATCCCCATAAAAAAACACTAAAAATTTATGGTAAAGTAAATTGCATAATTACTGTCAAATTGCGATCAACTTTTGAGGGTGTAAAAGTTTAGTGTTTCTTTACTCCCACATACATAATGTATTGTGAAGAGATATCTTTAAAAAAAATCAACTATTGAATCAACTTCATGTAAACTCTCCGGTTGTGGGATCCGTTCCGAAAGAAAAACAAAACAACAAAAGTTTTGTTTCCTCGAGATTCCTAACTAGGGTGATGGAATCATCTAAAACGTGTTTAAGGAGTCGCCACCTGATTAATCTGGGAATCATGACCCAGATTTTAGAAAATCGTTTTGTTATCGGAAAACTTAGCGATCTTCCTAACTAGTCTGCTCTGCGTAGAGAGATTCCTGGTAAGGGAATCCTGGTACGGATTGAGAAGGTGTTAGGCACTCGACAACTGCCCGATCGTGAGATCGGCATCTACGTCAGGACTGAGGATATTTGGGTGGAATTATATGATTAAAAATTATTGCATTATACTAAGAAAGAGTGTGTACAAGAAAAGTAAGTTCTGGACCCTCTCTAATCTTATGTTTCATGCATTTGAGGTTTTGGGTCAAAAAGTAAAAATATGTACAGTAGAATACGCAATGCAGAACATGCAAATCCGTTATGTGAAAGGTGTAAAATCTTGAGATTAAATTATCGTTGTGGATCTTACACCAATACAAAAACCTGCAACTTCTCTACTAAAATAGTAAAGCTGTAAGTAGGATATCGAACCAAATCAAGTAGAGAACCGATGAAAATAGATTAATTTCAGATTAAACTAATTAGATTAAAGGGAGTGATTAATTGAGAATAATTTTGGGATTGCTGAAATAAATAAATAAACTAAACTAAACTGATAATTTAGGAACAAATGGGATGGATTCTCAAGAGAATGGAATCCACCACCACAGATCTATGCAAATAATTTAGTATTCACTTACTCTTTATCTATGTATCCACCAGGATTTCTTCTTTATTCTAATGTAAATAAGAACAGGCATTCTTTGTATTACCTGGAAGGCACTCACAAAGAATCCTTTCCTTATTTTTAATCAATAAAAAAACTGAAGAAAAGGAACATAAACTTCTCAATTTCTCTCTCACTGAAAATAAAACTGAAAATAAACTCTCAATTTCTCTCTCACTGTACAACAACTCTCAGTACTCTCGAATGAATTCAACTGATGGAAATGCCCTCTATTTATAGTTTTTCTGGAGGCCGCACCAATGGTTGAGATGATTCTGGAGGATCCAATGGTCTTCAAAAACTATCAGCAGTTGAACGGCCCAGATTGATTAGGGTTTTAAAATAGACGGTTAGGATAACAGATGGAGGATAAAAGACTAATTCAAATTTTAAATTTGAATTATGGATCTGTGTAAAGTTAAGATAAGGCAGATTTGAATTTGAATTCGAATTTGAATTTGAATCTGAATCTTGGATTTGCCAGAAGATAATGATCCAGTGCTGCTTGGGTTCTGATCCAGTGCTTCTCAGGCTCTTAGAAAAACTCCAAAAATATTTAAAATTCTACAGCTTCTAAAGTTTAAACCCATGACCTATTATGTGAATAACTAGCACTCAAGCCATCTTTGCCAACCGCCTCTTGTGTTGTAAAGTGAGCCAATTTTCTTTTATTCTCCTCTTTGGTTTGATTCACANAATAGAATTCCTAAGCTACCTTCATAAAATACGCTTTGACTTCAAATCTTACCAAGTTATTCTCTCTGAAAGAATCACTCTGATATGGGTAATTTCTCTCTTGCATGTGAGGAAAAGAGTACAAAATCCAAACATCTCACATACTTTGAAGAACAACGGATGTACAAAAATTAAAGTAGTCTCATGGAAAGAATGTTGATCACTTAAGCATGTCGAGTTACTCATCATGGCGTCTTCTCATCTATCATCTACTTTCTATCACACCTCACCAAAGATCTAAAAGGACTTTATTTGGTTGTAATGGGCTGGGGTTAGGCTAAAAAGAAAATGGTAAATGTAAAACAAAAAGTGTTTCTGAAAAGGTAGGACTTCAAAATAACTCCAAGGGAATTTTTTTTTCATCTTCTACACTTCATTGTTGGAATTGAGAGCTCTTTTGTGAATTTCTTTCGAATATTTTTCTTGAATTTTTTTTTATTATTTTTTTTATATTTTTGAATTGCTGACCACATTTGAATTTTCTAACAATAACTGTCTCATCCAAGCTTCTCACATTTTGGCTTTTCATTTGTCCCCTTCATCTATTTCCTTCCTAACACTATTCAGAAACACAAATGGGTATGGATATTTTTTCTTTTCTTTTTTGTTTTTTTTGGAGGGTATGTGAAAATGGTGAACAAAGAAAAGGCTAACTTGTGCAAGGCTCAAAGTGGTTTCTAACGGAATTATTCTGCAAGGTGGTCTAACAAGGCCCAAACGAGAAATTAAAAAAAAATGCCTTTTGTCATTTCTAAGGATTAGTATGATGCTCAAGCTTCAAATAGACTACAAGACCTATGTTTCTCGTAACTCGAAAGAAATGTCATCCTCAGTGATCAACCAAAGTGAAGAATAATGAGACTAAACAACAAATTAAAACGATGTTCAAGAAACAGATGAATCATCTTGTGACTCAGAATTGCGTAAATACCCTATATACAAAGGTGAAAGGCTCTAAACTCACAGGGTTTAAGTCTCCACTATTATTCCTCTGGTTCCTCAGAAATTAACTACTTTTTAACTCAAATCGAACTAGGTGGTTGTTTGTGCACAATAATTCTGTTTCTAAGTACTTATGACATAAAGATTATACTAATAACAAAATAGTAACAAACTAAACTTCAAACTATACATTAACAACCCTTGGCCCTCATGAGTTGAATCATCAGGTAATCCAATCTCATCATTGATAGGGTACTAAATCTAAAAGCTGAGAAAATTTGAAAACCTTTTTTTTTTTTTTTTTTTAATAAAACAAAAGAAAATGACTCTATATTTTCAAAAGAGGTACGAATTTGATAATCTCCCACCCCCAAACAAAAGACAACACTGTCCCCAGTGTAAAAATTATGACACCAAAAGTGTAGAAATATGGAACAAAATACAGTTTGAAAGGGAAAGATTAAAATTGGAACACATTACCTCAGTTGTTTGACGTTAGTCAGACGAGTGGGGAAAGACAAAACTACCCCCAAACACCTTAACCAATAGAGCACACAAAATAGAGTCAAAAGAAATCCTACGCTGATGAAGTTGAAATCTAAGCAGTTACGGAGCTAGTGAGATGGAGTGAAAAACATCTAAATAGAGTTCTCAAAAATCAATCCAGACTAACTACATAGATACAACTGAAGTGAGGGTTGCCTCCCAGAAGCGCTAAGTTTAACGTCTTCAGCCAGACGAAAATGGGGTACACCCCCAAACAAGTCCTCACTGGTATTGAGGATCAACAAGTAAGACTTCCTCAATCTCTCTAGGGTGAATCTCAAGGAAAGGCTTAAGACGATGAGCATTTACTTTAAATAACTTACCATTCTTGGGATCCTCTACTTCAATAGCACCATGACTCGCAATGTTACGAACGAGATAAGGACCAGACCAACGTGACCGTAATTTACCAGGAAATAATTCTAAACGAGAATTATATAGGAGGACCTTCTGACCAAGGAAAAACTCCTTCCTAAGAATGTGTTTATCATGTGCCAATTTGGTTTTTTCTTTGTAAGTCTTAGAACTTTCATAGGCATCATTTCTGATCTCTTCTAATTCATCGAGCTGGAGTTTCCTACGGTCACCGGCCTTATATAAGTCAAAGTTCTTGGTCTTAATAGCCCAGTAGGCTCGGTGTTCTAACTCAACAGGGAGATGACAAGCTTTTCCATAAACTAACCTGTACGGAGACATGCCTATAAGGGTCTTAAATGCAGTACGATAGGCCCATAAAGCATCAGATAGCCGAAGTGGCCAATCCTTTCTGTTGGGGTTAACAGTCTTCTGTAGAATTTCACTTCTGCTTGACCATTTGTTTGTGGGTGATAAGATAGGGCAACTTTGTGGGTTATCCCATACTTAGACATGAGGCTCGCAAAGACTTTATTGCAAAAATGAGTACCATTATCACTAATGATGGCTCTAGGTGTACCAAATCTATGCAAAATTAGGTCTTTGAAGAAATTCACCACAACTCAATGGTCACCGGTCTTGGTAGCTAAGGCCTCTACCCATTTGGACACATAATCTACTGCCAAAAGGATATAGGTGTAACCATAGGATGGTAGAAAATAACCCATAAAGTCAATACCCTAAACATCAAAGATTTCAACAACAAGGATAGATTATTGGGGCCACTCATTCCTTTTGGTTATTCTCCCTAATTGTTGACATCTAGGGCAGGCTGAACAATAACTATGAGTGTCTTTAAAAAGGGTAGGCCAATAAAATCCTGACTGCAATATTTTTGCAGTAGTTCGATTTGAGCTAAAATGGCCACCACAGGCCTGATCATGACAGAAGGAAATGATAGACTGTTGTTCATTATCTGGGACACACCTACGAATAATTTGATCCGGACAGTACTTAAACAGGTAGGGGTCATCCCAAAAGTATTCCTTCACTTTGGCTAAAAACTTGTCTCTCTCTAACTTAGACCAATGACTGGGAATTTGGTTGGTCACTAAATAGTTCACAATATCTGCAAACCATGGTGCTTTAGAGATCTTAAATAATTGCTCATTAGGAAAGTAATCAGAGATAGGAGGTAAATTTGGAACAGACTGAACAAGAAGTCGAGATAAATGATCTGCGACCACATTCTCCGAACCTTTCTTGTCACGGATTTCAAGGTCAAATTCTTGAAGGAGTAGGATCCAACGTATTAACTGTGGTTTGGCATCTTTCTTGGAAAGAAGATGCCTCAATGCTGCGTGATCACTAAAAATGATGACCTTAGATCCGATCAAATATGATCTAAACTTATCGAGGGCAAAAATGACTACCAACAATTCCTTTTCAGTGGTCGAATAGTTAAGTTGTGTGTCATTAAGAGTCTTACTCGCATAGTAAATCACAGATGGCAATTTATCCACTCGCTGTCCTAAAACAGCCCCGACCGCAAAATCTGACGCATCACACATAATTTCGAATGGAAAGTTCCAATCAGGTGGACAGATAATGGGTGCAGTAGTAAGGGCTAACTTTAACTTATCAAAAGCTGCCTGACATACCTCACTAAACTCAAAAGGTGCATCCTTAGCAAGGAGATGGGTCAAGGGCCTAGCTATCTTACTGAAGTCTTTGATGAACCTCCTATAAAAACCAGCATGACCTAAGAAAGCTCGAATATCCCTCACAGATTTGGGTACTTGAAGATTGGAAATAATTTCTATCTTGGATTTATCTACCTCAATCCCTGCACTAGAAATGGTGTGACCTAAGACTATCCCTTTCTTTACCATGAAATGACACTTTTCCCAGTTAAGAACTAGGTTAGTGTCACGACAACATTTCAGCACAAAGTGAAAGATGGTGTAGACACTCCTCAAAAGACGAACCAAAGACGGAGAAATCATCCATGAAGACTTCAAGAAAACGTTCGACCATGTCGTGAAAAATACTCATCATGCACCACTGAAATATAGCAGGTGCATTACAGAGGCCAAATGGCATGCGACGATAAGCAAATGTGCAAAAAAGACACGTGAATGTAGTTTTCTCTTGGTCATTTGAGTGAACTGGAATCTAGTTGTAACCAGAGTAACCATCTAAAAAGCAATAGAAGGCCTGACTTGCAAGTCTCTCTAACATTTGGTCAATAAAAGGAAGTGGAAAATGGTCTTTTCGTGTCTCACTATTCAGCTTCCTATAGTCTATGCAGACTCTCCATCCAGTTTGAACTCTAGTGGGGACTAATTCATTATTTTCATTAGGAACCACTGTAATTCCTGACTTCTTGGGTACTACTTGGACAGGGCTTACCCATTGGCTATCTGAGATTGGGTAAATAATGTTAGCATCAAGAAGTTTGATAACTTCGGCTCTCACTACTTCCTTCATGTTAGGGTTAAGCCGTCTCTGAGGTTGCCTACAGGTTTTAGAGTCATCCTCCAAGTGGATCCGGTGTTGGACCACTAATGGACTAATGCCTTTGATGTCATCTATTGTCCAACCTATTGCTTCCTTATTTTCTCTAAGTACCTCAAGTAGTTTGGATTCTTGGGCTTGGGTCAGGTCAGAAGCAATCACTACAGGTAAAGTTTCAGATTCACCAAGGTAAGAGTACTTTAGAGTGTCTGGTAATGGTTTCAGCTCTATCTTAGGTGGCTTCTTCTCAGTCACAGTAGTGGAGGCTTCTAATGATGTCAACGGTTCAAACTGGGCCTTATACCTGGGTGTATCTATAACTGGAACAGAGTCTAACATAGAGTTAACCTCTCTGAAATAACTTTCTTCATCAAAACCAGCTCTAAAATGTGTCAAACATTATTGCAACGGGTCTTCAAGATAAGAATGCTCAAAGGTTTGACTGGACAAGGACTCAAGGAGACAAACCTCCTCAACTGACTCTAGGTCACCTGATTGTTTCATCAAACTAAACACATTCACTTCCACTTTCATGTTCC
>MVGT01000736.1:27013-73724 GCA_002174775.1 Macleaya cordata | reverse complement strand
ATTTCGATAGTCAAGTTAATACCGAAGTTTGTTTTGTATGTACCCTAAGTACATCCACATAAATAATACCATATACATGAATATTATTCGATGAATAATATCTAAGTGACAAATAATATTTGAATTATACTCCATAAAGAGTATTTGATAAATAATCAACACATTGGTGAATAATAGCGTATACGTGAATAGTACTGTATACGTGAATAGTGTCACATGAAGAGTGACATTGTCCAATAATGCATAAATCAAGTTATATGATAAGAATTTTATGAATAGTATTTTATGAATAGTACCGTATAAATGAACAGTATTTATGAATAGTATCGTTATGCATAGTGTTTCATACCAACTATATACGATTTATGCTATATGCATAGAATTTGATGAATAGTGTTTGGTGAATAGTGCCGTATATGTGAATAGTGTCCATATACATGAATAGTGAATATACACTTGAATAGTATATATACGGAATAATACTATATATGTAAGCATTATAGTATCTACCTAAATTAGATTTAAAAATAATACAAGGCAAATGATTTAAATAAAGTATAAATGAATAGTAACGTATATTTGAATAGTATCGTATACGTGAGTAATTCGTTAAAGTACTAAATTGTACAATGCGAACTAGATTTACAAAACAAAGTAAATCAAGTATTTTTATGTAAAAAAAGGAATAGTATATGTATATATGAATAATATACGTATATATGAACAGTATACACATTTGTATACAATTAGCCGTTGCTACGGTAAAAATATGTTGCACATGTTACTGTGCAGCCGTTGCTACAGTGAGACCCCGCTACAGTAACACATGTTTTAATTCATTTGATTACTGTTTGAGACACAATCTCTACAGTACCCACTTACTCCCTTTGCTACAGTAGCCGTCATTTACTATTAGCTACAACAACGCTACAGTAAGACATGTGATTAATTCATCTGATTACTATTCCACCAACCACACTGCTACAGTAACCGTGGCTAAAAACTATAAATACCCCTTCATTTTAGTTACCAAACTCACTCCAAACCATTTCTTTCTCTTTGAAATTAGTTTTTCTTCTTTCCTTCTCCCTCTCTAACATATTCTTATATTTTCCCATTTTATTTAATTATCTTTATTATAATTTTATTCAAATATCGAAGGAAGAGAATTTTCTATAACAAAGTGATGATCAAAAGACAAGGTTTTTGTCATCAATAAAGGTAGGTGGATATGTGGAACTTCCCACTATTATAACTAAAACTTATTTTATGTTTTGTTATGAAAATGCATTGAGATGAATTACTTTGTATTACTTACAAATTAAATATGCATTTTGTTGAATATGATCACTATGTATTTTTAAGTGATGAAAATTGATTTAGATTGGTAATATATCTAAAAGGGATTATGAAAACATAATCAAATGGGTAGGAAAAGGGAGACCACCTTAGACCGTTGTTTCCGCCTGAAGAAGCGGTTAACCGTTGTTTCTGGCTGAGGAAGCGGTTGTTACCCGGTTTAATAAAAGAGAAAATATTAAATGGTTGAAAAATAAATCATTTAATGGTAATTTACTTACAAGTTCATTAATTAATTATTGTAATACCCCTATCTCTATAAGTTACTAATGTTGGGGGGCAGCCACTCTGGATGAGGGCACCATGTAGGGTTTTAGTATGTTTAGGGTTAAGTTAGTATTAATGTAGAACTAACCCTAACCCTCCCCCATTTTGTTCCCATCGGTTAGGAGAGAAAAGAAGAGAGGGAGAAGGCTGCTCAGCCATTGCAAGGGAGAGAGGGAGAGAGAGAGCCTCTTGAAGTAGAACCCATGGTTTTGTGAAGAAGGAATCTCAGAGAAATCAAGGGTGTGGCTGCTGGGATCATCATCTTCTTCATCTTCTTCTTCTTCTTTGGGTTTCATCTTCCTTGGTGATTTGAGGCAAGTAGTAACTTGCTCCTTTGGTGTAGACTTAGGTCTTCCACTTTGTTTTGATGAAGTCTTAATAAATGCTTGCATGAAATCTAGGTTTATGCTTAGTTTACATAACCTAATCCATGAATGAATGCATAGAAATTGGGTTTTAAATGATGATATATGTTAACTAGATGAATGAAGGCATGTATCCATGTGTGTATGATTTTCATTGGTTAAAGAGCATGAAATCTATGTATATTTAACTTGTATACAATCCCCTAAGGTTGCAGGCCAAAATCCCAAGTTTCCATGGAGTTTTGTTGAAGAACAAAACCCAGAATCGCGAGAAAACCCAGGGTGTATCGATACCCATTTAGGGTGTATCGATACAGCCCCAATCTGAAAGGGTGTATCGATACCCATTTAGGGTGTATCGATACAGCCCCAATCTGAAAGGGTGTATCGATACCCATTTAGGGTGTATCGATACAGCCCCAATCTGACAGCATGTATTGATACCCATTTAGGGTGTATTGATACTCCCTCAGCATGTAAGTTAGTATCGATACGCATTGCCTTTTGACCCTAAAATTGGTTTTTGATAGTTTCTTTTGTGTAATTAGTTCTTGTATGAAGGATATTATGATCATGTTCATGCATGCTAATAATGGATATGTATTTATAAGTGTAAAATGCATAAATGACTTATTGAGAACTATTTCCATGATGATGAGAAATTGTGGACACATAGATAATGTGTAAGATACTTCCATAAGTTTGATGTATGCTTAAATAACTTGTTTGGCACGTGTGCAAACATAGTTAGGTCCTGTATAGGCCTGGTCCTCTCCAAGCGAGGTCTTCGGAATCGCCAAGTGAGGTCTACGGAATCACTTGACACGTAAGTAACGCCGACAGGGTTACCAGTGTTCGGGGGATGGATTTCGAGGCGGTTTCATCAGACTTACGTGGCGCACGGCCAGTGTCTCGATTGAACTACAGGAATGGGTGAAACGTGGGTAGTAACTAGAGAGCACTCTTTGTTACGAAAACTTAATCTTAATCGAAGAACATAAAACACAACAGCCGTGAATCTTGTGCATTGCTTTACATTACTTTATTCGTTATCTTATCGTTGTTAATACACTGAAACTTGTGAAGCATATGGTTGACCCGAATCTAAGCCAAGGGAACTAGTGAACTTGCTGGCTAGGTTTTGACCTAGCACCGTTATTTTTACAGGTCCAAGACAACAGGTGAATCCTCGCTAGAGGCGGTGTTCACGTAGGCAGGATCTAGTCTTCGGAGACTTGCTTAAGTTCCGTGAAGACGTAGGACATCCTTTGCGATTTCTTTCAGTTTAGTTTGGACATTGTTTAGTCCTTTGATGTTTGGGATTATTTAATTATCCATTTGTATGACAGATTATCTTTAAGTTGATAAAGTTTATTTCAGCTTTATTGTACTTGTGTTGTGAATATGAGTGCAAGCTTCTTGTTAGCTTGGTGAACTGCGCTCACCGTAGAGCTACAGGTTGTTAATGGTTCCGCCGGAAATGCCTAGTTCTCATTGAGTAAGGGCTGCAGACCCGAAAGGTGAGGGCGGGGTGTTACAGTTGGTATCAGAGCCTCAGGTTCAAAGTCCTAGAGGGAATTAAGTTGAGTTAGGATGTTTGTGACACTTTAGACACGAGACTAAGGGTGCACTTGATGTTTGCTTGTTGCTTGATGTTTGGCTTGGTTTAGCAATAGGTTTAGTCCGGTTTCTCATCCTCCTTTTCTTGTATCTCAGAATTATGTCTGGGAGGAGAGCTAGAGGTAGAGGTGGTCGGCGAGGAGGTAGAGGTGCACGGGGGAACAATGATGATGTTCCTACCGAAGAGGTGAACGCACCACCTACCGGGGTTCCTCCACCACCACAGCAAGGAGGGATTGGGCAAGGCACGGGGCAGAATCGGACAGGAGGGGTGAACCCTCAGATGCCGGAGTGGGCGGTGTTGCGACAGATGATTGCAGAGTCGGTAGGGGCAGTAGTGGATGCCAGGCTAGATGCACGGTTGGGTGCAAGGGGCCCAGTGGCACCAGCTCCTGTACAAGCACCAGTTCATGTACCGCAACCGCCAGTGGTACGGGTAGGAGCACCTACTTGGATGGAGTTACATAGACACTTCTTGAGTTTGAAACCACGAACTTTTGGAGGTTCTACAGATCCGTTAGTGGCACATCAGTGGATCAAGGAGATGGAAAAGACCTTTAGGACCTTCGAGTGCCCAGAAGAGTATAAGCAGAGGTTTGCAGCTTTTCAACTTGTAGAAGATGCATTGGATTGGTGGGAGTCTCGTTCCCAGGATCTAGATACTACCACCCTAACTTGGCAGCAGTTTCAGGCGATGTTCTTTGACCAGTATTTTCCTCAGAGTGCACGTATGGCAATGGAAAAAGAGTTTCAAGATTTGAGACAGAAAGACGATCAGACAGTGGTTGAGTTTGAGAGAGAGTTCTCTAGGCTAGCTTTGTATGCACCGGGTCTTATTCCGACTGAGCAGAGTAAGATACAGAAGTTTCTGAGGGGATTGAATCGACAGATCTCTAGGCATATCATCGGGCAGCCTAGTTTTGATACTTTTCCTAAGGTTGTAGAGTGTGCACGACTTCATGATCAGGAGATCCAGGAGGCACGAAGAAAGAGAAGTGAGAAAGCTGAGGCCAAACCAGTAGACAAACGTGATCAAAAGAATGGCCAAGGTCAGCAAGGGAAGAACCGTGATAACCGGGGTTACTGGAAGAGGCAGAAAACCGAAGAAAAGGATACGGGTGCAGTAGTTCCTGCACAGCCTGAAACACTGAGAACTGAAGAGGGCAGTAGGCGTGTAATTAAAGGGCCTTGTTATGCCTGTGGTGAGATAGGACACAGGGCAGCAGATTGTCCGCGCGGTAACGGGGTGCAAGGGGCCAGGCAGAATCAACAGCCGAGGCAGAATGGTCAGGGTCAAGCTCGACCTCAACCAGCACCTAACCAGGAGAGACAGCCGCAGGGACAACCATATGGACAGCATCAAGGTAGAGCCTATGCTGTAGTACCTAGGGATGCGAGAGCGCCAGAGGGAATGGTGGAAGGTACGTTCCTAATTCACTCTCGGCCTGGCCGAATCCTTTTCGATTCTGGAGCATCACATTCCTTCATATCTCGTATGTTTTTAGACACGTTGACACTTAGACCAGAAAAGTGTGATTACCCTTTCTCTGTTATGTCTCCTATGGGGAGGACAGTACCAGTGGAACTAGTTTGCAAGGGTTGTGTTATTAGTTTGGGAAAACTAGATTTCGGCTCAGATCTTTACGTGTTGGGTCTAGAGGGCTTTGATGTTATACTAGGCATGGATTGGCTTGCTGCATACCATGCGAGGTTGGATTGTTACGCGAAAACGGTAACATTTTCCTTTCCAGATGAAACGACATATGTGTTGTCGTTGTCAGTAGGATGTGGTCTTGATAGGACACACCTGTGCTTTGTGGATATGTTGGAGCATTCGGTTGAAGGTAGAGAGCTTGAATCGATGTTTGTGGTGCGCGAATACCGTGATGTATTTGGCGAGGTCCCAGGGTTACCACCTCGCAGAGAGATAGACTTCTGTTTGGAGCTGGTTCCGGGCACAAAATCGATTGCGAAGACACCTTATCGGATGGCTCCAATTGAGATGAAAGAGTTAAAGAACCAGATAGACCAGTTATTGGCTCAGGGTTTTATACGTCGTAGTTCGTCACCTTGGGGTGCACCAGTTCTTTTTGTTAAAAAGAAAGATGGGTCCATGAGACTATGTATAGACTACCGGGAACTGAACAAGGTTACGGTAAGAAATAAGTATCCTTTGCCTAGGATAGATGACCTGTTTGATCAGCTTAGGGGAGCACAGTGGTTCTCTAAGATTGACTTAAGGTCGGGTTATCATCAGCTTAGAGTCCGAGAGCAGGACATACCTAAGACAGCATTTCTGACAAGATATGGGTCTTATGAGTTCTTGGTAATGCCGTTTGGACTTACCAATGCACCAGCAGTGTTTATGGATCTGATGAATCGGATTTTCAGAGACTTCTTGGACCAGTTTGTTATCGTTTTCATTGATGACATCTTAATTTACTCCAAGACACAGGGGGACCATGAGGTTCATTTGCGTAGAGTACTTCAGACTCTACGAGAGCACCAGTTGTATGCAAAGTTCGAGAAGTGCGAATTTTGGCAACAAGAGGTGAAATTCTTAGGACACGTAGTGTCGGGGACGGGAGTGACAGTGGATCCCTCCAAGATTCAGGCTGTACTGGAGTGGCGGCAACCCACCACAGTGACAGAGATTCGAAGTTTCCTAGGTTTGGCTGGGTACTATAGGCGGTTTATCGAAGGATTTTCTAGTATAGCAGGTCCTTTGACGAGACTCACTAAGAAGGACATTCCATTTAAGTGGGATGCTAAGTGTGAGCAAGCGTTTCAAGAGCTGAAGGCTAAGTTGACGACAGCCCCAGTTTTGATCATCCCAGAGAGTGGAGCTGGACTTGTGGTGTATACTGATGCGTCGCATCAAGGGCTGGGATGTGTATTGATGCAGGAAGGACGAGTGGTTGCTTATGCATCGAGACAATTGAGGACTCATGAGCATAACTATCCGACTCATGACCTCGAGTTAGCAGCTGTAGTGTTTGCACTCAAGATATGGAGACACTACTTGATAGGTGAAAGATTTGAGCTCTTTTCTGATCATAAGAGTCTCAAATACTTGTTCTCACAGAAGGAGCTGAACATGAGGCAGCGCAGATGGTTGGAACTACTAAAGGATTATGACTTTCAGTTGCAATATCATCCAGGAAAGGCTAAC
Organism: Macleaya cordata; assembly: GCA_002174775.1. Classification (NCBI taxonomy): domain Eukaryota; kingdom Viridiplantae; phylum Streptophyta; class Magnoliopsida; order Ranunculales; family Papaveraceae; genus Macleaya; species Macleaya cordata. Next base: position 66,941 of record MVGT01000736.1, on the reverse strand, counting down.
GTAGTGGCAGATGCGTTGAGCAGGCAGCCTAGGGGTATATTGGCCTCTATGATGGTCCAACAGTGGCGATTGTTGGAGGTAGCATCGAAGTATGACTTTGATTTGGCAACCCGCGAGCAGAGACAGCTCTTGTTGGGTAGTGTGGTTATTCAACCTACCCTACTAAGCAGAATCATTGGTGAGCAAGGAAACGACTAATGGTGCCGTGACAGAGTTGCAGGAGTTCAACAGGGAGAGATCACGGACATGGCCATAGGAGTAGACGGCGGCTTGAGATTCAAGGGTCGCTTGTGTGTTCCAGAGAAATCTGAACTGAGGAAGAACATTTTGAACGAGGCAAATCGTAGTAAGTATACTATACATCCTGGAGAGAACAAGATGTATCGGGATCTCAAACGACATTTCTGGTGGTCAGGAATGAAACGCAGTGTTGCAGAGTTCGTGCGTACATGCTTTACTTGTCAGCAGGTAAAGGCAGAACATCGGAAACCAGCGGGTACTTTGCAGTCCTTAGATATACCCGAGTGGAAGTGGGAGAACATATCTATGGATTTTATCGATGGATTACCCAAGACTAGAAAGGGGAATGACTCCATTTGGGTGATCGTGGATAGACTGACTAAGTGCGCACACTTCGTGCCAGTCAAGAAGACATTCACAGCAGAACAGTTGGCTACATTGTATGTGAAAGAGATTGTTCGATATCACGGAGTACCAGTCTCAGTGGTGTCAGATAGGGATACTTCTTTTACCTCGAAGTATTGGAGAGCTTTTCAGGAAGCTATGGGAACGCAGCTTGACTTTAGCACGGCTTTTCATCCACAAACGGACGGACAGACGGAGAGAGTTAACCAAGTGCTGGAAGACATGCTCCGTTGTATAGTTCTAGACTTTAAGGGTAATTGGGAAGATTCATTACCACTTGTTGAGTTTGCCTACAACAACAGTTACCAAACCAGCATAGGGATGGCACCGTTTGAAGCATTGTATGGCAGGCCTTGTAGATCTCCAGTATGTTGGGCAGAAGTCGGAGAGTCAAAACTTCCAAGAGCGGAAACAGTACAACAGACTACAGAGAAGATAGCCTTAATCAGAGAGCGTATGCAAGCAGCTCAGAGTCGTCAGAAGAGCTATGCCGATCAGAGGCGTAGGGAACTTGAGTTTGAGGTAGGTGATCAAGTGTTACTGAAGGTATCACCGATGAAGGGTGTTCTTCGATTCGGTAAGAAAGGAAAGTTATCACCGCGTTTTGTTGGACCTTTTCCTATCCTAGAGAGAGTAGGGAAAGTGGCTTACCGGTTAGCTTTGCCAGATCAGTTAGCGGGAGTTCATGATGTCTTCCATGTGTCTATGCTTCGGAAACATCTCAGGGATGAGGACCGCCCAGCAGTGGTCGATTTCCACGAGTTAGAGTTGCAGCCAGGAGCAACCTATGTAGAGAAGCCTTATAGGATTCTTGACTACAAGGAGCAGAAGCTAAGGTCGAGATCAATACCTTGGGTGAAGGTGCAGTGGCATCATCATGATGAGCGCGAGGCCACGTGGGAAAGAGAAGAGGAGATGCGCGCGAGTTACCCGGACCTTTTTGTTGAGGTATGTGCGATTTCGAGGACGAAATCCTCTTTTAGGGGGGTAGATTGTAATACCCCTATCTCTAAGTTACTAATGTTGAGGGGCAGCCACTCTGGATGAGGGCACCCTGTAGAGTTTTATTAAGTTTTAGGGTTAGGCTAATATAACTAACCCTAACTTAACACTTTTCTCTTGTTTTCCTTTTTATTTGGAAGAGAGGAAGAGAGGAAGAGAGGGAGGCTGATCTGCTGGGAGAGAGGGAGAGCAAGGGAGAGAGCTAGACTTGAAGGAGATCCATGGTTTTGTGAAGAAGGAATCTCAGAGAAATCAAGGGTGTGTTGCTGGGATCATCATCTTCTTCATCTTCTTCTTCTTCCTTGGGTTTCATCTTCCTTGGTGATTTGAGGCAAGTAGTAACTTGCTCTTTTGGTGTAGACTTAGGTCTTCCACTTTGCTTTGATGAAGTCTTAGTAAATGCTTGCATGAAAGCTAGGTTTATGCTTAGTTTACATAACCTAATCCATGAATGAATGCATAGAAATTGGGTTTTAATGGATAATATATGTTAACTAGATGAATGAAGGCATGTATCCATGTGTGTATGATTTTCATTGGTTAAAGAGCATGAAATCTATGTATATTTAACTTGTATACAATCCCCTAAGGTTGCAGGCCAAAATCCCAAGTTTCCATGGAGTTTTGTTGAAGAACAAAACCCAGAATCGCGAGAAAACCAGAGAGTATCGATACCCATATAAGGTGTATCAATACACCCCCAATCTGAAAGGGTGTATCGATACCCATTTAGGGTGTATCGATACACCCCCAATCTAAAAGGGAGTATTGATACCCATTTAGGGAGTATTGATACTCCCTCAGCCTGAAAGTGAGTATCGATACCCACTGAGGGTGTATCGATACACATTGCCCTTTTGACCCCAAAAAATTGGTTTTTGATAGTATCTTTTGTGTAATTAGTTCTTATATGAAGGATATTATGATCATGTACATGCATGCTAATAATGGATATGTATTTATAAGTGTAAAATACATATATAACTTCTTGAGAACTATTTCCATGATGATGAGATATTGTGGACACATAGATAATGTGTAAGATTCTTCCATAAGTTTGATGTATGCTTAAATAACTTGTTTGGCACGTGTGCAAACATAGTTTAGGTCCTGTATAGGCTTGGTCCTCTCCAAGCGAGGTCTTCGGAATCGCCAAGTGAGGTCTACGGAATCACTTGACACGTAAGTAACGCCGACATGGTTACCAGTGTTCGGGGGATGGATTTCGAGGCGGTTTCATCAGACTTAAGCACGAACATAAAACACAACAGCCGTGAATCTTGTGCATTGCTTTACATTACTTAATCCATCATCTTATCGTTGTTAATACACTGAAACTTGTGAAGCATATGGTTAACCCAAATCTAAGCCAAGGGAACTAGCGAACTTGCTGGCTAGGTTTTGACCTAGCACCGTTATTTTTACAGGTCCAGGACAACAGGTGAATCCTCGCTAGAGGCGGTGATCACGTAGGCAGGATTTAGTCTTCGGAGACTTGCTTAAGTTCCGTGAAGACGTAGGACATCCATTGCTATTTTCTTTCAGTTTAGTTTGGACATTGTTTAGTCCTTTGATGTTTGGGATTATTTAATTATCCATTTGATTAACAGTTTATCTTTAAGTTGATAAAGCCTATTTCAGCTTTATATGAGTGCAAGCTTCTTGTTAGCTTGGTGAATTGCGCTCACCCTAGAGCTACAGGTTGTTTATGTTTCCGCCGGAATGCCTAGTTCTCATTGAGTAAGGGCTGTAGACCCGAAAGGTGAGGGCGGGGTGTTACAATTATTCTTGTGATTTGATAAATCATGTTTTCAATCTATTATTTTTGCGTTAATATTTGCCTACTAAGTTTTACTCACCCCTAATATCCCCCCCACAGGTTACGTTGAGGGTGAAGGATTCAAAGATGTATAGATTTAGAAGCAGATAATTTGTGTTATCAAATTTGTATAAATATAGCTGATGAATTAAACTATTATTCTATCACTTGGGGTAAGGGTTATTTGTATGAATTTTATTGTTTTAACATTCATATGAACTTAGATGTTAAATATTACATTGTATAATTGATATATTAATTTACATCTAATTTTCGTCATAAATAATTGAATTAATTAGGTTTTATACGAAGTTGTATAATTTCTGTAATTCATACTGTCAGATTTACAAAACGGTGTTTTTGAACGTGTTTGGTCAAAATTGAGCCGAGTCTATTTTTTACAAAATTATAGATTTCGATTGTTCCTTTTTAAAAAATTATTATACCATGTATCTCTGATTTCTAGTTAGAGATTAATTTCAGTTCATAGTTAATGATTTTGTAAATATTGTTAAAAAGCTGAAATTATATTTTATGAGTTTTTATACGTCCAAATCAGTATTTCGGATGCATATTTGGGCCCTTTATGATAAGATTTGGCCTCGGGCTATTTCTGAGGAAATTGTAGATCTATGAATCTACTTTTTAAAATGGCTTTATTTGTAAAATTCGGATTTACCGTTAAGTAGATATGTCTATTTTACTCGACTATATGCAGTTAACACGAAAATTACTTTTCAACATTAAAATTTTATCTTTCTTTGACTTGGACTGATTTTGACGAGTCAATGGGTATTGACCTAAATATTGGTTGAATTGACTTGACTTTGACTTAGCTAAAGACTTATATTGACCTTGACTTGGTCTTAGTTGACTTGGACCTGATCTTAAGGTAACCAATGTTGAATAAAGTAGACCATTATCTAAATGTCTTTAAGATTCATTGTCTTTTAAAAGTAAAGTAAATGAGTTTTATTTATTCTTTTAACCTACACTTCTATTAAACTAATCACGCCTTGGTTTTCGGACTCGGCGAATCGAGTCGGATTTAGAGTATTAAAATCAGGATGTGACAGCTTGGTATCAGAGCACAAGTTCCTGATTTCTTGGGCTTGTGAGTTTTAAAATTTCATTTCAATTTCTTTTTTTTTTTGTTTCATGACAAAGTTGTTTTTGTTTTATTTTCTCGTGTATTTAAATTGTATGCAAATTCTTTTCTTTTCTTTCCTTGTTTATAGGATGGAATAAGAGTTTGTTCAGCTTAGAATCAAAATAAGTAGGATAAACCTTGTGTTGTTTGGGGTGGGATAATAACTAAAAATCTTATTATAAAACGGTTGATTGTATATAGTTAATAATTAAGTTTTGTTGCTAGTATTACCTTTGTAGGAATTGTTTGTTTCCTATAGCTGTGGTGTATGGAGTTAGTTGATCCATTCAATTAACATGATCGTGGAATACTTCTATGACATAGTGATAAAAGAAGATAATATAGAATATATATATATATATATATCATGTGTAACAATTCCAATTTAAGAAGGTTCATTAGTAGAAAATGATGTGACACATCCGTGATACGATTACAATAATGACAGAATTAATGCATTGGTGTATTCTGATGCATTATATATCTATGTTCCAAACATACTGTGTGCTTTGACATCTTAAAGAAAGTCGGTTGATTTTATTTAAATTGATAAGATTTGTTTGATCTAATTTATTGATCGAAAACCAGTTGTTGGTTTGATCTCTTCTGAGATATTTGGATACGATGTAATCCCAGAAGTAGATAGGTTAACATCATATCAGGTAACATTAAATTATTCTCAAGTTAGTTGAAAGATAATTTTTTACTTTTTATTTAAATAAGTAGAATTAATCTTCTCATTCGAGGATGTAAACGTGAAGTTTATATGCTTTAGTTAATATTTAATTATCGAAATCATTGAACGGATTTCGAGGACGCTAATACTAAGATAAATATTCGTAAGCAAGATTTTGCAAAAGTATTTTATAAATATAACGTTTTTACGTACAGTGGATACGTGGTGTTATTTTGATATAAGGGATGGCGATGGAAGTGTTATGAAAAGTAGTTGGTTCTCTATATGTGTGACACTACCACATAGGATGGCACTGTTTGGACTGATCATCCAAGCCAGAGCAACCATGTTGGTAAGTGGAAACAACGAAGGAGGTTAACCACTGGGTGATTATTCACACCAAATTATGTATTCCCCGATTATCTTAATTTTCACCACATCGCAAACTTATTGGAGAAATACATAAGCAAGACAACGTCAAATGAATTTAAGTTCAAATCGATATTGAATCTAAGATACAGATAAAATATAATTATTTTATAAGTGTGTTTTACCTTATGGTTGGTTTGAAATTTCGGGACGAAATTCTTTTTAGGAGGTGATAATGTAATACCCTGAAAAATTTAATTCTTCAAATTGATACTTGATTTCGATAGTCAAGTTAATACCGAAGTTTATTTTGTATGTACCCTAAGTACATCCACATAAATAATACCATATACATGAATATTATTCGATGAATAATATCTAAGTGACAAATAATATTTGAATTATACTCCATAAAGAGTATTTGATAAATAATCAACACATTGGTGAATAATAGTGTATACGTGAATAGTGTCACATGAATAGTGACATTGTCCAATAATACATAAATCAAGTTATATGATAAGAATTTTATGAATAATACCGTATAAATGAACAGTATTTATGAATAGTATCGTTATGCATAGTGTTTCATACCAACTATATACGATTTATGTTATATGCATAGAATTTGATGAATAGTGTTTTGTGAATAGTGCCGTATATGTGAATAGTGTCCATATACATGAATAGTGAATATACACTTGAATAGTATATATACTGAATAATACTATATATGTAAGCATTATAGTATCTACCTAAATTAGATTTAAAAATAATACAAGGCAAATGATTTAAATAAAGTATAAATGAATAGTAACGTATATTTGAATAGTATCGTATACGTGTGTAATTCGTTAAAGTACTTAATTGTACAATGCGAACTAGATTTACAAAACAAAGTAAATCAAGTATTTTTATGTAAAAAAAAGGAATAGTATATGTATATATGAATAATATACGTATATATGAACAGTATATACATTTGTATACAAGCAGCCGTTACTACAGTAAAAATATGTTGCACATGTTACTGTGCAGCCGTCGCTACAGTGAGCCGCCGCTACAGTACACATGTTTTAATCCATTTGATTACTGTTTGAGACACAATCTCTACAGTACCCACCTACCTCGTTTGCTACAGTAGTCATCATTTACTATTAGCTACAGCAACGCTACAGTACACACATGTGGTTAATTCATCTGATTACTATTCCACCAACCACACTGCTACAGTAACCGTGGCTAAAAATTATAAATACCCCTTTATTTTAGTTTCCAAACTCACTCCAAACCATTTCTTTCTCTTTGAAATTAGTTTTTCTTCTCTCCTCCTCCCTATCTAACATATTCTTATATTTTCCCATTTTATTTAATTAATTTATTTATTATAATTTTATTCAAATATCCAAAGAAGAGAATTTTCTATAACAAAGTGATGATCAAAAGACAAGGTTTTTGTCATCAATAAAGGTAGGTGGATATGTGGAACTTCCCACTATTATAACTAAAACCTATTTTATGTTTTGTTATGAAAATACATGGAGATGAATTATTTTGTATTACTTACAAATTAAATATGCATTTTGTTGAATGTGATCACTATGTATTTTTAAGTGATGAAAATGATTTGGATTGGTAATATATCTAAAAGGGATTATGAAAACATAATCAAATGGGTAGGAAAAGGGAGACCCCCTTAGACCGTTGTTTCCGCCTGAGGAAGCGGTTGACCGTTGCTTCTGCCTGAGGAAGTGGCTGTTACCCAGTTTAATAGAAGAGAAAATATTAAATGGTTGGAAAATAAATCATTGAATGGTAATTTATTTACAAGTTCATTAATTAATTATTCTTGTGATTTTGATAAATCATGTTTTCAGTCTATTATTTTTGGGTTAATATTTACCTACTGAGTTTTACTCACCCCTAAATTCCCCCCCACAGGTTACGTTAAGGGTGAAGGATTCAAAGATGTATAGATTTAAAAGCAGATAATTTGTGTTATCAAATTTGTATAAATATAGCTGATGAATTAAATTACTATTCTATCACTTGGGATAAGGGTTATTTGTATGAATTTTATTGTTTTAACATTCATCTGAACTTGGATGTTAAATATTACATTGTATAATTGATGTATTAATTTACATCTAATTTTCGTCATAAATAATTGAATTAATTAGGTTTTATACGAAATTGTATAATTTCCGTAATTCATACTGTCAGATTTACGAAACGGTGTTTTTGAACATGTTTTGGTCAAAATTGAGCCGAGTCTATTTTTGACAAAATTATAGATTTCGATTGTTCCTTTTTAAAAAGGTATTATACCATGTATCTCTAATTTCTAGTTAGAGAGTAATTTCAGTTCAAAGTTACTGATTTTGTAAATATTGTTAAAAAACTGAAATTATATTTTCTGAGTTTTTACACGTCCAAATCAGTATTTCGGATGCATATTTGGGCCCTTTATGATCAGATTTGGCCTCGGGCTATTTCTGACGAAATTGTAGATCTATGAATCTAGTTTTTAAAATGGCTTTATTTGTAAACTTCTGATTTACCGTTAAGTAGATATGTGTATTTTACTCGACTGTATGCAGTTGACACGAAAATTACTTTTCAACATTAAAATTTTATCTTTCTTTGACTTGGACTGATTTTGACGAGTCAATGGGTATTGACCTAAATATTGGTTGACTTGACTTGATTTGACTTAGCTAAAGACTTATGTTGACCTTGACTTGGACTTTGTTGACTTGGACCTGACCTTAAGGTAACTAATGTTGACTAAAGTAGACCATTATCTAAATGTCTTTAAGATTCATTGTCTTTCAAAAGTAAAGTAAATGAGTTTTATTTATTCTATTAACCTACACTTCTATTACACTAATCACCCCTTGGTTTTCGGACTCGGCGAATCGGGTCGGATTTAGAGTATCAAAAATCGGGGTGTGACACCAGTTCAGTATAAATTTTATAACTTTATAGTTTAATCTACTATTATATAATAATTTTTTAAATTTTTTTAAAAAAAGAAATCAATGACTATTATATAATAAATTTCATAATAAAATAAATTTNAAAAAAATAATCCGTATGAAAGAAATGGGGGGGTAAGTGATTTATGAATTAAGAATTGGGGGGTAAAGACAATGTGCATTTTAATCTGACGTCCATATAAGGGATGGCATTTTAGTCTTTTTTTGCATCACGTGTCGTTTACGTGACACGAAGTTGACCGTTTGGATGGTCAAGTGACGGAAATATTAACAGTGGGGGATAAGTAATTTTTTGAACGAAGTGGGGGGTAAGTGATTTATGGATTAAGAATTGGGGGGTAAAGACAATATGCTCTGTTTTTATTTAGTAATGCTAGGCTTACTGCTAGTTATACTGCAAGGGTTACTGCATTTGATGTGGTGTTGATGTGGCACCTCAGTTTTGTGCAATCCACTGATGACATGGCATTATGTTTGAATTTTATTTTACTTTCCTATTTTTATTTCAATCATGAAATTCAAAAAATTCCTACAGTAAAATAACTCTTTTCACTCTCTTCTTCTAAATCTATCAAAGGAACAAAACACAAGAACTCAAGAATAGGGTGGAGAAGACTTGTCGTCGTTCTCTAGCGCCTATTTCCGGCAGTACCTCTGTACACTTTAACTTCAGATCTGAGTATTTCCATAAAAAAATCATTACAATAGAAAATCCTTTTCATTCTCTTCTAATTAAATCCATACATAAAATAAAAATAAAAGGGGTTCAAGATCTCAAGAATAGGGAGGAGAATAAGTCACTGTTGCTCTCTATACTGAGCATCGTCGGTGGTTCCTCCCTACGCTTCAACTTCAGATATGAGTATTTCTATAAAAGAGCATTAGAGTATAAAACATTGTTGTCGTCTCTCTACCGACCATTGCCGATGGTAGAGAGAACATAAAAAAATCCATAAAAAAAATAAAAATAAAAATAAAAGGGGTTCAAGAGCTCAAGAACATGGATGGGAAGAAGTTGTCGTCTCTCTCTACCGACCATTGCCGACGGTGCCACCCTAAACTGGCGATCAAATTTCAAAACTCAAACTAGTAAAACCGATTTTACAGTGAAATAAACACTCAAGAAGCTTTATTACAGCTTCATAACACTGAAATTCGAACTTAAACATAAATATTAAGCTCAGAAAATTAAAACCAACACAAACTCATTTTTTAATTACCATTTTTGAGCTTATTACAATAACTTTCTTATCAATATTTGAGACAAAAATCCAATTTCTCCATAAAAAATATTTACTGAAACAAGATATCATTACAGCTTCAGCAACTAACAATCTCAAAAAAAAAATTAATGAAAAATGAGAAGATTAACAACCAAATCCTTCCATTTTTATTTTTTTTTGCGTACAAAATAACATCTCCAACATTTAATTTCCCTCTTCCTTAAAAAACATTTAATTTTCCTCTCCTGAAGCTTATAGAGCATTATTTGCTTAATTGAGAAATTTTTTTTTTGAACAGTTCCCAGTTGTAGGAGAGATGGTTGAAGCCCTTGTAACCTTCTTATTGAAGGAATTAGGAGACTTGGTACGTACCATTCGATGATCTACTGCTATTGTACCTTCTCAACTCCCATGGTGGTAAGCAACATTTTAAGGGAGAGTGCAGAAACATTGAAGATTTTGACAATTGCTTTTGCCGAGTTGAGATTTGAGAGTGATGTGGAAGAGATCTTATGAGTTGAGGAAGAGGCTAAAATACCAGATCTAAAGTTAAAGCGTACAGAGAGACCATCGGCAATAGTCAACAGAAAACGACGGGGAGTTCTTCCCCTTCTTTTGTTTCTTTGATAGATTAGAAGAAGAGAGTGAAAATAGTTATTTTACTGTAGGAATTTTTTGAATCCTGTGAGTGAAATAAAAAAAAGAAAGTAAAATAAAATTCAAACATAATGCCATGTCATCGAGTGGATTGCACAAAACTGAGGTGCCATGTCAACACCACGTTAGATGCAGTAACCCTTGTAGTATAACTAGCAGTAAGCCTAACATTATTGTTTATACAATGGATTTGTGGGATTGGGTGGGGTACCTAAGATATGTATTAAAGAAGTAAATATAACTTTATATATATATATTTTTATTTGGGGGAGGAGGGGGGTCGTACCCCACCCAAATGATAGGTGGCTCTGCCCCTGGTTGAATCAACGGTAAAAATAATTTCTATTTTACTATTGTTTTCCAACAATTTCTTAATGGGTTAAAGACTTTAGAATGAGCTAATATTTTGTGAGGATGATATCCATTTCTATTGTGAGGTGAACATGCATCTTCACTGAAGCTGGCCCTTGAATCATCCCATTTGGCGGAGTTTTTAGGAGCTTTTTAAAACTTGAGGTCAAGCATCATGTACCCTAATGTAAAGACTTTAAATTTTTTTTTTGTTAAATAGGACTAAGATTACTATAATTTATTCGTCTAGAGATGGGAAATTAAGTTACTGGTCAATTTAATAAACGAGATAGGGTTTCAGGGTTGAATCTTCTTACTCTACATATCTTTACCCAGCTCTTTGCTGGGTCAAAGAGTATTTTAACATAATTTTGCCTAAAAACCCAATTTTATACGGCCAAATACCAAAAACTCCAAAAATATTTTAATATATCCCAAATCCCTTTTTTAAACATTTCCTTACCATTTATACAAAAATGAATTTCAAAATAGTTGTTTACTCCTTTTTTGTGCACTTTAGTTCTGGTTATCCCCTAATTTTATTTTTTCTATTATTTTAAAGGTGCATAATTGAAGTAGAGAGAAAGTTCGTTTTCTTTTTTTTTTTTTGTAAAAAAAAAAGTTTAAAATGTTATATCTCTTAATAAAAATTATATTTTGACAAAATTCATATATTTGCTTGGAAAGCATTGGTCCAGATCTTCAAGAAGAGATTAGTCAACAATATTTTTTTTTAAAAAATATATTATCTTAAAATTTTGACCAAAATATTTTTCAATGTTATTTTTAGTAGCATATTTTAAAAATAATTATATATTTGAAAAGCATTAGCCGAGATCTTCACTTCTTGTTTTGATAGTCTTTATTTTTGAAAAATGAAAATTTGAATTTGTATACAAACTAGTTATAAACATAATTTTCTATTTGCACAAATATTTTTGCATTTTACAAAAATATTTTTGGCATGCAAATTCGAATTTAGATGCAATCTTTATAAAAAGACTAGTTAAAAACATAGTTTTATGTATTGCAAAATCAAATTTGCATTATGCAAAAAAATAAAAATAAAAAAAAGTATTGTTGACTGGTCTTATTTTGAAGATCTCGACAAATGCTTTCTAAAAAATATAATGTTTTTAAAAAATTGATTTGTATTTTTAAAGCTATCTTTTTTCTTTTCTTTTTTTCGTTTATAATTTTTTTTAAAAGAAGTAGTTATTATCGGTAACGTCAATTGAAAAATAAAAATTCTTTTGAGTAAATTAAAGGTTAAATTTATTTTTACACGTGTTTTTAATTTTTTTTGGACATCTGGATATGTTTGTGGAGTCTTTAAGTAGGAATATCTTTATAATGAAAATTTTGACCATTCTCTAATTTTTTAAATACACAATTGACAACCTTCTTTATTATCGAATTTGGCAAGCATTAAGTTACTAATTGGTAATATTAATTAACCAAACATTTATTTTTTATTGTTTATCTTTTTCTTGAACAGAGCAGGAATGTTTGGATGGCCGAACACATATGTGTTTACAAAGTCAATGGGAGAGATACTAATTGGTAAATTGAGAGAAGATATTCCGGTTGTCATCATAAGGCATACTATTGTCACCAGTACTTACAAGGAGCCATTCCCTGGTTGGCCTGAAGGTGCAAGTACTTCTATTCAAACTAAATTATTATTATTATCTTTTTTTTTCTAAGAACTAATATTTAAAAGGAATTGGAAGTTTTAGAACGGGCTATTTTTTTTCGGCAAGGAGAACATCTCTCTGGCCAAAAATTAGTCCAGCGTTATCAAATGGTCAACTTACAGAATTTGCTACATAATCTTAATCCGACGACGATGTGTATTCTACATACTCTTGTGATTTGCGTCCATTGCAGGGTGATATGAGTCCACCGTCGATTATCACTTTCTGTAGCAATTTTTGTAGGTTTTTTGGTAGGTGTAGTGCAACCCTTGGGGTCCAATCGAAACATACATGGGACAAATGAATGGGTGGACATTAAATTTAGGATGCGTTTGATTACAAAAAGGTGTTACGTGGAAATATATTTATTTTCACCAGTTCTGTGAAAGACTATTCCTTTGATGGCCAATGAAGTGTATTCCATAGAATAATGTTGAAAACAAACTATTTGTTACGCTTTTAAGTCAATAGTCCCACAACAACGTAGAATTCAAATTGCAAATCAACAACGAAATTTATGTTGTTTCCCTGAAACTAACTCAATTTAATATTATGAGATTGGAAAAATCAAAATGTATCAATTTTTGTTTGGTAAGTATAGAAGTACTTGATACGTATTATTGAAGCCTTATATGCATATAACTTTTGGCATGCATTAGAGGGTATCCCACATTTTCTATCTATTAGCACTTCACTTATTTTTACACCAGTCTCCACTTGGTATCCAAAAAATTTTGCGAGCCCAAAATTTTATTGTACTTGCTTTAATTGTTAATATATAAGTGTAATCATTACACTAAATTGTAGTGGTCTCCCACATAAATTTGATGAAATAAAGCGTCAATAAATGTAGCCATTTTTATGACTACAAATATATTAAGTTTGTGGGCATCCAACTCAAAACCAATTGGCTCTGAGTGGTGTGACCCAGGATCATTATATATTGGGTTTGCTAGGCTCTCATATCTCATGTGGGACTATTCTCATCAAAATATCCGCAACCTATGTTACCATATTTGTATAGGGGACCACTATAATTTAGTGTAATAATTGCACTTATCTATCCAATTAAAGGAAATATAATAGTATTTTGAACCGCGAATTTTTACCAAAATTCCCCAGATATCAAGCACAGCCTTTGTTTACATCAACTAGTGGTGCCTATATAGAGATAATTTAATGACTAATTTTGATCTACACGATGAAGAGACAATCCTTACAAAAATCAATCATTAAATCGATCATCTGCAAGTGGACCCTATTGACAGATTAGGGTAAAGATATGCACTAATTAATTAATGTTGAGGTAGTATTGTTAAAATACAGATCCCAGGTGACATGGTGGTGAATGCTGTAATAATGGCAATGGTGGGTCATGCAAATATTCATCAATCTTCATCGGATATTCCTTTCATCTACCAATTGTGTTCTTCTTCTTCTTCTTCAACATACTCCTTGAATTACATTAAGTTGAGAGATTATATCTACCAGTATTTCCCTAAGAATCCGTTAATGGATAAAGATGGGAAGTCCCATAAAATTGTCATGCCTCTTCACTTCCCCACTATGGCTTTTTTTTTTTTTTGAAAAACCTCGAAGGAACGAGGGCAATTTATTGAATGAAAAGGAAAGGCCCTAGAAGGAGGGGTACAAAAGCCAAAAACCTCCTAAAACAACGAAACAAACCCAAACGCGTGAACATATCCGCTTAAAAATAGCATCCAACTCTGACCCTGATCTAGTAACAGGGCAACAACCCAACAAACTACCGGTTCCTTACATATGGGACCCCCAATCTATCCAGCCGAGTAAGGCCCAGAACACGTTAAGGGAAATCATCATGGAAAATCTGATCGGTGTTGGTCTGGATACCCATGGTTGCCATAAAATCTGCTGGGGCGTTCAATTCTCTATAGACATGGGCGACCACAATGGCCAGATCCTGAGTAACTTCTCTTATCTTTAGCCACCAATGAGAGACGGACCAGGGGATATCCCATTTGCAATGATACTAAGCTGCCACCAAGACAGAGTCAACTCTAATTGTGATTCTTATAATCTCGATGTCCCGACATAGGGACAAACCATCCAACAACGCCCGAGATTCGGCCAAATTGTTCGTGCCTGTACCGTAGAAACTGTGAAAGGCCGCCATGACTTTGCCTTCATTATCCCGGACCACCCCTCCCCCAGTCGCAATACGGTCAACGGATGCCCCGTCCGTATTGAGGATTAAATAGCCTGGTGGCGGCCTAGACCATCTCAGAATCTTAACCGGTCTTCTACGAACCAGGACTAGAGGGATTCCCCAACTGGAGAGAGTGTTCCTAAAGGCTGTCAGGCTGTGCTTGTTCACCTTTATCATGGGAGAGATATCATGGATCCAATTTAGGACCTTGAACCGAATTGAATTCATGGAAACTAGGAGCTCATTGTGAAGGCGACGATTTCGCTCTAGCCAGATCTCCCACATGATAACTAGGGGATAAGGACGGCCATCCAGCCCATCTGGGAGCCCACCTTTGCCACATTGAACCAGGCCCATATCCGATCTCTGAAGTCAAGGAAAGGCTCGCCATGGATGCCAAAGGGATGGCCAAAGAAGTCCCATAGGTAAGTAGCTATGTCACTGTTCAGAAACAGGTCATTGAAGGATTCGACCTGGTGCTGCGCACAACAAACACAACCCGAGGCTAGGCTAATAGAGCAGCTCTAAATTCTGACGTCCACTGGGACCGCATAACGAAGGGAGCACCAAAAGAAGACCAACAGTTTTTGTGGATGAAGTTCGCCCAGTAAAATCGAGCAAAAGGGCAAACTGGAGCAACCTCTCGTATAAGATTGAAAGCCGATTTAACTGAGAATAAACCATTGGGGTGGGAGCCCATAATCGCATGTCCGACTCTAATTTTGCATTAGTTAAATTGGTAAACTAGAGCAACCGCTCGTATCATCATTTTACACCCCTTAACCCTAATCTTGTCTACACCCCACCAACCCTAATTTTTTCCTATAAATAGAGGAGAACTTTAGCAAGTAAGGGGCATTCAATAGTTTTCAAGTTAGGGGCATTCAATAGTTCTCAAGTAAGGGGGCATTCAATGGTTCTCAAGTAAGGAGGCATTGAATAGATCTTAAGTAAGAGAGCATTCAATAGCTTGAAATTGCATTAGTTAGGGATAGCATTGAATAGCTTTCATGTGAGAAGCATTTATTAGGTTAGATTAGATGCATTCAATAGCTAGCTTTGAGTTTGAACATGAATAAGATTCAAGTAAAAAAGGAGAGAAGTAGATCTAGTATGAGAATGTTGGTGAGTGTTTGTTCATTTTGAGTGAAAATTGATTTTCATCTAGGTGGTAGAAATTAAGTGATAGCAAATCTATTTTCATTAGATCTTGGCCTTACACTTCATCTTTACCTCAATCCATCATCATCTATACCACACACCTCACCTAATCCCACTAATCTTGATCTAACATCATCAAATCCCACTCATGATAGGAGGAACTTAAATTAATTGAGTTTTCTTCCCTTTTTGAGTTTGGTTTAGAGAAAAAGAGAAAGAGTTAGTAGTAAATCACTTTACTTTTCAAAACTCATTTTTTATTTATCATCAACAAAAAATCATAGCTTGATGGAGGCTTGATCAAAGGGGTTTTTTTCACTCTCTCGTTGGCGGATCTTAAGCAAAATAGGTAGGTGATCATCACCCCCTTTTTACTTGTTGTAGAAATTCCTTTTTTAAGTGTTGTATGATGTGGTTTAAAAAAAGAAAGTGAATAAATGTTGTCATTTCATGAATCTCATCTTATTATTTTATTTTGATGTACTAGGTAGTTACTCTTCCTAAAATAAATACAACATTGCAAATTATATTTATCATCATTTTTCAACACATGAATAAATGTCCGACTCCGCGGGGATCCGAGAATCATATATACCCCTGACCTGGCTAACCGAAGACTCAGGTAAACCTGCAATACGAAAATTCGTTTCTGCCGCCTCCTTTAGCGTGATAGTGTTACGGTTCTCAGCCTCAGCAAAGACGTCCGCCAAGATGCCTTTATTACTCCAGTTTTCGAACCAAAAATTATTGTCACCGTGACCTATCTTCCACGCCGAATTCTTGACAATAACCTCTATTAGGACTGCACATTCTTTCCAGAACTTTGAGGCTGAACTTGGGGTATCATAATTGGGAAGGGAGGTGTTGCTGATACCGTACATGCCACAAATAAAAGAGGCCCAAATGGATCCATTTGTCAGGCCGTTCCATAAGCTTTTCAATCTAAAGCTGGTAACTACCTCTTTAATCTTACGAATGCCTAAGCCGCCTTCCAACACCTGAGTGCAAATAACCTTCCAAGAAACCACTTACGTTTAGGTTTCCCATCCTGAGAGCCCCAAAAAAAAGTAGATATCAGCCTGTTGATCCTCTACAGGACCATTTTTGGCACAATGACAACCAAGAGCAAATAGATGGCCATACTGGACAGGACATGTCTAACCATAACGAGTTTTTCCCTTGCGTAAGAAAATTCGCCTTCTATCCCGCGAATTTGTTACGAAACTTAGTAAATAGGCCGTCAAAGTAACCAATCTTGGCCCGTCCTTCATAGATAGGGGCTCCCAAGTATATCATAACCCTAGACTTGTGTTGATAACCCCTCATATTGCAAATTGACTAGATCCGAAGAGAAGGCGTTTTGGAATGCATCATGAAGGAACTTTTTTGAACATTAATCTTCTGACCTGAGCAGGTACAATATCTGTCCAGAACCTCCATACAACCCGAGATGGACGACTCTCTCCCATTAAGGAAGATGATGGTATCATCTGCGTATAAAAGGTGGGGAACAGGAGTGCAACTCCGAGGAGTATGATAGGTAGCAATTTCCTCAGATCGAAAGGCTTCTGTTATTCCCCTACTAAGGACTTCGGAACACAGAATAAAAAGCATAGGAGATAAGGGGTCCCCCTGCCGAAGCCCCCTTGAGGCTTCAAAGAAACCCTCATAAACCCCCTGCATCACCACCGAATAAAAGCATCCAGAAACACAAACATTAAACAAATCAACAGATGTGGAGTTAAAACCGAACCTTTGCAGGACCGCCTTGAGAAAAGCCCATTCAACTCTATCATACGCTTTGGCCATATCCAGTTTCAAAATCATATTACCCCAAACACCTTTTTACCTAAACCCGGAGCCATTTCCTGGCTGAGAGCAACATTTTCTAAAATGGATCTGCCTTTGACGAAAGCCCCTTGCTCTCCAGATATCAGGCGAGGAAGAAGATTGGCCAGACGGTGGCAAAGGACTTTGCTAAAAGTTTTGTACGCGACATTGCAAAGGCTAATGGGCCTGAAATCGGTAAAATGGAGAGGGTTGTCTACCTTAGGGATTAGCGAGATGTAATTTGACTTTAAAGCCCTAGGTAGGGTCCCTCCTCCAAAGAACTCCGCAGTTGCACTAATCACGTCCGCTTTGATCACCTCCCAACCATTCTGAAAAAAGCTGCCGAAAACCCGTCGGGGCCCGGAACACTATCCACAGGAATACTGAACACTGCCAACTTAACTTCCTCCTCATCCGGGCACCTCAGAAGCATATCGTTGTTCACCCTAGTAACCAATTGGGGAATATTGCCTAGCATATCTTCTTGGAGCTGGCAACTTTCAGGCGAGAGAGTAGACGAGAAGAACTTAACTGCTTCTTTATACAATAACCCAAGATCCTCTGACCAAACTCCATTAGGTAAGAATAAACCTGAAATTAAGTTCCTACATCGCCTTATCTTTGCCATCGTATGAAAGAATTTTATGTTATCGTCCCCTTTTTGGAGCCAGTGGACCCCTGATTTCTGTTTGTAGAAAATGGATTCCTGAAGCACCGCCTATTTATGGAGGGCCCCACTATGGCTAGCTTTCGAAGATACATCTACGTCAATTACATGTTACCTTTGGAGGTTAGTTATTGTATTCTCATGCTCCCATCTTATAAACAAATTCTATGTATTTTTAATATCTGCTGATGAAAATATGTTTGAAAATTAAATCTGAAAACTGTTTTTTATGAGATACCACACTTATAATGGTTATATCTCACTTATAGTGGTTCACCTTTTAAAAATTAGTTTGTTCTGAAACTTTTAACCCCATCAATTTTTGATAATTTTTTTACAAACAAGCCAATTTTTCAGATACGATATATATATATATATATATATAAGGAGGGATATTTTGTCTAATATGAGAATGCCCCATGTGTGCTCAATGTGAGGCAGGGGCCACATAAAAATGATCCAAGGGCTAAATTTTAGTGAGTATGACCTGTTCACTACGTAGATCATCCTCCCCAAAAATTGGCTCGTATTATTGTTGTATATACTAACATTTTCTTTTTCCTAAATAGGGTTTGAAATTTGTGAACGCTGCATTTTGCCATTATTTCCGTGATACTTGTAAGGATATGGAGCAAAAGATTTCTCACATACTGCGAATGGTTGAGCTTAATGAACCTTACATCTTCTTTAAAGGAACGTAAGTGACTCTATTTCTCCAATTAGTTATCCTCATACCTTCTCTAGGACCGTCCCCATTTAGGACCGCCCGTGTGCAAAATGGTTTAACGCTATTGTATAAAGTGGCCATTCTATTTTAGTTGTTAGGAGACCTTTTAAAAGACATTTTATATGTGGAACTACATGGAAATGATAAAAGGGCCGAATTTTGGTGAGAGTTGATCTCCATACCATATTGATTATCCTCACAAAAATCATATCATCTAAAACTTCTCACTCCCTGAAAGATCCATCGAAAATTAACGGCAAATCGAATAGCTTAGTCACCGTTTAATTTCATCAAGTTTCGAGGGAGATAATTTTTTTTGAGTTGTATAAATTTTTATGAGAATGATCTTCACGGTGATGCACCTAAACTTTATAAAAATGCATTATAGGTGCATCAAATTTGATGCCCAACGGGAACTATTATTTCTATACTTTAACATTTTTTTTCCTTTGACCATTAAA
Source organism: Macleaya cordata (assembly GCA_002174775.1). Lineage (NCBI taxonomy): Eukaryota > Viridiplantae > Streptophyta > Magnoliopsida > Ranunculales > Papaveraceae > Macleaya > Macleaya cordata. The sequence continues at coordinate 47,319 of MVGT01000736.1, read as the reverse complement.
TAAAGTTCCTAGTTAATTTTATGTGTTGTAGGTTTGATGAGTTGAACACGAAGAGACTGAGAATGGCTATGAGAGCGAACGAAGCGGAGGCAAATACATTTTATTTTGATCCCAAATGCATTAATTGGTAAGACTATTTCGTGAATATTCATATCCCTGGTCTCGTAAAATATGTTATTAAATTATAAGGAGAAAAAAAAATGTCATAATAATTCAAAAACAAAATTTGTATGTAATTAGTTGATTGCACGTGCTTCTGCAATATGTACTACTAGCTAGGTACGTAGTATATGGAAGTCATCTTCATGATGTAACTAGTACATTTTTATCATGTTGTTATTTTTATTAAGAATAAATGCAAAATTTTATAAAATCTCGTTTTGATTTTTAAATGTACAATGTAAGTGCAATTATTTGAACTAACTTATTGTAGTGAATGATTAATTTCTAGTTTGAAAATGACTGGAAATATTCACTCTGTTTTATTAAATTCTTAGGGAGCCCATTACAAATTAGTGTTAATGATTGCATCTTTACAAACCACAATCAAAGCACAAAGAAATAAAATTTTGGCCGTGAATATTCGTTCAATACAAAGCACAACCTTAAAAGTAGACCAAGCAAACTTAACCCTTATTCGTAGGTCGACTCTAACATTGACTCGTTTCAACTCTACCCTAATTCGACCTGTGACTACACGAGTCAAAATTAGGGTTGAACATTTTTTACTTGTGGCCGATCAACTTTGACATGGTTAATTAAGCCCGATCCTGAATCGTTTCATTGTTTTTATGTAGAAAAAGGTTAAGCTAGTCAGGTTAGTATTTGAAAAATGACCCGGTTCATAAATTAGTCAGGGTTAGGATTTAACAATCGTGACCCACCAACCCATCAACTCGCCTAAGATCGACCTTAATTAACCTTGACTCACGTTGCCAGATCTACTTAAAGAGAGCATATCCGCATACGTTGTCATTCATACATTAAGTGTGCAATTGCTAGTGTCGTTCACATAGAGTTGATTCAAAAGCTTATTTTAATTTAGGATATTCTCCTCATCATATAGATCACCCTCACAAAAAAGCGGCCTAGTCTAAAACTTATAATCCCATCATCCATTCATTAAAATCAACAGTAAAATGAATAGCTCAATCGCTGATTATTTTTTGTGATTTCTAATCATCGGATGATGGGATTACAAGATTTAGAATATGCTAATTTTTTGTGAGGATGATCAGTATGGTGAGGAGAACATCCTCATTTAATATCATAATTTGGATCAATTTCATTTAGTCCCCACGAACAATTATGAATAACAAAGTATGTATGAATAATATATAATGTATTTTGATCTGCTCTCCTACTTAAATGTATCACGTGAAAAAGAAAATGCATAGCGTTCGACATGGAGTGTCGATTATACTAAGTGTGCATGACGTGGATAAGAACTTGGTGCGAAACTAGAAATTCTAGGTGCTGGGAGGAGCCTCAATACTCGCCTAAACCAAGAAATGGACGTACAAATGTTGTTGCTTCATGGGAATCGGGAGACTTGGAGCAGGGAAGATGACTTCGACGTTAAAGCCGAAGGTCTTCGGGAAGGGCGCCGAGAACATTCAAAGTTTGACTCCGAGAATGTTTGAAGGCACCAAGAACCTTCAAAGTTTGGCTTTGAGAATGTTCGAAGGTGTTGAAATCGCCCCTACGACGTTGAGTCAGCTCCGAGTAGCGTCGTCGTTCATAGCCTGCAAAGACTTATATGAAATAGTTAATGTATTTTGCGATTTTAGAGTTACGCGACGGTTGTGATTGTATTGTTCCACGCAAACGTAATGTTGTATACATGGCAGACGACGATTGGTGCCACAGTAGCAGAACGTTGTACATGTAACCTTGTGGCAGCTTGTGTGCCAGATGTCCTAAAGCTCCTATCTACAAGGACAAAACCCAAACCGAACTGATATGGGGTCCACTTGAATTGTATTCAACGGTTGAAATCTGGTGATGGTGTTAATTAAGTAAATTTTAAACTTCGATATTTTTAGTAGTTGTGAACGTACTTGTGGACTATATTTTTGCTTAGACTATTTAAGAGGGTATTTGCGTCAATTTAAGAATGATGCATATCACGAGGGGTGTGGGATTATAACTTAACTGTGGGATGACTAGGCAGTAGGAAAATACAGTAAGTCTAGCATTTTCCAAAGGAGGAGAGATATTGCAACATACTTTATTGCAACACCATTGCAACACACTTTTGTTGGGGCCCATGTGGAGATGATTCAAAGTCTGATTTTTAGTGAAGATGTTCTTCTTACCATTTAGATCATCATATCCGAAAATAGGCCTATTTGGGCCATTCCAATTGTTCTACCCCAATAAAAAATGTACCGAAAATCAACGGTCTTAAAAAAAGACTAAAATGTGACAATTTTTAGTGGTTTGATTTGAATGTGTTAGAAGTTTTAGAATGAGTTGATTTTTAAATATGATGATCAACATGGTGAAGAAAATATCTCGATCGAAAATCAGCCCTTAAATCATCTCCACATAAGCCCTACAAAAAAATATGATACAATAGTGTTGCAATAAGGTATATTGCAATATCCCTCCTCAAAGTTAGTTACCGGTCATTGTTTCTTCTTAGTACTAATTAAGTATCATGACCAGCAAACAAATGTAATAAGATATCATTTATCTTTTTCACGTGATACATTGACATATTTGGACCCTTACGGTTTGAGACAAAATGGAAACAAAATTGATGTGGGTCCATTTGGATTGTTTACAAGGGATGAAATTTGGTGATGGTGTTCATCTCACAAAATAAATCATTCTCACAAAAAATTAACATATTCTAAAACTTTTAACCTTATTAAAACTTAATTGGAAGTCCTCACCATTGATTCATTATCGTTAATTTTCAATCAAGTTCCGATCAATTAATTATGATAGGGTTAGAAGTTTTAGAATGGGATAATTTTTTTTTTCAGGATGACATGGTGATCATCAGGTTGTTGGGGTTTATGCCCTAAAACAATTTAAATTGATAACATTGCTAAATTATATTTATTAATGAGCATGATATTATTATTACTTTATCCATATGATGGATTAAGTGTTGTTCACAAGATGATGTTGTAAGTAAATTATTTGTATGAAGTGTTTATACATTGAGAGATGTAATTTACTAGTTCCTCATATTCTTGTATAGTTCATAGTCAGTGATGAATTTGAACAATTCATCTGATAAGACTATAATACACTAGACTTCTATATTATAGGGTGATGTATCTCCATCACTAGAGTGGCGACTCTAAGTCAGTGTGTTGGTGTATTAAGAATACACTGAACAGGTCAGACAGAATACTTTTTATGTTATTGTCAGCACATAAAAAGATTCTGTAAAACTTGCTAATTGCAAATGTCCTAAATCCTGAGAGCATAGTATACCTTACAAGTTGGTTTCTACTCACTTTGATCTACCAAACAGTGAGGTCAGACAACGCAAACGTGATCCAATATTCTGGGTAGGTTGGGTGATCGAAATCACTTAGTGGGATTACTTTGTGTCAATAAGGAATCCACACCGAAATGATATTCCCTTGAGAGCCTAATCAAGAGTATTAATTATTCTAGACTGCGCAGTGATCCTATAAAATGTTTATTGGATTATTAGAATAATTATAATGGTATGATATGGCAGGCAAGGACTAAGATGTAATTACTCGAAAGGTGCTGACATTAATAGTTAATGTTACCTTGGTGTATATTACGAATATCAGTTAAGTGGAGGGACTATTTGCTGGTATAACGAGTGAAGGGCTTCTGAATAATATTCATTTACTTGAGAGTATTCAGTTGCAGTTATTTAGTGGACTTAACTGCAATTAGATTTATTATTTGAGAATTATATGAGATATATGGACCTCAAAGTAATAAATCAAAAGCTTAAGTAAGTGGGGCCCATATGGACCTAACTTGGAGCTAAAGATATGGGAAGAGAGTCTTTCTCTATAAATAGAGATTGGGTTCATAAGATAGCCCACCCTAACTTGTGTATCTAAAACTCTCTCCCAATTTAGAATTCAAGTTATGACCTTTATGGTTTTAGAAACTCAAAATTCGCAGTATGTTCCCGTCGGAGTTTAAAATCAAATTTTGAGGCATTTCGGAGCAGAATTGGAGATTCGCTATTTCACGTAAAGTTGTAGAAAATTCGATTTCCTACAAAACTCAGATATCATATAGGCGAATCGGATCAACCGTTAGAGAGTAATGGCCGAAATACAGTTGCTATATCTTTTCGGGTTTTCGACGACTGATCCGGAACGTGGGAGGAAGATCTGGGATTACATGCAAGCGTTTAAACGGTATGTATCTGATCTTCAAGTTATTGTTTTAATTCATGCATCCTCATGTGATCCTGTGAAAGGAAAATAGTTATTTGTTTCCGCTGCACAATTTTAATCTAGACCCTATTTTCCCCAACAGTGGTATCAGAGCAAGCTTGAGGCACTGCATGAATTATTACATGAAATCTTTTTATTTAAGGTTGTTCCTGATTATTTAAGGGTTTGATTGATCCAAAATATTTAAGGATTAAATTTATATCAATGAGAATGATAAGGGTTGGATTAATTTTTGGTAAAAGGTCTGTACACAAATATTAGATTGGGATCCAAGAAAAAGAAAAATAGTTTTTTTGATTTTCTTAGTATTCTTGTAGTTCTTGACCAAAATAAAGGGTTTCTAAATTTGTCAAGAAAGAAAAAGGATTAAAAGTGTGTTTTAATCGGTTTAACAAAAATCAGTAGTTCTTGTTTATTAATTTTATTTGATTCAAAGAAAAGTTTTAATAAAAGGGGCGTTGGAGTTTGATGGTTATGACTTTAGGGTTTTCTAAATCCTAAAGATCTGTTTGGTTTGATTTTATTAAGAAAAGTGTTTTCTTATAAAAGCTATAAGGTTATGGGTTAAAGAGTGACCTACTAACAGCTAAGGGGCGACCAACTGACTGTTAAGAGGTAACTTTCGGATGTTTATGGGTAACCCACAAACTGTTAAGGGGTGACCTGCTGATGGCTATGGGGTAACCCATGAACTGTTATGAGGTAACCTGTTAATTGCTATGGGGCAACCCAGAACTGTTAAGGGGTAACCTGCTGACTGTTATGGGGTAACCCACGAATTGCTATGGGGTAACCCAGAACTGCTGTGGGGTAACCTGCTGACTGCTATGGGATACCCATTGATTGTTAAGGGGAAATCCAGTAACTGTTAAGGGGTAACCCCTTAGCAATTAAGTGCTGTTTGGTTTGACATATTAAGGAAAAAGTGTTTATTCTTAAGTGCTGTTTGGTTTGACATATTAAAGAAAAATTGTTTTTCCTTAAGTGTTGTTTGGTTAGGCATAATTAAGAAAAAGAGTTTTTCTTAAGGAATGTTTGGATTAAGTTAAGATAGGTTATTTTGGGATAGGTTAAGGTATAAGGATTTTGGTTAGGAGGTGTTTGGATATCGACATGGTTAGGGACTATTTGGTTGGTTCACTCTAACCAATTACCCAACCTAGTCGCTCATGTACAGACCCGTTGTCCCGATCCGACAACCCGGTAACCTGACCAAAATTGTCGACCCAATAACCTAATTTCCAAACTCGTTTACTCAGTCCCTAGACTCGCGGTTCAACCCGTGGGTCAGCTAGCAGGCCAGACCGAACTAACCCATTCAACTCGCACATCAATCCGACTAGACCGCATCGGATAACACATGGTTCAACCTGTGCGTTAGCCTGTGGTCCAACAAGGTTGTGACATATATGTAGCGCACGTGTGTGCATGTGTGTGGTGCATCTATGCATCATACGTGTTTGCGGTACATATGCTAGACATATGTGTGTGATGTTGTGTAGTGGGAGCTGGTGTGTATGCGGTCCACACTTGCGCACGAGTGTAGTACCTTGTTGTGCCATGCACGTATACTATGAACGTGTGTAGTATACCAATGCAGCTTAGCTAGACCACACCAAATAGAACCAAACGGGGCAAACCGGGTCAACTTGACCCAGATGGTTCGACCAGAAAATTACCCACTGACCAGTAAGGGTTGACCCAGTTAATTGCTGACCTAACCGGTTTGTCAATTGATCAAGAGTTTACAATTGATCAGAGTTAACTCGTACGAATTAAATCGAGTCAGATTAGTCAGGCGACTCTATCCGAGTCAGACTAGTTAGGCGACTCAACCTAAGTCAGACTAGTCAAGCAACTCAAATCGATCCGAACCCGACCGATCCAGACCCTGAAAAACTGTTTTTCAACTTTTGACTCCGGCTTGTTAGACCAGAGTCGGTACTTGCCCTTGCCAATCCATTCTATGTCAGTGTACAATCTGTTTTTGATTGATATTGAGGGAAAAGAGTTTTTCTTCAGGGTTTTATTTTAAAAGTGTTTTAAAAGGTTTATTTTGCGGAAATGGATAATCCAAGCCCCAATTAATCCCTAGATGTGATGAATCGTGTACAAGCTCTATGTGATAGAATTTTGTGGTTACGAATCTATTGATCAATCAATTAAATAATCGAGAACTCCTTATATAATATACATGTGATGTATATGGACTTAGTTGATACATGTGATGTATGCAACACTTTTATGCTCTGAATTATATACATGAGATGTATAATTACATACAATAGATATATGCATGAAATGTATAGTTTGTATGTATTTATTTTTTGAAATATGTGTTGAGTTATTAACATTAGATGTTTAATAATGTGTAATTTTTATATTGTACATTATATGTATGGAAATATAATAGAATTTACATAAGTGCACATTTTTCTAAAACTTTAAAATATATCCCTCATTTTAATTAATTAAGTGGGAGAGGGATTGTGTTCATGGAAATACAATCCCACGACCCTCCACTATCGGTCCAAGAATAAGGCTAGGGGTCTAATGCCCTAAGGAATAGTACATCCTAGCAGCTTATTGGTTGGATTGCTGTAATAGCACGGTATTCGGACTAGAATGTAGTAAGAGATCTCCCCAAGGAGGCTGTTTCTATTACTTCTAGCATTCTGAGCTGAGATGGTGGATCACACTTAACTAAATAATGAATAAAGAATGCTTCCCCAAGGAACGAGGATTTATCATTGATTTAGGGGTCAAAACAAAATCGGATGTCGAAAATAACTTTGACATGAGATGTCAAGATAAGTTTTTCGATGAGATGGGATTTCAACTGTTTTGGTATACATATGGATATCCCCAAGGATTAATGTCTGTATACACAATCAGTTATCCGATATTTATAGTAATAAGAGGAAATTACTATAAATTAAAGTTTTTTCAAATTCATGTTGTTTTAGTATTTCATGCTTAGTAGTTCAATAGTTCTCACTTGTGACACATTCTAAATGTAAACCAATAAATTTGACATAAATCATGTAGACTAGATGTGAATTAGATATCTGTCATTAAATGCAGTAAAGTACTTCATGTACTTTAGACTATGTATCTAGGATTTACTAAATCCTATTATTACCAGGAATTGATTGGAATAATGTCATTGGTAGATTAAAAGTTTATGTCTAAGTGTTATAACATTAACATTGGTACTTTACATTTACTAGTAACATTATAGGAAAGGTTGGGGATCAGAATCGTTCTGTTTGACAGATAGTGATATGAGTTATATGAACACTATGAGGTTTAGGAACATCAATTAGTCAGAATATACCTGATATATTGGGACATTGTAGTTCCTTAGAACCTAACTATATGTGTTTTCAGAGTAGATTCCTCTACACACTTTTCATGAAAAAGTGGAAAACATTCAAGTTGTATTCCGGTGATCATAAAACTAGATAATCATCTTTGTGTATGTCTTTATGACATGAAACCAAAGAAGAAGTACCCAGTAATTCCTAAGGTTGATCCTATCGAGATGGTAAGTATAGGAAAAGTAATACGATGCCAAATAGAAAGTGTTTCTAAATACGGCAAAATAGGATACTCGACAATTAGGAGTCTCAATGATTATCATCGTGTACGGAATAAAATATGAAAACATGATTGACTGTATTATATCTTTACAAGAATAGGTATACAGTCCATCTGTTCTCATTAAATTTTATTAAGAATGCATTAGATGACATTCGTAGTTGTACATTGATAATAATCCTTAGCTTTTCTCATTACACTTGGATGAATTATTTTTCTTGGAATTCGTTGAATAAATTGTTTCTTCAGTTATTTCAAGTTATCGCTAAAATCTATAAACTTAGTCACTTTAATCTGAATACGATTCAGAGTTTAGTGATTAAGAGTTCCTTTGAAAGGAAGGTAGAAGGTTTTAGTGATTAACTTGTTTAGGTACTTATTATTGTATGTGGAACCATAAAAAATTAAGAGGTAAGTTTCATCATTCAATACGATCGTAAATGGCAAACACCTTTTCGACTTATATGGTACATACTAAGTTGAGAACCAATTTATTACACTTGGATTCTTCCAGTAGAATGGTGTAATAAGTGAAGATACATAATCTATACTGGATATGATGAAATCTATGGTGGATTATAATTCATTACTTTCTTCTGATATACACCTTGGATAACAGTTAGAAGCCTTCCGTTTTTAACTTATGAATCGTCAGTTTCTTCGACAAGAAAATTGTAAGTTGGGCCCAAGCCCATATGAACAATTTATCCTGTCTTGGAATGGATGACGAATCATAGTCAAGAGCGGAAGCGTATCTGTTTATTGGTGTGCAAAAAGAATTTGTGTTTACAGAAAAAGTTACACTTCTAAGAATACTGCATAAATGGATCACGGATATAACCTGAGACACAAGAATTACTTTATTTATCTCTAGAATACATAGGGACTTTTTCCGTAGTGGGAGGGTTTCAAAAGGACCCAATTGATCCTTGTTCTTGGAGGACGAGAATTTAATCCTTGTAACTACGTAAATGTTAATTTACTTCGAGACAATGGTTAACTGTTGTGATAAGAGAGGAATCTTTGGATTCTAATTGAGTCTGGGATCTTGTAAAACTTTCATCTAATATTAAAACTATTGGATGAAGAGTTTACAAAGAACAAGAAATTCTGATGGACCGCTAAAGAGACTTGCTGCGACCATATCGTTGGTAGTCTTGAATAATTGAACAGAATATTCTTAGATCGCAAATAATGTTGATATTATCCTTCCAAGAGGCATATTGACATTGGCATTTGCAATCAAGCTGGATAAAGTTCATTATAGTAGGCCATGAGTACTTTGTACATTTATTGCAGAAGTAGATGTCTCGAAGTTTATGCATCCGATTTAAATTAGAAAATCAAGTTAGTTGATTTTAATTAAATATGGATGTGCTATGTATAAAATATGGATGGTAAGTAATAGTGTTTCTAGAACTATATGTTAATGACATAATGATCATTTATAATGATACATGAAATGTTATTAAGATTTGGTTATCTAATGGACGTTAATGTAAAAGGACTTTTTGAGAAATTCTTTCATTCTAGTGATCAAGCTTTGCTAGATCAGCTAACTAGAGTATTAGTCTATCTCATAAAACTTTAAGGGTCAACAATATACTGATTTTGTTAGGAATGCACGATTCCATAGAAAATGTTTCTATGGAGTTACTCCTTTGGAATCTTTGTCTTATAGGCATTGATAAAGGTAGTAAGTTGAAAGGAAGTTCCCTATGCTTGTGTAATAGGAAGCCTCTCACATAAAGTGTAAGGGATAAAAATCAGATATTTGTCTTACAGGTGGGCTTGGTCAGCTAACATTTATCGAGTTTTGGTACTGAGATTTAGAACGCTGCAAAGCAAGACTTAGATAATCTCAGTTGGACTCGGAGTCACAAAATAGTCTACATATTATTGTTATCATTGGTTGCATTGATTCTGACCTTGGGTCAGATTCAGATTCCGAAAATTCTATTTCTGGATATCTTGGTGGATATCATCTAGTGGGAGAGTGTCTACCACGGAAGCTAAAGACATTGTTTAGGCGAGATGATTAACCAAGGTTGTATTTGTGAGAAACTTAATAGAATTTCTACACTGAAGCTATGCTTGGTAGTTTTGATTCTCATGCTGATGAGAATACTTACAGATGTAGGTTTCATGCTGATGAAACAAGTGTCACATACGAATCTTATTCTAATAAGATAAGTAGCAAATGTGACATTAAATTCTTTTAGTGCAAGTAGGAGATTGTTGGGGTTTATGCCCTAAAACAATTTAAATTGATAACATTGCTAAATTATATTTATTAATGAGCATGATATTATTATTACTTTATCCATATGATGGATTAAGTGTTGTTCACAAGATGATGTTGTAAGTAATTATTTGTATGAAGTGTTTATACATTGAGAGATGTAATTTACTAGTTCCTCATATTCTTGTATAGTTCATAGTCAGTGATGAATTTGAACAATTCATCTGATAAGACTATAATACACTAGACTTCTATATTATAAGGTGATATATCTCCATCACCGGAGTGGCGACTCTAAGTCAGTGTGTTGGTGTATTTGAAATGCACTGAATAGGTCAGACAGAATACCTTTTATGTTATTGTCAGCACATAAATAAAAAGATTATGTAAAACTTGCTGATTGCAAATGTCCTAAATCCTGAGAGCAAGTATACCCTACAAGTTGGTTTCTACTCACTTTGATCTACCAAATAGTGAGGTCAGACAACGCAAACGTGATCCAATATTCTGGGTAGGTTGGGTGGTCGAAATCACTTAGTGGGATTACTTTGTGTCAATAAGGAATCCACACCAAAATGATATTCCCTTGAGAGCCTAATCAAGAGTATTAATTATTCTAGACTGCGCAGTGATCCTATAAAATGTTTATTGGATTATTAGAATAATTATAATGGTCTGATATGGCAGGCAAGGACTAAGATGTAATTACCCAAAAGGTGCTGACATTAATAGTTAATGTTACCTTGGTGTATATTACGAATATCAGTTAAGTGGAGGGACTATTTGCGGGTATTAGTGAATGAAGGGCTTCTGAATAATATTCATTTACTTGAGAGTATTCAGTTGCAGTTATTTAGTGGACTTAACTGCAATTAGATTTATTATTTGAGAATTATATGAGATATATGGACCTCAAAGTAATAAATCAAAAGCTTAAGTAAGTGGGGCCCATATGGACCTAACTTGGAGCTAAAGATATGGGAAGAGAGTCTTTCTCTATAAATAGAGATGGGGTTCATAAGATAGCCCACCCTAACTTGTGTATCTAAAACTCTCTCCCAATTTAGGATTCAAGTTATGACCTTTATGGTTTTAGAAACCCAAAATTCGCAGTATGTTCCCGTCAGAGTTTAAAATCAAATTTTGAGGCATTTCGGAGCAGAATCGAAGTTTAAATCAAAAGCTTAAGTAAGTGGGGCCCATGCAAGCGTTTAAACGGTATGTATCTGATCTTCAAGTTATTGTTTTAATTCATGCATCCTCATGTGATCCTGTGAAGGGAAAATAGTTATTTGTTTCCGCTGCACAATTTTAATCTAGACCCTATTTTCCCCAACACAGGTGAACACCATCACCAAGTTTCAGCCCTTGGATACAATTCAAATGGATCCCACATCAATTCGGTTTAGGTTTTGTCGCAAACCTTAAGGGTCCCATTATGCCTAAAAGATAAATGATATCTTGTTACATTTGTTAGGTTTGTCATGATACTTAATTAGTACTAATTAAGTCGAAATAATGACTGGTAACTACTTTAGAAAATGCTAGACTTACTGTATTTTTTTACTCCAGTCATCCCACGGTTGTGTTATAATCTTACACCCTTCATGATTTGTGTCATTCTCAAATTGACGCAAATACCTTCGTAAATAGTCTAGGTAGTAAGTGGACTGAGTGAATTAGCCTTTGGTGAATATTCAAACCCTAGTCCCGATTTCATGCGCTCGAGCTTATGTCGCTGGAGGCTATAGCGGTCAGTGGATGTTCACGCGTTTAATCCTGCGACGGCTATGCTTTTAATTGGCTGGGAGCATTAAGAGTTTTTATTTGCTTTTTTTTGTGAGATTAGATTTTTTTTCTTTATTCAAATCTTAGTAATCAGAATCGTGAGGTGGTGTGAGGCTCCTACTCCAAAAGAATTCTAGAACTAAGGGCATTTTTTATTTATCCACTTTGACGCTTTCGCTCCCGCTTTCGTTTCTACTCCTACTCCACGCTCTGATTACTTAGATTCAAACATTAATTAAAATTCCTAAAGTTAATTTTATGTCTTGGAGGTTTGATATGACTTGATCACGAAGAGACTGAGAATGCGGCCATGAGAGCAAACGAAGTGGAGGCAAATACATTTTATTTCGATCCTAAATGTATTGATTGGGATGACTATTTCGAGAATATTCATATCTAAAATATGTTATTAAATTATAGTGAAAAAAAAAGTGCTAATTCAAAATTTATTTATATGTAATTAGTTGGTGGTACGTGCGTCTCCAAAGCTACGGAAGTGACTTTACCATGTAATATGCGGCAAATTTTTATTTGCTACTTTTTAAGAATAAGTGCAAAATGTGATGTGAATTGAGATTAGGGCTTAATAACAAGAGGAGTTAATGCTTAATATTTGGGCCGTTATGGTACAATTAATTTGATAAACATGTCCTTGACAGTCGCTAATTTGAGACATTTTTTACTGTTAGATGTTCAACAAAACTTTATAATTGGGATTAGAAGTCTTAAAATTGACTAATTTAGTAATTTCTGAATATAAACAGTGAAGAAAACATTTTTATAAATCAGTCAGACATTCGATCATCTTTATATAAATCCGACATGATTGGGGAGCAATTGCCTTCTTTTATTATATGAACTTGGTCGTCTGTTTATGTACATTTTACTTGTTCTTTACGCTGAGTATGTTGCTTATTCATAGTTGGTAACAAAGATGGGCCGTATGTTAAATGAATAGAGAAGTGGAGAGTTTTTTTTTTATCGAAAAAGAATAATATATATAAATAAAACAAAATTACAAATGTACAAATAAATACATAAACAAAAATATACTCCTATGAATGATCTAAGACTACCAAGGGACATCTCAACTAGGTTGGCCCAATCCAAACATACGTGTGACATATAAATGAGTGGACATTCAGGATGCATTTGATTACAAAAAGGTGTTACGTGAAAATAAATTTATTTTCACCAGTTATGTGAAAGACTGTTCCTTTGATGGCCAATGAAGTGTATTCCATAGAATAATGTTGAAAACAAACTATTTGTCACGCTTTTCAGTCAATAGTCCCCTAAGAGCATTCACAGTGGTCAATAAAATTTGGCTTTTACCTTACCCCAGTTGCACAGTGGGTAAGGTAAAATAATAAGTTTAGCTTACAAGAGTGGGAGCAAGGTCAAAATTGGCCTTCTCCATACGAGTCTCCAGATAGTTTTACGGGGCGTGCATCTAACACCACGTTCAACGGGGCGTGGAGTTAAGACCACGTATCATACTTTTTTTATTTTTATTTTTAAAAAAATTACATGGGGCAGGAGATAGCCCCACGTCCCATGCGAGCGTGGTGTTAGCACCACGCCCAGTACCAGGCGTGGTGCAAGCCCCACGTCCCATATTTTTTTTAAAAAATTGCATGGGTCATTTAAAAAAAAAAAGCCAGGCGTGGTCCCTAAACCCTGGACCACGCCTGGCTTTTAAATTTTTTTTTTTTAAAATAATGATTCTGTCCTAAAAATATTTTTTTATTAATTTCTCAAATTTTTTCAAAAGACTACCATTGTACATGTCGTTCTGGTAGGCTAAACAACGGAGAGGTAAAATAGCTTTTTACCCTATACCACTGTGGATGCTCTAACACCATAGAATTCAAATTGCAAATTAACAACGAAATTTATGTTGTTTCCGTGAAACTAACTCAATTCCATTGAATTCAAATGCAATCAAACAAAACTTTAATATTATGAGATTGGAAAACAAAATGTATCAATTTTTGTTAGATAAGAATTGAAGTACTTGATATGTATTATTTGGTAATTACAGAACAATTGATAGCTTCATCGTGGCATATGTTTATTTCCGATCACTAGTTTTGTAGAAGACTATTCCTTAGAATTCATTGTGGCAAATTGCAAACTATTTGTCACAGTTTTAAGTCAATACACCTTCAACACCTTAGAATTCAAATTGCAAAAACACAACAAAATTTATGTTGTTTCGGTGAAACTAACTAAATTTCATGAAATTCAAGTGCAATCAAACACAACTTTAATAATCGAAACTAAATAGAGCTAACCCTATCATAAATTTAGTTGATTAAAACTTGATTGAAAATCAACGGTAATGAATCAATGATGATGACGTACTTCCAATTAAGTTTTGATAGGGTTAGAAATTTTAGAATGCGCTAATTTTTTGTGAGGATGATATACATAGTGAGGTTAACACCATCACCAAATTTTAACCCTTGTATATAATCCAAATAGACTCCACGTACTAATTACGTCGAAACAAATGACTAGTTACTAATTTTATTAAATGGCCCACTACAAGAAAAAACCCCTATTACAACGTTCTATTTACAACATTTTCTGATAACATTGTAAAATGGTCATTCCATAACGTTGCATTAATGTTAAGAAATATATTTTATACAACATTTAGTAAACGTTGTAAAATATATAAATGAATAGATTTAACAATGTTTTGCAATCATTGTTAAAACCATTAGTTACAACGTTGTAAAATGGTTGTTAAAAGGTTAATTACAACATTGGTTAAATTGTTTTTTTGATGACCACGAGAAAATACCAGATCCAATTGTAAATGCATAACCAGATGTACTTTTCATGTCATCTACCGATCCGGCCCAGTCACTGTCAGTGTATCCAAATAGTTTTGAGTCTAAAGTGTTCTTGTACCATATGCCATACTCTATAGTGCCTTGTAGATAACTTAGTATTCTTTTTGCTGCTCCATAATGTATTTGGCTTGGATTCTGCATAAACCTGGATAGTAGACTTGTTGCGTACATGATATCCGACCTTGTTGATGTCAGATAGAGTAAACTTCCAATAAGACTTCTGTAAAGTGATGCGTCTACTTTGTTAGATCCATCTTCTATTCTTAGTTTCTCGTTAGTAACGAGTGGAGTGGGTACTGTCTTACAACCATTCATCTTGAACTTCTTCAAAAGATTCTCTATGTACTTTTTCTGACATATGAAGATTCCTTCTTTTTCTTGGCTTATTTCGATTCCAAGAAAGTAATGCATTAAACCAAGGTCGCTCATTTCAAATGTCTTCATCATATCTTTCTTGAATTCTTGAATTATTTCTTCATTCGTTCCTGTATAGATGAGATCGTCTACGTACAGAGAAACAATGAGAGTATCGGAGTTTTGTTGAGTCTTGATGTAGAGTGTTGGTTCACTTTTACTCCTCCTGAATCCTGAATCGATGAAGTATTTATCGATGCGACTGTACCATGCCCGAGGTGCTTGTTTTAGTCCATATAACGCTTTTCTTAATCTCAAAACCTTTCCTTCTTCTCCTTGCTTGATAAATCCTTGTGGTTGCTCAACATAGATTTCTTCTTCTAATTCTCCATTTAGAAATGCTGATTTCACATCTAATTGATGGATTTTCCATTTCTTTTGAGCTGTTATTGCCACAAGTGCTCTTATTGTATCGAGTCGTGCTACTGGTGCAAAAGTTTCATTGTAGTCAATCCCTGGTTGTTGCGAGTAGCCTTTAGCTACTAGTCTGGCTTTATGTTTTTGAATTGACCCATCAGGATTAATCTTTATTTTGTAGACCCATTTCACACCTATGATTTCCTTATCTTGTGGACATTCTACAAGCTCCCACGTTTTGTTTTTCTCGATTGTCTTAATCTCCTCCTCCATTGCCTTTGTCCATTTTTCTTCTTTAGCAGCCGCCTCAAAACTTTCTGGTTCTAGAGCAGTGAAGTTGCAAGACTTATATATACCTCGCAATGATCTCACTTTCCTTGGTGCTGACTCTGGTGATGATTCTTCTTGCCTTGAAGGCTTTGTTTGTGGTGTTGTTGGTGGTGTATCAATAACTTCTGTTGTTACACCTTCACCAACATCTTCCACTCGATTTTTTTGTGTCTTAGGTACCATAATGCTTCTTTTTTCAACTTTTTCTTCTTCCCAATTCCATGATGAATTCTCGTCGAATTCAACATCTCTACTAATTACGATCTTTTTAGTTTTTAGATTGTATACTTGGTAGCCTTTGGATTGAGAACTATATCCAACAAATATGCCTTTTTCTATTTTTTCTTCTAGTTTATGTCTCTTCTCTTTGGGAATATGAACATAACAAATGCACCCAAACACTTTAAGATGTCGAGCAGATGGCTTTTGGTTACTCCATGCTTCAATTGGTGTTTTGTTCTGCACAGCTTTGGTCGGGCATCTATTTAGTAGATACACTGCTGTGTATGCTGCTTCTGCCCAAAATATCTTTGGTAGATCTTTTTCAAATAGCATTGACCTAGCCATCTCCATTACTGTTCTATTTTTCCTCTCTGAGACACCATTTTGTTCCGGAGCATAGCCCACTGTTAATTGGTGCTCAACTCCTTCGTCTTCACAAAACTTGTTGAATTCTTTAGAGGTATATTCTTTTCCTTTATCACTTCTGAGTGCCTTGATATAGTGGCCACTTTGTTTCTCCACATGGTTCTTGAATTTTTGAAAAACTTTGAATACTTCTGACCTCTTGTGGAGAAAATAAACCCAAGTCATTCTTGTATAGTCATCTATGAAAAGGATGAAATACTTACATTGATCGAGAGACGGAGTTCTCATAGGTCCACAAACGTCCGTATGCACAAGCTCCAATTGTGCTTTAGCTCTCCAGGCCTTTCCTGTAGAAAATGACTGGCGATGTTGCTTCCCAAGTAAACAGCCTTCGCATACATCATCAATCTCTTTTATAGTAGGCAAGTCTCTCATCATATTTTTCTGATGAAGTATCTTGAGTGCATGAAAATTGAAGTGGCCAAATCTTCGATGCCATAACCATGAATCTTCAACTTCTGCTTTCATGGCTATGTCACTAACATACTGCCAGTGGATGGTAAAGTTTCTATTTTCCATCTTTATTTTAGTTATGATTTGACTTTTATTTTCCTTGTCATATATTATGCTGGAATCTCTCGTGAAGTGTAGAGAGTATCCATTTTCTATCATTTGTCCGACGCTTAGCTGCTCCTCCTTAGTTTCTTCATGGTAATTAGCTTGATAATTTTTCTTGAGTCCACAATCTTTTTCAATGTGCCTGAACTTCTTACAGTTATGGCATTGCACCTTACCACGATGCCAACAGTCGTTTTCTAAGTGATTTATCTTTTTACAAGTTCTGCATGGTGGGTAATTTTTCTTCTCATTTGTTTCTCTTTGATTTTCCCTCATATTATATTTATCTCCACCTCTAAAACTTTCTCTTGATTTTCTACCCCCTTCTTTAGACTTCTGAAACTTTAAATTAAGCTTTGACTGAAAGGCGCTTTCAATTGGAGTTTCATTTCACCTACTCAATCTTTTTTCATATGCTTCTAGAGAGCCTATTAATTCTGTCACTGAAAGAGTCGCTATATCTTTTGACTCTTCAATGGCAGTTACTATAGGGTCATATTTATCTGTGAGACTGATTAATATTTTTTCTACAACCTTAGTTTCGTTGATGTTTTCTCCATAGACCCTCATCTGATTTACTATCTCCTTTACTTTAGAATAGTAATCTTTAGCAGTCTCAGAGTCTTTCATTTTAATATTTTCTAAGTCTCTTCTTAGAGTTTGTAGTTTGACAGTGCGTACCTTAGCATTGCCTTGGAACTCTTCCTTCAGCGTATTCCACGCATCTTTTGCTGTCACAGCTCCCATAATTCGCGGCAAAAGTGTATGATCAACAGCTTGTTGAATGATATAAAGAGACCTTGCATCTCTTTATTTTTTTTCTTTTAATTGCTCTTGTTGTTGCGTAGACAGAGTAGAGGCATTATCTGGTATAGAAAAGCCACTGTCCACAATGTCCCATAAATCTTGAGACAAGAAATAAGTCCTCATCTTGATGCTCCAAAAATCATAGTTTTCTCCGGCAAAAATTGGATCAATTATGGACGATTGACTGGAACCCAGGCTAGACATGATGTGAAATGAAATATTGTACTATACCCTACGCCCAATAAGATCGACTTGGTGCTCTGATACCACTGATAGCTCGGTTGAAAGAAAGGGGACTTTATATATTTAGTAAAGATGCTTTATTGTTGAAATGATATAGTTTTATAAGGTGATTGTTTAGACAAACTATAGTGATAGTAGAGTAGGGACAAATGGTGGAGAAATTGAGTGTTTATTGTAATGAAAGAAATGGGTACATATGTTATTCTTTTTGTTGTTTTCTTTTGAGACTCCACCAAAGGCTATTTATAGCCTCCTTAACCGACATATCCCAACATAGAGACTGTTATTTTATTTTGGATATTATTACAAATAATATTATTTTATTCAAGATATTTCTTTTAGAGAACTCTAGATTTATAATGATATTTTATCTCATAGTGTTGTGTAGAGTATTCTAGAAATGCATTATTTTTAACATTCTAAATTAATTTCTAATTTCTAATCCTATAAGGTTTCAACTTCTATTCTGACTTTAAACTGAAGCTACCTAGCTACGTACTTAAATAGAAACCTTATTAGTTAAAAATTGTATTCCAAGTAAATATATCCCAAAGACCTTTTTTAGTTTTTACCCCAAAACCCTAGCCATTTCTTCCTCTTCAAACCTCAAGTTCACTATCTTATATAACACTACATCTTCAACTACCTATTATTGTATTTGGGTAGTATTTATTTATTTCTCACATATATGGTAATAATATAAAAAATAGGGGGAACAACAGTTTAGTCCTATTTGAGGGTTAATATGATGGTTCAGTCCCAGCTAAAAATATTATGACAGTTTAGTCCAAAAATGTGAAAAACCACACATGTGCATTTTGCTGGACAAAAATGCCCCAACAATGAATACATAAGCAGTAAGCACTAACTAACTTTTTTATTTTGTTTTTAAAATAAAAAATGACATAACTTTTATAATCAGTTTTTCATAAAAATTATATTTTTGGAAATATTACATTGAGATCTTTAAAATGAGACCAGTCAATAAAATTTTTTTTTAAAAAAAAATTTGTATTACGAAGTATGCGAAATGTGTTTTGCAAAACTATTTTGCATTTAAACAAAAGAATGGATGAATGTTGAATGTTTTTATAAAGATTTAGGTTTAAAACAACATTTATAGCTTTCGATCTGTATTTTTCTTAAAAAATACAGCCACACAATTTGCATCCATTTATATGCATGCAAAACACAATTTGCATCCACTAAAATGCATGCAAAATAGCTTTTGTAAATGTTTATATACTTGCAAACACACTATGAAGATATTTAAATGCATGCAAAATAGTTTTTGCAAACGTTTATATGCTTGCAAACACACTCTGAAGACATTTAAATGTATGTAAATCGAGTTTTGCATGCATTTATATGTATGCAAGACACAATTTGCATAGAATTACATGTATATATGCAATAACTCTGGAAACACTTTATAATATGCAAATTCAGATTTGCATGTCTTTCAAAAAAGTTCTTGAAAAAAAGTATTGTTGAATGTTTGGTCTAGTTTTGAAGATCTCGTCGAAAGCTTTCCAAAAATATAACTTTTATAAAAATCTGATTTATGGTTTAGAAGGTATAGCATTTTAAAGATTTAAAACAAAAAATAACAAACTTTTTATCTCTACAGTTGTTCACTTTTAAAAATATAGAAAGAAGGGTAAAAACGGTAACACATACAAATAAAATACGCACATGAGTTTTAGCAAAAAACTAAATGGTTGTTATTTGTTAAAAAAAGGACTAAACAATAAAAAAAGAAGTCACGAAAAGATATTTTAGACAAAAAAAGATAGCTGGGATCAAACTGTAGTAATACTTAAGAAAAATGACTATTTGATCGTTTTCTCTAAAAAATATTAACTATATCTACAGTTTACACACCAAACAATATCGCCAACAAAAAATAAATAAACTCTGTCAAAATTTTGCATTTGTAATTAAGTAATAATAAAACTAGCGTTAGGTTACATCAGCCCACTCACACATGCGTAATTTGTCAACTTATACAACAACTATACATATATACATATATATATATAT
>MVGT01001030.1:228244-240193 GCA_002174775.1 Macleaya cordata | reverse complement strand
AAAAAAAATTGGGGAGTGAGCATGTTCACACCAATTAATGTTTTGCCATACAATTGGGGGTTGAGTATGTTCATACCAATTGTACTACTTTTCTTGTATTACTTTCCTTGTACTATTTTTGTTTATATATAATATAAGCGTTTTGTGTATATGCTTATACTTGCTTTATTTTTAAAGGATATGGACCCAAGCAGAGGCATATCCTGAGATATTGGTCCAAGCAGAGACATATCCAAACAAAGCCAATATGGCGAGGATGTTTGTCTACCAGACAGTGCTACGACCCATACAATCCTCCGTGATAGTAAATTTTTCACGAGCTTGAGTATGTTCAAGACTTGCGTAACTACTATCACTGGTACGACAAGTTTAATTGAGGGCTCTGGTAGAGCTAGTATTATGCTCCCGGGTAGTACAATACTTGATATTGGCGATGCTTTGTATTCCTCCAGATCCAGGAGAGATCTGTTGAGCTTTAAAGATATCCGCCATAATGGATACCACCTTGAGACAGTGAATGAGCATGATATAGAATACTTGTGTATTACCTCCACTGTCTCACACCAAAAGCGTATATTAGAGAAGCTCCCAGCTCTCTCCACTGGTTTGTATCATACGATAATAAGAAGGGTTGAATCTTATACCGTCTTAAACCAGAAGTTCAATGACCCGAAAGCGTTTATGCTTTGGCATTACCAACTTGGTCACCCAGGTTTTACCATGATGAGTAGAATAATTCAAAACACGCAGGGACATTCATTACAGAACAGGAAGATTCTGATGTCTAAAGATTATGCTTGTGAAGCGTGTTCCCTGGGTAAATTGGTGCTTAAACCATCTTTAACCAAGGTCGTTGTTGAATCCGTAGCTTTTCTGCAACGAATTTGGGGAGATATTTGTGGGCCTATCCATCCCCAATGTGGACCATTCCGATATTTTATGATCTTGGTGGATGCTTCTGCGAGGTGGTCGCATGTTTGCCTATTATCCACTCGCAATGTTGCCTTTGCACGTTTACTCGCTCAGATTATACGATTACGTGCACATTTCTCTGAATTCCCCATCAAGTCTATCCGTCTTGATGGAGCTGCTGAGTTTACATCTCGAGCTGTTGACGCTTATTGCCAAGCAGTTGGCATCGATGTAGAGCATCCTTTTGCTCACGTTCATACACAAAATGGTCTGGCAGAATCATTTGTGAAGCGTCTTCAGCTCATTGCTCGGCCTATGCTTATGAGAACTAAGCTACCTGTTGCAGCCTAGGGACATACCATTTTACATGCAGCTGCATTGGTTCGGATTCGTCCGACTGCATATCATTTGTATTCTCCTATGCAGCTTGTTATGGGTCACCAACTAAACATTTCACACTTACGTGTATTTGGTTGTGCTGTGCAAGTTCCTATTGCCCCTACACGACGCACCAAGTTTGGTCCTCAGCGTCGGCTAGGAATATATGTTGGCTTTGANGACATGCAATAAGAGCTGATGTCCCGAGAGGGCATGTGACCCCAGTAGGACAACTTGCAGCAAATGAGTCGTCTAATGCACGCCAAACGCGTGGGCAACTTCTTGGTTCGAAAGATTATGTTCATAGGAAGAGGAAATACCAATCAATAAATGTAAATACTCCCGAAGAGAGTATCATTGAACGGTCCGCATTATCTAATGATAAACCTCTTGCAGAAGNGACATGCAATAAGAGCTGATGTCCCGAGAGGGCATGTGACCCCAGTAGGACAACTTGCAGCAAATGAGTCGTCTAATGCACGCCAAACGCGTGGGCGACTTCTTGGTTCGAAAGATTATGTTCCTAGGAAGAGGAAATTCCAATCAATAAATGTAAATACTCCCTTAGAGAGTATCATTGAACGTTCCTCATTTTCTTATGATATTCCTCTTGTAGAAGGCAAATCCCCAGGAGAGGGACCGGTACAATCCCCAGCAGAGGGAAATGAGGAAATCTCTATAAATTATGCATGTACCGGAGAAATGTGGAATCGTAATAAAATAATAGTCGACGATATTTTTTCTTTCTTAGTAGCTACTGAAATCGTCACAGAGAACGATGACATTGAGCCTCACTCTATAGAGGAATGTCGACATAGAAATGATTGAGTAAAATGGAGAGAAGCTATCCAAGCAGAGTTGGCTTCCCTTGCAAAGCGTGAGGTGTTTGGACCAGCTGTACCAACACCCGTGGATGTGAACCCGGTGGGAAACAAATGGGTCTTTGCAATAAAACGCAATGAGAAAAACGAGGTTGTTCGCTATAAGGCGCGACTCGTGGCACAAGGTTTTTCATAGAGACCTGGGATTGATTATGAAGAGACATATTCTCCGTTTATTGATGCAATTACTTTCAGATATCTGATCAGTCTGGTAGTCTTAGAAAGACTCGACATGCATCTGATGGATGTAGTCACTGCGTATCTGTACGGGAAGTTAGATACAGATATTTAAATGCGAGTCCTAGAATGGTTATTTTTACCTGAGGGAAGACCACGCCATTTGTATTCACTTCAGCTCAAAAGAGCTTTGTATGGATTGAAAAAATCTGGACGGATGTGGTATAATCGCCTTAGTGAATTCCTGATAAAGGAAGGATATACAAACGATCACATTTGCCCCTGCGTTTTTATAAAGAAGTCAGAATCTGGATTTGCTATCATCGCTGTGTATGTCGATGATATCAACTTAAAAGGGACTCCTAAAGAGCTCCGTAATGCTGCTGAATACCTGAAAAAGGAATTCGAAATAAAAGATCTCGGGAAAACGAAATTTTGTCTCGGCTTGCAGATCGTGCATAACTCAAGAGGAGTTTTAGTCCATCAAACGGCATATACTGAGAAGATCCTGAAGCGTTTCAACATGGACAAAGCACATCCATTGAGTACTCCTATGATTGTGAGATCTCTTGATATTGAGAAAGACCTATTCCGACCAAAATAAAAGATGAAGCACTACTTGGTCCTGAGGTACCATATTTGAGTGCAATTTGCGCATTGATGTATTTGGCCCAGTGTACTCGACCAGACATTGCATTTGCTGTGAATCTGTTAGCCAAATTCAGTTCTGCCCCGACAATGAGACATTGGACAGGTGTCAAGCAGATTCTCCGATATCTCTGCGGAACTGCAGACATTGGATTATTCTATCCGAGAAACCCATCAAATGGCTCTCAGGTAATGGGATACACTGATGCCGGATAGCTCTCTGATCCCCACAAAGCTATTTCTCAATCTGGTTATGTTTTTACAAGTGGTGGTACTGCATTCTCTTGGCGATCCAACAAGCAAAGTCTTCCAGCCACTTCTTCGAATCATTCGGAGATTATTGCATTGCATGAATCCAGCCGAGAATGTGTGTGGCTACGATCACTGATTGGACATATCAGGAGCTCTTGCGCTCTATCCCCTGTCACTGATGTTCCAACGGTTATTTTTAAAGACAATGTTGCATGTATATCACAAGTCAGAGAAGACTACATCAAAGGTGATAGAATCAAGCATATTTCGCCGAAGTTGTTTTATTCTCACCATCTCCAGAATAACCATGAGATTGATATCCAGCAGATACAATCCTGTGAGAATTTTGCTGATCTATTCACCAAGTCTCTGCCTATGACGATGTTTAGAAAGCTAGTTTATGGTATCGGTATGAGACGGATGTATCATCAAGCGGACTGATTTGAGTGCCTGCTCTTTCAGGGGGGAGTATTCTGATGCCTGCATTTGTCTGACTGGACCTTATCGCATTATACTCTTTTTCCTTTGTCAAAGTTTTGTCCCTCTGGGTTTTCCTTGCCAAAGTTTTTAACGAGGCAGCTTATGCGAGTCCAATACCCTTCTAGATCTTTGTACTCTTTTCCTTAGCTCAGGTTTTGTCCCTCTAGGTTTTCCTGACAAGGTTTTTAACGAGGCAATTATCTTGGAAAGGTGGACATCCAAGGGGGAGTGTTATAACACACGTGGCTATAGGTGGCTGTTCCACCTTATGTGAGTACGTGTTGTTAAATTACATTTTTTCTTTTTAGTTCTTATCCTCCCCTTGCTATATATAGATATGTTGGTTTGTATAGTTTTAGTCAGTGAGAGATACGACTAAGTTAAGCATATAAGTGTTGAGAGATATTGTACGAATGGGTTATTAGTGATATAGATATCCTCTTCTACTCTCTCTTGTACTTACACCTTGTGTGTATTTTGTGTGCCTTGAAATTATAACAATTTTTAATTTCTCACCTTTGTTTCTATCCCAAGTTTGGGAAAAATGGATATTTTTTTGTAAGCTTCTGGGCATGGGATTAGGGAGAAGGGAAATTCATACAAGTTTGTTAATTTGTATAACTTTTTTTTAAGGCTTAATAAAAAAATAAAAATAAAAATGTGATTGTTGGAGAATTCAATACAAAGTGATTTTTTTCTAGGCGTATTTTTATTAAACAAAGTATAGATATATCTAAGGTCGTTTTTTTACACAATTAATTATTATATATGTTCATATAATTTTTTTTTTTTGGAAGGGACTATTGCTCACATTACATTATGACATAGATACACGTATTGGGCGTGTGAGAAGCACAGAGAAACCGCCAGGAATATCGTCACCAACGAACGCAGGAAAGGCACCCACCAATGGGCACAGAGAAACCACCAATAAAAGCATACTTATATTTATTACCAGATTACATGGGACAAACTTAATGGTAATACCACGGCCGAGAAGTTTTGATCCTAAGACCTCTCACTACAAAGATTTATGAGAGTGATGCACTACAACCATTGAGCCAAAGACCTATGTGCATATTCACATAATTTTTTATCGAATTATTCGACAATATAAATTTCATAAAATGATCTGGTAACTTAAAATCATTTAACTAAATATCACAACCAAATATTACTAGCTACACACAATCGACAAACTATTTTATATTGTCAAAATAAAACAATAAAAATTTAAATTGTGTTGAAATATCAGTGGCATGACCCACAATGTATTAGTGGAACATGTGTCACACCCATATTAGGCCCACAGGTCCCCATCGAAGGAGGCACCACATCAAAAATCTATCCTTCTTCTTCGACACCCTCCAGTTAAATTCTGCAAACAACGCATCCATCTCTTCTAGGTTTTTCCCCGTGTTCCCAGAAGGAACGTATAAAAGTACACCCAACCGACAAACGCTATTCCCGCGAACACAAAACAAGTACCTCCAAACTTGATCTGATTGGATAGTGATATAAACGACACAGAGAGGACCCCACTTGTAAGGCTGATGTTGGATCAACCCAAGTTTAGTGTCAGTTCCCCCCAGTGATGGGGTGAACTGCATTTAAACTGGTGGTGATTTATCCTTTTACGGGGTAGATTTAGTTTTATTTTTTTTTATTTTTTTAATTGGATGAACAACATCTAAATAGGGGTTGATTTATAATTTTATGGAGTAGTTTCATTTTTTTTTCCTGATTATTTTATTAAATAGTTTAATTTTTTTTCTTATTCTTTTTTAGGCTTTTTTTTAAAGAGATACATTAAGTGAGAGAAAATACAGAGAACAGGTTCAAAAATCAAAGCGAGAATTGAAAAAAAAAAGGCAAGAAGGCAAAAAAGAAAACTGAGTTGACTCACCATCTTCACCATCCAACCTGATTCTTTTGATTTTAATTTTTTTTCATAAGCCAACTAAATTATTAATTATGTTTTCTGATATTTAGAACCCATAGAAAATTATATACAAGGAATTTCTTATTCCATCCCACACTTTAAAAAGTATATAAATAGACTTTATGAACTTCTGATATGGTTTACAGATCTATTTTGTAGTAGACATCACCTTTACTAAAGAAAACTTTTTGTATCGATCTATATAATTAAATTTTAATTTTAAATATATGCATATATATATTTACAAAAGAAAAAGCATTTACTAAAGGAAAAGTTATATATATTTAAAACTAAAAGTAAATATATTTATCCCATCAATTGGCAGCATATGCTTTTATTTTTATTTTTTATTTTTTTTATGGTTCTTATTTTTTATGGCAGGGATTTGCTCCTTCTTGTATTACTAGAATTATGCTAGTAGACAAGCCTTTTCATTTGGAATCTTAATAAAATTTTCCTTCCCCTAAAAAACCACAGAACTTAACCCAACTCCATTTATGAATCCAAATAATAAAATAATAAAATAATAGGTTAATCTAATATGGTGATTGTATTTTGAATATGGAATCCAAATGGAGTCCTTATCTAACATAAACTTAAATTCCTACGGGTTTTTTTTCCTTTTTGGGGTGAACTGCTACATATTAGGCCCTCAAAATAAGGGCAGTTTTAACAATTTTAAAATTTAAAATTGGGGTCAACAGACACTAAACGGGGGTGGATCCAGAACTACCCCACTTGTAACTCTATTCACAGCAACACCCATACTCACACCTTGGGCCCGCAATCTCACTGGAAAAATCTCCGAACTGTAAACCCAAGTGATGGGTCCCATTCCAATCGAGTAGAAGGCAACATATGAAAACACCATTATGATGCTCAAAACCGTGGCTCACGTGATTTTCCTATCAGAATGATCCATGAGCGTGTATCCAAACCCTAATCCCGCGAGTGACACTGCTTGGAAGCAACGGTCGCCTTCCAATTTTGTCCGCAAGCAACGTAGCAACAAAGATCGAAACAGTCTTGACTAATCCAGCGGCTATCAGTGCGTCTGAAAGATATGATTTTCTCGTAATTCCCACAATCTTAAAGATGTGTGGACTGTAAAGGATCACCGCGTTGATACCTGTAGATTGTTGGAAAAAATGAATTCCAACGGTTGCGATTAGAACACGTCGAACGGATGGTGTTGGATGGATGAGAAGATCCTTCCAAACACACTAAACAGACGTAGTGTTTATTTTAAGTTGAAAATTTGAGGAGGTGGGTTGAGTCAAATTTCAGACCGCTAAACTGGTTGATTGAAATGAAGGCCAATCCCAACCGTGCTAGACATCCCGCAAATTGTGCGGAATTTGCATACCCAGACAGATAGGTGGACGGCACGAATTGCACCGAAATTCGAGAAAAAGAAAATTTGGGATGAGATTCATATCCATCAAGAAAAAGCCGTACACGTGTTGTGCGCTAAGTTTAGCGTTATAATTTAATTTAAGTAAAACAAAGTTCAAGCCCAATCTGTTACTAGCACCCACCTATCAATACAATCAATTAGTACAGCACTTAATTTATTTATTTTTTAATGTTTAATTTGACACTATGCAGTATTAAGAAATAAGTGAGGAGGGTTAGTACTTTAGGTGACCTTTTATTTGACCAACGTTATTTTAACGTAGTCAACGACATTTGACTGAAGTCAATAGAGGTACTGTTCCCAATTTTCCCATTGGGGGTTGAAGACATGCTAAAGTAATTAACCATAAAACCTATATATGGAACAAATCAGAGATAGAAAAAGAAAACAAGTACATTTAATTACTTAATTAAATACTAACATGTTTATTACAACCCATAAACAAACTAGTATAAAGTATGTTAATTTGTTGGGTTTAATTAGTACAAAAACATTAGAACAAAAAAATAAAATAAGAAGGTGTGAAATAGATTATATATGATCGATCAGATGGGGATGGCATGTTTGACGGAAGGATAGACGACCGTAGCAGGATGAGCCATGATGCGACGTCCCTTGATGTGTTTAAAGCAATACACAAGTGCTCCTACTGGCCACTCCACCACCGCTGCCACCGCAAACGCCAAGCACCCTAGCGTCGGCCCCACCACCTTGCACCGGCACGGGTTGCTCCTTGTCCCACATTCTACACATCCCACCATACTTGATACTAGCTAGCTATATATATATATATATATATATATATATGATCTGAGCAGAGATCTAGAGAGAGACAGAAATTAAGGAGAAGAAGAAGAAGACGACCCAAATTGCTGCTAATAAATGTAGTAAGGAATTATAATTGTTCAAGATGAGCTCTTGTACATAGATGAACACTGACTGACCAACTAATGATCTTTCCTGCTTGAATTCCAGGGCTTTTCTTTTCTTTTATAACAACTTCTGATTTATTTTATTAAGTTATCTATATGGCATATATGCTGAACTAGCCAAGCTAGGTTTTAGCTTATTTGCCCTGCTGCTGAAATATCTTAAAAGTCACCGACCTAAAAAATAAATATCTTAAAAGTGAGGACACGTGGA
This sequence comes from Macleaya cordata, assembly GCA_002174775.1. Classification (NCBI taxonomy): domain Eukaryota; kingdom Viridiplantae; phylum Streptophyta; class Magnoliopsida; order Ranunculales; family Papaveraceae; genus Macleaya; species Macleaya cordata. The sequence goes on along the minus strand of MVGT01001030.1, from coordinate 231,963 downwards.
GTGAGTAGAGATGGCAAGGTGTACATATCGATTTCAGTTATCAAGCAACAAATTAGGACACGTAATTAACTTTGTCGGTCTAAGAATTGAATTGGATGCAGGGACGGAACCGTAAATTTTAGTTGGGTGGACTAAAGTAAATTTTTTTATTTTGAGATGACATATAAATTTAATTTAAGTTGCTTGGTATATAAAATTAAATTTTAACATGGGCTAAGATATCAAACCCTTTTTAAATCCTAAATTTTTTAGCTATTTTCTATATCATAATTTTTTTTCTTCAAAGTTGGGTGGGTTGAAGCCCACCCAAAGTCCTTAATAATTTCGTCCCTGATTGGATGGTCAAATGGATATGGAGTTCAAAGAAACTATGGACGCTACAAGAAAAACTGAACTTAGTGACGAATTATGTTGGGACGTAAGGAATTTGCTGTTAAAAGTAGCTTTTTGCGATGAAAAATCACTTTGTTGCAATTGAATTTTTTCTACCGCAAAATTTAAATTTCTTCTATTAAAATCGTCGCCAAAATTTTCCATCTAGCGGGATGTTTCCCCCTCCCTGGCGCACGTAGAACTCAAAGACAAGTGTAAATGGAGATTAAGAAACTGGGCTGAAGTGTCAAAAAAAAATTTAAATTATTTTTTTTTCCTTTGATGGTGTACTTGTTCATCTGAACACTATGAAGTCTATGATGGTGTTTATTTGTGAACTGAATTGAAGTCTTGACTCGATCGCTATTAATCAGAGGTATAATAAACTTAATCAGCCAAAAATTTGAACTGACTCACTTTATAATCATCACTTATCAGAAGTATTTAATTAGCCAGCAAATTGAAACTGAACTAGAGGTGAAGCTGCTTATCGAATTAATTAATTTTTTCCCTCAAGGTCAATCTGCTACTAGCACTCACGTTTCCAATGCCTACAGCACTTTTTCTTCCCAAGTAGAAAATGGCTTTTTTGGACAAACATGAAAGGATTCAGGTTTTGTATATCAGGGCAAGGTTTTTTAGTCCCATATAGTGATAGATCCAAAAGTCCACCGCATAGATCGTTGTGGTATAAAATAATTATGTTCTAAGACTTCTAATCTAATTAAATATTAGTTCAAATTAATAATTTTTATGAACAGATCACAAATCATTTATGGTTTATTTAGATGAGAGATTTTAAGTAGAAATTTTATATGAACTAAGGATTTGATAGAAAACGTTAAATTTATAACATAATTTCTAAATAGGAATATATAGGAACTAAGGATTTGATAGAAAACTTTAGATTTATAGCATAATTTCTAACTAATTTTCCACCAAATTTATAGTCCCCAAGAAATCTCTACTTAAAATCCCCATCCAAACAAACCATCCCAACAAAATCTCTACTTAAAATCTCTTTACTCGATTTTCAAAAGACTTCAAAATTTTAATATAATAATATTTTTTGTGAGCTTGATGTATGTGGTCAGAAGTTCAATTAAAGGTTATTCGTTCACAGAACCTTGGTTGTGGAACTAACTCAATATTATGCATTAGGAAATAAGTGAGGGTTAGCTTAGTCATTTCGATCTCCTATAGCCTTTAGGTGACTTAGTTGGTCAACGTTATTTTAACCTAATCAATGACATTTGACTAAAGTCAATAGAGGTACTGTTACCAAATTTTTCCCAATGGGGTTGAAAACATGCTGGAGTAATTAACCACAAAAACTACCGAACAATAATCAGTGATAAAAAGAAAAAAGTACATATAATTAAGTACTTAACTATTAATATACTTATTTATTATTACAACCCATAAACACACTAAGTATGAAGCATGTTAATTTGTTGGGTTTAATTAGTACAACATAACATTAGAACAAAAACAGCTAGAAGACTGAAAGATAAAAAAGAAAAAGTGTCATGAGATGGATGGATGGGGATGGATTCAGAATATATGATCGATCAGATGGGGATGGCATTTTTGACGGAAGGATAGACGACAGTAGCAGGATGAGCCATGATGCGACGTCCCTTGATGTGTTTAAAGCAATACACAAGCGCTCCTAGATGAGCTCTTGCACGTAGATGATGAACACTGACTGACCAACTAATGATCTTTCCTGTTTCTAGGGTTTTTCTTTTATAACAACTTCTAATTGATTTTTTAATGTTTTATATGTACTGATATAACCATGGTTTTAGTTTACCTTTACTTATTAAAAAAAACTTAAAAGTGAGGACACGTGGAATGAGAAGAGAACGCATGGTGTACACGTGTCAATTTCAGTGATGAGGAAAAAAGGACACGTAATTAACTTTGTCGGTGTTTTGTTTAAGTGTTCGTTTATCGGATGTAACTTTGCAAGGTCATCACTGGATCAGGTTCCCACTTCCGAAATTGGATAACCTAAATGTAGGCCTGCTTCGTATACCGTGAATATTCGCAAATGCGAAAATTCATCGTTTATCATGTGTTTGTAGATAATTGATGAGGGTATCTAATAACAAATATTTAGTAAGATTTGCAATGAGCTTACAAAATAAACAATTTAATATTTTTTTTAATTTTTTTCTAATTTATAAAATTTTAATTAGCACCTACAAGAACAGTGAATTTTCGCATTTGCGTATATTTACAGTGTACCAAGCAGAGCTGTAATATCTACTGGCCTATAACTGGAGTATAAGAATAAAGTGGACATTAAATGAGCTCATTTGAAAATGACTTAAGGCCTCCCCTAGTTGGACCTCCATTTAGTTTTAAACCTAGTCAAGAAACAAAACAAATTTAAGTTGTATTTCAAAAGCCAAAGTTGACTTGAGTGGAAAGTTATAGTATTGTTAAAATTAGGGTTCCAGCTTAATTTCATATAAAAAAGATCAGCCCTTGATCAATTCCATGTAATACTAATAAACCTAATTTAATTATTATAAAAATAAAATAATAAAATATAATTAGTACTAAACAAAATATAGCAAGACATAATGGGTATTTAAAAAAAAGTGTTGCTTTTTGTTCCGACCGTTTTATAAAACAAATGCCAGACGCTTATATGGCATGGTGGGTTCCACTACCACATAAGTTGAAAACCCCCTTATAACACTTTTGAGAGGGAAAAAGTGGTGGGTCTCACCCTGCCACATAAGCATCTTGTTGGGGAAAATAGGGTCTGGATTAAAATGTGCAGCGGAAACAAATAACTATTTTCCCTTCACAGGATCACATGAGGATACATGAATTAAAACAATAGCATGAAGATCAGATACATACCGTTTAAACGCTTGCATGTAATCCCAGATCTTCCTCCCACATTCTGGATCAATCGTCGAAAACTCGAAAAGATACAGTAACTGTATTTCGACCATAACTCTCTAACGGTTGATCCGATTCGCCTACATGATATATGCTTTTTGTAGGAAATCGAATTTTCTACAACTTTGCGTGAAATAGAAAATATCCAATTCTGCTCCGAAATGCCTCAAAACTCGATTTTAAATTCTGACAGGAATATACTATGAATTTTAGGTTTTTAAAACCATAAAGGTCATAACTTGAATTCTAAATTGGGAGAGAGTTTTAGATACACAAGTTAGGGTGGGCTATCTTATGAACCCTATCTCTATTTATAGAGAAAGATTCTCTTCCCATATCTTTAGCTCCAAGTTAGGTCCATATGGGCCCCACTTACTTAAGCTTTTGATTTATTACTTTGAGGTCCATATATCTCATATAATTCT
>MVGT01001030.1:190659-226143 GCA_002174775.1 Macleaya cordata | reverse complement strand
GAACTACAATGTCCCAGCATATCAGGTATATGCTGACTAATTGATGTTCCTACACCTCATAGTGTTCATATAACTTTTCGTTATCTGTAAAACAGAAAGATTCTGATCCCCAACCTTTTCTATAATGTCACTAGTAAATGTAAAGTACCGATGTTAGTGTTATATCACTTAGACATCAACTTTTCACCTACTTATGACATTTTTCCAATCAGTTCCTGGTAATAATAGGATTCCGTAAATCCTGGATACACAGTCTAAAGTACATAAAGTACTTTACTGCATTTAATGACAGTTATCTAATTCGCATCTAGTCCACATGATTTATGTCAAATTTATTGGTTTACATTTAAAATGTGTTACAAGTGAGAACTATTGAACTACTAAGCATGAAATACTAAAACAACATGAGTTTGAAAAAATTTTAATTTATAGTAGTTCCCTCTAATTACTATAAATATCGGATAACTGATTGTGTATACAGACATCAATCCTATGGGATATCTGTATGTATACCAAAACAGTTGAAATCCCATTTCATCAAAAGAACCTATCCTGACATCTCATGTCAAAGTTGTTTTGACATCCGATTTTGTTCTGACCCCTAAATTAATGACAAATCCTCGTTCCTATGGGAAGCGTTCTTTATTCATCATTTAGTTAAGTGTGGTCCACCATCTCAGTTCAGAATGCTAGAAGATATAGAAACAGTCTCCTATGGGAGATCTCTTTCTACACTCTAGTCCGAATACCGTGCTTATTAAAGCAATCCAAGCCAATAAGCTGCTAGGATGTACTATTCCTATGGGCATTAGACCCCTAGCCTTATTCTTGGACCGATGGTGGAGGGTCGTGGGATTGTGTTTCCATGAACACAATCCCTCTCCCACTTAATTAATTAAAATGAGGGATATATTTTAAAGTTTTAGAAAAAATGTGCATTTGTGTAAATTCTATTATATTTCCATACATATAATGTACAATATAAAATTACACATTAATAAACATCTAATGTTAATAATTCAACACATATTTCCAAAAACAAATACATACAAACTATACATTTAATGCATATATCTATTGTATGTAATTATACATCTCATGTATATAATTCAGAGTATAAAAGTGTTACATACATCACATATATCAACTAAGTCCATATACATCACATGTATATAGTATATGGGAGTTCTCGATTATTTAATTGATTGATCAACAGATTCGTAACCACAAAATTCTATCACATAGAGCTTGTACACGATTCATCACATCTATGGATTAATTGGGTGCTTGGATTATCCATTTCAGTAAAATAAACCTTTTAAAATACTTTTTAAAATAAAACCCTGAAGAAAAACTATTTTTCCTCAATATCTGTCAAAAACAGATTGTACACTGACATAGAATGGACCGGCAAGGGCAAGTACCGACTCTGGTCTAACAAGCCGGAGTCAAAAGTTGAAAAACAGTTTTTCAGGGTCTGGGTCGGTCTGGTTCGGATCGATTTGAGTTGCTTGACTAGTCTGACTTAGGTTGAGTCGCCTGACTAGTCTGACTCGGATAGAGTCGCCTGACTAATCTGACTCGGTCTAAGTCGTACGAGTCAACTCTGATCAATTGTAAACCCTTGGTCAATTGACAAACTGGTTAGGTCAGCAATTAACTGGGTCAACCCTTACTGGTTGGTGGGTAATTTTCTGGTTGAACCATCTGGGTCAGGTTGACCCGATTCGCCCCGTTTGGTTCTATTTGACTTGGTCTAGCTAAGCTGCATCGGTATGACCTTTTGTGAGGAGCACTGGATCATACTTGTATACTACACACGTTCACAGCACACATGTGTGGCACAACAAAGTACTACACTCATGCGCACGTGTGGACCGTACACGCACCAGCTCCCACTACACAACATCACACACATACATCAAGCATGTGTACCGCACACACGTATGATGCATAGATACACCACACACATGCACACACGTGCGCTCCATATATGCCACAACCTTGTTGGACCACGGACTAACTCACAGGTTGAACCATGTGGTATCCGATCTGGTCTAGTCGGGTTGATATGCGAGTTGAATGGGTTAGGTCGATCTGACCTGCGAGCTGACCCACGGGTTGGACCGTGAGTCCACGGACCGAGTAAACGAGTTTGGATATTAGGTTATCGGGTCAGAAATTTTGGTCAGGTTACCGGGTTGTCGGATCGGGCCAACGGGTCTGTACATGGGCGACTAGGTAGGGTCATTGGTTGGAGTGAACCAACCAAACAGTCCCTAACAATGTCCACATCCAAACACCTCCTAACCCAAATCCTTATACCCTAACCTATCCCAAAATAACTTATCTTAACTCAATCCAAACATTCCTTAAGAAAAAACTCTTTTTCTTAATTATGCCTAGCCAAACAACACTTAAGAAAAAACATTTTTTTTTTCTTAATATGTCAAACCAAACAACACTTAAGAAAAAACACTTTTTCCTTAATATGTCAAACCAAACAACACTTAAGAAAAAACACTTTTTCCTTAGTATGTCAAACCAAACAACACTTAATTGCTAATGGGTCGCCCCTTAACAGTTACTGGATTTCCCCTTAACAGTCAATGGGTTACCCCATAACAGTTCGTGGGTTACCCCATAACAGTCAGCAGGTTACCCCTTAACAGTTCTGGGTTACCCCATAGTAATTAGCAGGTTACCCCATAACAGTTCTGGGTTACCCCATAGCAATTCGTGGGTTACCTCATAGCAATTAGCAGGTTACCCCATAACAGTTTGTGGGTTACCTCAACAGTTTCAGGTCACCTCATAACAGTTTTGAGTTGCCCCATAACCGTTCTTGGGTTACCCCATAACAGTTCGTGGGTTACCTCATAACAGTTTCAGGTCACCTCATAACATTTTTGAGTTACCCCATAACCGTTCTTGGGTTACCCCTTAACAGCTAATAGGTCAACCCTTAACCAAAACTATAACAATAGCATTAAAACTTTAACTATTAAAGTTCTGATGTTATCAAGAAATAGCCTGGTTGTATCAAACCTAATAATAACCAAAATTTATAACATCACAACTATATCTCATATTGCTCTGACGTTAACAAAATTACCTGGTTATATCAAACCTTAATTAAAACTCTTAATTAAGAAATCTTTTAATTAGAAACTCTATTTAATTAATTAAACACTTTAACTAATTAAAAATTCTAATTAAAACTTTCTTTAATTAAACAATTTAACCAAAGAAACCCTAAAACTAACCCATGACTCCTTGCCTATTTTTTTTTTTTTTTTTTATAAAACCTTTTCCTGAATCAAAATAAAATTAATAAACAAGAACTACTAATTTTTGTTAAACCGATTAAAACACACTTTTAATCCTTTTCTTTTTTGAAAAATTTAGAAACCCTTTCTTTTGGTCAAGAACAACAAGAATACTATTTTCTTTTTCTTGGATCCCAATCTAATCTTTGTGTACAGACCTTTTACCAAAAATTAATCCAACCCTTATCAATCTCATTGATATAAATTTAATCCCTAAGTATTTTGGATCAATCAAACCCTTAAATAATCAGGAACAACCTTAAATAAAAAGATTTCATGTAATAATTCATGCAGTGCCTCAAGCCTGCTCTGATACCACTGTTGGGGAAAATAGGGTCTAGATTAAATTGTGCAGCGGAAACAAATAACTATTTTCCCTTCACAAGATCACATGAGGATGCATGAATTAAAACAATAACTTGAAGATCAGATACATACCGTTTGAACGCTTGCATGTAATCCCAGATCTTCCTCCCACATTCTGGATCAATCGTCGAAAACCCGAAAAGATACAGCAACTGTATTTCGGCCATAACTCTCTAACGGTTGATCCGATTCGCCTACATGATATATGCTTTTTGTAGGAAATCGAATTTTCTACAACTTTGCGTGAAATAGCGAATCTCCAATTCTGCTCCGAAAAGCCTCAAAACGCGATTTTAAATTCTGACGGGAATATATTACGAATTTTGGGTTTCTAAAACCATAAAGCTCATAACTTGAATTCTAAATTGGGAGAGAGTTTTAGATACACAAGTTAGGGTGGGCTATCTTATGAACCCTATCTCTATTTATAGAGAAAGACTCTCTTCCCATATCTTTAGCTCCAAGTTAGGTCCATATGGGCCCCACTTACTTAAGCTTTTGATTTATTACTTTGAGGTCCATATATCTCATATAATTCTCAAATAATAAATCTAATTGCAGTTAAGTCCACTAAATAACTGCAACTGAATACTCTCAAGTAAATGAATATTATTCAGAAGCCCTTCACTCGTTATACCAGCAAATAGTCCCTCCACTTAACTGATATTCGTAATATACACCAAGGTAACATTAACTATTAATGTCAGCACCTTTCGAGTAATTACATCTTAGTCCTTGCCTGCCATATCATACCATTATAATTATTCTAATAATCCAATAAACATTTTATAGGATCACTGCGCAGTCTAGAATAATTAATACTCTTGATTAGGCTCTCAAGGGAATATCATTTTGGTGTGGATTCCTTATTGACACAAAGTAATCCCACTAAGTGATTTCGACCACCCAACCTACCCAGAATATTGGATCACGTTTGCGTTGTCTGACCTCACTGTTTGGTAGATCAAAGTGAGTAGAAACCAACTTGTAGGGTATACTCTGCTCTCAGGATTTAGGACATTTGCAATTAGCAAGTTTTACAGAATCTTTTTATGTGCTGACAATAACATAAAAAGTATTCTGTCTGACCTGTTCAGTGTATTCTTAATACACCAACACACTGACTTAGAGTCGCCACTCTAGTGATGGAGATACATCACCCTATAATATAGAAGTCTAGTGTATTATAGTCTTATCAGATGAATTGTTCAGATTCATCACTGACTATGAACTATACAAGAATATGAGGAACCAGTAAATTACATCTCTCCATGTATGAACACTTCATACAAATAATTTACTTACAACATCATCTTGTGAACAACCCTTAATCCATCATATGAATAAAGTAATAATATAATATTATACTCATTAATAAATATAATTTATCAATATTATCAATTTAAATTATTTTAGGGCATAAACCCCAACACATCTGGCACCTATTATGAAAAATAGTCGGGCGAAAAAGCTTTATTGTTAAAAAAAAGTGAGCACCAACCCTGAAAGACAGCTTATTCAGCTAATTTAAGGCCAACAAATTTTCTAATTCTCATTTCACACAGGTATTAGCTAAAAACTGCTAACAGTTCGGAGTGTGCAGTCGCTTGTCGTTACTATTTCTATTTGGAGTCGGATGAACTTTATAGAGGGGTGGTTTTGTAATTTCGACTTGGTATACGTGGCAAAAACATGACGTTCACAACTCCGGCATTGATTCCTCGCCATTAGGTCATTATTACTAAAATTTATGAGCGCTCCTTTTTGGACTGACCCTTGTACAAAATAAATGTCTGACCCTTATGTGGTAAGGTGGTCCTACTGCCACATAAGTTGAAAATCCCTTCAAAATATTTTTAGGAGGTGAAAAGTGGTGGGTTCCACCCTACCATATAAGCAACTGACACCAATTTTGTAAAAAGGTCGGTCCAAAAAGCTATATTGAAAATTTTTATCACTCTCAAACTCCCAAATCCATAAAAAAATATGGTAATTCATAAGCAGCTCATTTTATCATTAGTTTCACATTAGGATGATCTACATAGTGTAGATAGAAAGTAACTTTATACCGCCACATTAAGTGCGCTTTTGAAGCCCGGCAAGACCAAACCCTCCTTGCTCTCTACAAGTTTATGGGCTTCCAACTCAAAACCAATTAGCAATAAGTGGAGTGACCCAAGATCATTATATGGGGTTTGCTAGACTCTCATATCCCATGTGGGATTATCCTCATCGCGGCCCCTCACGTGTGGTGTTCTTTTGCGCCTAATACGTAGAACTCTTTTTAGGTGACGGGGAGCACGTGTGGCCATTGGGTCTATCACGTGTGGGCCTGCGTTCTGATACTATTAACTTTGTAGGCATCCAACTCAAAACCAATTGGCAATAAGTAGTATGACCCATGATCATTATATATTGGGTTTATTAGGCTCTCATATCCCATGTAAGACTATTCTCATCACTCTCTTACCCCCTATTTTCACTGTTTTCTTCACATCGATCATATGGAAACATAGATAATAGCAAAAATAATTTTTGGACCAATGGTTTTACAAAAGTGGTACTATATGCTTATGTGGCAGGATGGGACCCACTACTTTTCTCCTCCTAAAAGTATTTTGAAGGGGTTTCTAACTTACATGTATAATACGACCAACCGTGCCACATAAGCATCAGGCACAACTTTTATAACTTGGTCAATCTAAACACCACAACTGAAATAATAATAACTCTCTCTCTTCTTCTTTTTCACTTAGTAACCCGATACTAACAAAAATTAAACCTAGAACTAAACTGTTAACAACACTAAAAACTACCAACTGGCACATGCATAACCCTCTTTCTCTCTATCTTTTCTGTTGTTCCTTTGTTATTCTCTCCCTTTCCATAAAAACAATGACCCTTTCATCTCTTTAGGAGAAGAATCATGCAAATGTGACAAATGTGAGCTACATGTTTTAGACAATGTATAACCAATAAGAATATCTCTCGAAAATGATAAGAAACTTTTGATAAAACTAAGTAATAATGGAGACCTAGTGGTCCTTAGGATCATGACCCTTGTATATTTGTATTCCCTACAAAGAAAAAACACAAACTAATCTTTTATTTTATTTTTCTCTATTGATCTTCTTTTAATTTCTTCTTCGAGTTTGGATCATTTAACGGTTCATTTGTCGGTAGGAACAAAATTCTAACTATTCTTAATGAATCCTGACCGTTCAAAATTTTGGTAAACCTTTTGTAGTGTCTTAATTGACTACTTTGTATTTTTATCGATCGATGTCTTAATTGACTACATGAAAGCACAAAACCACATCAAAATGGTTATATCACATTATATTTTCCACGACGCCTCGTAGGGAAAATTGGGTCCTACTAGTAGGCAATTAGGTATCACACACATGCGTTTTGAACGTGAGCTTATGCTTTTTCAGGGTTTATTTTTTCCTTCAAATTTTGTTCTTCCATTAGTAAACGTGACAGTAACCTAATGAAAATAATATTATATTTTTCTTCAAAATCTCTAGTCCCTATAAAATCCCTCCATAAAATCCCTTGTCCAAACAGACTATTAGTTTTTTACTTGGAAGTAAAGGACTATTGCTTAATATACATAATTTTTTTAAGGCCAAGATACACCATGAAAGACATGTGAGAAGCGCAAAAAACTGCAAGAAATAACTAATTCACCAACGAAACAGCTACCAAAAAGCTATGGCACCCACCACTGAAGGACTGTGGAACAGTGCCTACATATATTACATTGAACAAACTAATAGCAAACTACAATCAAAAATTTTCGATCACAAAATCTTGCAGGAAAATAATTTGGAGGATGAAAAAAAAAATCCTAAAATATAATGAAAAAATAGGTTTAAGGGTTGAATTTGTAAAAAAGCTTTAAAAAGGGAATTTGATTTTATATCTAGAGTCCGGATTGGCTTACAGCCTTATACATACAGGTTTTTGTGGCTTACAGCCTTATATATACAAGTTCTTGTAGGGTCCACATGAAGGCAAAGAGGACGTCACGTTACGTACGCGCATTGCACGTACCATGATTTATAACATGATTTCTAATTAGTTTTCCACCAAATCTCAGGTCTCCACAAAATTCCTACTTAAAATTGTTCATCCAAACAAATCATAAGAAAAATGTTATTGTGCAATAGGCCCGAAATATCATTTTCACACTTTCTAAGTATACAATCAAATATATATAGTAAACCTGCGTATCCAAATGTTGATTTTGGGTGATGTGGATAACGTTCTTCTTACTATGTAAAAAATCTTCACTCAAATCAACATATTCTAAAAAGTTTTAACACTTTCAATAGGCGATTAAATATTAATGGTGGGATATAAACCATTCATGTACCTTAATTTCGAAATTTTCTTCGTAATAATTAAATTCAAAGAACTATATAATTTAGTATACGTTATCATATGAACGGACAAAAGAAATGCAAATAATAATAGAATATATGTATGGAAATAAAAATAATAAATAATAATAATAATAATAAAAATAAATGAAAGGTTTGAAACAGCATTGAAAAGAGGGGAAAATGGGACCACACATTACAACAACTCGCACATGCATTTGCCAATTGCCTTATACGTAAAACCCTAGAAAGTAAACTTAAAAATGAGGCCTTAGCTTTGCCTTCAAAAACAAATTTACCTAACCAATTGAAGATCACCTTTTTTACATTTCCCATGCACCAAGCATAGCAAAAAAACAGACAAACCGTCTTATATTTCACTCTCTTCTTCATTTTTGTCCCTAAACTGAAGAACAACAAGAGGAAGAAGAAGAAGGACTAGAAAGAGATTATTGAGATCGACTCCGCCGGCGATTAATTTACGTCAAAATGTCGGTTCAAACGACTCGATTGGGTGTCAAAGTCGTAATAATAATGATTTTAGCAGTTTTTGTGATTACTGCCCCTAGTAGTGGTTTGAATTCGGAGAAGATCGACGATAATTTGGTGCCAGGGCCGCCGGATTCAGGAATTAAGTGCACGGCGTGTTCGACGTGTGAGAATCCATGCAATCAATACCCACCACCGCCGCCTCCATCACCTCCACCGCCACCACCTCCATCGCGAAATCCACCTCCTTCAGAAAATCCGCCTAATAAGCCATATTGTCCACCACCGCCTCCACCGCCACTCAATTTTGTAGTGCCTCCGGGAAATTTGTATCCCATCGACCCGGATTTTTCTTCTGCTGGTATGGATCCTGTTAATAAGTTGCTAGTTTTAGTTGGATGCTGTTTGTTTGGATTGTTATCGTTTTGGAGGTTGTAAGGGCTGAATGGCTGATGTATGTGAAGTATCAAAATTTGATGTTTTGAAGAGTATAATCTCTTGTTTGTTTTCCCCCATTTTTCTTGGAATTTTACGTTTATTAATAATAATATTTTTCTTAATTTTTACTAGTTTTTATGAGATTCCTCTCTAACCCTACTTATACTTTCTGATTTACTAATTTTTTAAAAAAATTTATGGTTTTGGTAGATTAATTGAGGAATTAAAAATGAACATCATGAATGGATTCTGTAAACCTTTTTTTTTTTTTCTTAATTAGTACCCAAGAAATAGAAATAAATCATGAGATTGTTGTTTGTGAAAAAGATTGATAAGATACAATGGTACGTTGATAGTAGTTGTGATACAGTACTTCTATCCTGCTACTTCAGAGTTCAGATGGAAGGAAATTAAGATTTTCATTCTTTTTTTTTTCTTTTTTCTTTTTTTAGATTTCGTATGGTAATTAACTTTGATAGTAGGGTTAGATTGGACATTTTCTATAATTAAATGAAACGTTCCATGGATTGATTCTGCATTTTCTTGACCCCTTGTCTTCCCATCCAACATTGACAGTAGAATGGAAAGCTCAGTCACGATTAAATTTCTAAGCAACTAGTATAGAAGTTGTAAAAAGGTATGATTTTCTTTTTTTTCTTTTTTTTCTTGTTTTTTCTTTTTTTTTTGAAAATGATATATATTGTAAAAAAAAACATCTCATAAAAAAATCATCTTTTACATTATCTCTAAATATGCCTCACAAGTTACAATGTACGAAGTTCCAATTGGAACTTTCATTCGTCTCACGATCGTAGTATTATCGTGTAAGTTTGTCTCAAGTAATTAGGTCCGTTGCTTCCAAGAGGCGAAGCCACATTAAGGCTTAGGGACCATGGCATCCCAGCCTATTGGATTACTCCATGTATTCTAAATTTTTTTTTATATTCTAAATTCTAGTATTAACTCTTATAAATTTCCACATACAAAACGTAAATTTTGCAATTGACCCCTCCAAAAATATTATATTTTTCTAATAGTGGATCTTAGAATAATATGTGCTTTATATTTTGGACCCTCTTATAAAAGAATTATGGCTCCGCCACTGATGGCATCTTTTTAATAGTAAATTCTTTATGTCGTGCATAACGCTTTTTCCCTTATTTGTTTATGGCAATGTCCTTGCATTTTTCGCACATTACATATTTATTTTTGACAATATCTCTGCATTTTTCATACGTCTATTATATTTTCTTGTAGGCTTTACATAATTACCTTTACTTAGACATCATTAATCCACTCATGGTAGATCTAGAGTCAATGAATCATTTTGTTTATTTCTCTACGATCTTGATTTTGATTGCTTATTGTTGAAGTCTGGGAAGGTTACCAAAACCTCCTCCAACAATATCATAATCTCAATGCGGGTTTCATAAGCGGGTGCAAAAATGGATTTTGGGTAATAAGAAAAAACTTGGTTACGTGGAAACGTCTGGCCCATTTGAATATTATCAGATCCAGTGGAATTGGGTAGATCCGGTTTCAGGAAAACTAGGATCAAGTGTAGTAGTAAATCCAAATTCGTTGAGAATGAATGAATGGAAGGGTCTTTATTTTAGGGAATATTAATATTTTAAGTGATGTGGGTCCATAGATTTTGTGGACCTGACACGTATGGAAAGTGTAATCTGTAAGGAAGCTATGACATTTAAGCTTAAGACAAAAGAAAAGCCATGTGCCACGGGGTCCACCATTATATACCTAAGACTGACTAAACATCTAATTCTTCAACTAACAATCAATCACTAAGCAAAGAAATCTATAGTACCACTTGGATACACCATATATAATTATGGTGTCAATAATAACCATCAAAGTGTCCAAACTTTATTAATTAACCGTAATCCAAACTTTATAACCACAACCGTTGTTAATTAATCAGAAAGTAAGAGTAGGAGTGTCCAATTGAAAAATATTCTAATTTGAAAATTACTTTCGTTGCGAGAGCATCAGAGCATGATTCGAAGCCAGAGTATTACCCATATATCATGATATTGGGTACTAAGAACCGTTATATAAAAGCTGACGCTCCTGCTCTTAAATTGCGATTCTTATAGCTTTGCACAAAAGGCCTTTTAAAATTTAGAATATTTTTTTTATTAGATGCTCCCTTTCTCACTTTGGGCTCTGATTAGTATCACAAGATGAGAAAGAAATTAAAAGATAATAAATGATGTGATAACAATAATAGTAATTATATCTACTAGTTTTTTTTGGGGGTTCTTATGAGTTTTAGCAGGCAAAAATATAGTGATTTGCGTGGTTGTTAGTCATGTTAATAACTAAACTTGATGAAAATATGAGAAGTCTTCCACCGACATAGACCAAAAGAAGACAGAATGAATTTTAGTTTCAAAAGCTTTAATTTAAGTGATAAGACAATTGATCTTAAACAAGAAGTCCGGAAATTAAGGTATAATTTTCCTTTCCACTTGTATTTTTCTGTTCTTTCTTTTGTATTTTTCTAATTTTAGAATTATCTAACAACCCTCGGAAAAACAAGAAAAAGAACCGTTGATTTCATCATCTTTTCCTTATGTAATAATGTTGATCCTCACAAGTCTTTTTCTTCTCATTTTCCTTTTCTAATTTCTTCTATCTCTTGTTTTTTGTTACGATTTCTTTTCTTCTTTTTTTTCATTTTTTTAAAGGCAATTAGCAGATTAAGACTGGCCCACCAACACACAATTGGAAATAAATAGAGTAAAACTCATTCTAGACTAAACCCCGTTTAGAAACGGTCTTAGGGTGAACCTAGGTATAGTAGATTTTGAATTCTTACGCTATTAAATTTTATTAAATTTTTGTACATCCAACTCAAAATCAATTAACAAGGAATTGACAGGTATAAAATCTTATATATCATGTATATTACAATGCTTTCTTCTTTCTATGTAAGTCTATTCTCAATAGACCCTAAAATAGATGGAACGTGCATAGGAGAAACCTATCTAATGTCTAGTGCAAAATAAATCAGTTGAACCCACAATATATTAAGCAACTCTACAAAGGCTATCTGCATTGATTCATTATAACCACGGCAATTAAATGTACCACATGATAAAAAAAATGATTGATTCCTTCTTCATTTTTTTTTTCTAGTAATTGTCCAGTTGAACCCATAATACATTAAATGTCACTAAGAGTTAATTTTTTTTCCTCCAATGAATACAATAATACATATAAAATTCAAGTTATATTATTTAAGAGAACGAATCAGTTTACAGTCTTATATGTACAGGTTATATGTACAGGCTCGTGTGGAGTCTGCATGAGGTTGATCTAAGGCTTGAGGTTTTGTGAAGATTTTCTCCTCACCATGTATAGATCATCTTCACAAAAAAATCAGTCCATTTTAAAACTTCTAGCCCAATCAAAAATTGATCGGAAGTTGATTAAAAATTAACGGTGAAAAATGAATGATGAAAAAAAGAGTCAATGTTTGATGGAGTTAAAAGTTTTATAGTGGACTAATTTTTGGTAAATTTGATCTACATAGTGAGGAGAACATCTCTACAAAATCTCAGGCCTTAGATCAACCTCAAGTGGGCTCCGCAAGAGTCTGTACATATAACCTATATATATAAGGTTATAAGCCGAGCCAAACTCATTATTTAAAGGGGTTAGAGGGAAAAAATAAAAAACTTAGGTCCCGTTTGGTTCGCGATTGGAAAACTTATTTTCAAAAACTAATTTACACCTAAACTAATATGCATTTTATACTACATCCAAAACTTTTTTAGGATTTCCAATAAAATCATGTATGATTTTACAAAACAAAAAAATGTTGTTTTCTTTATTTTCAATGAAATCATTAAGGATTTTATAGTAAAGTCAAAAGAATAGTTTTAGATGTGATACAAAATGTAGTTAATTTATGTGTAAATTAGTTTTTGAAAACAAGTTTTTCAATCGCAAACCAAACGGGCCCTTAATACTAGTCGTGCTTTCACTTCCACTCCAAACAATAAAAAAAATTTAAATCTAACCAACCTACTGTTAACATTCAGATTGGGCTAAATTTAAAAAACAAAAATGGATTGGGTGGGAAGTTAAAAAATAGTGTAGTTAGGGTTAAGTCCAAATTTGTTATTTGAATTACCAAATAATCGAGATTTTCATATCAAGTAAGAGTAAAATCCAAGTTTTATTTTTAGTTATAAAACAATGAAGATTCCATATGAAGTAAAAGATAGAAATAGCCTGTAGCCAACCAAAATGAAGGGCACCAAATCAGTGGGCCAGGTTTACCATCCTTAGTCCATAGCTTACCCATTTATACACTTCACTAGGCTCACTAGCCATGTATATAGAAGAAAAATAAAGAACCAACCCTTATAGAACCTCACTTTTACTTAATAAACAATAGCTTTGCTTCAAGTTGCTTTCATATTCAATTATTTTACTTAGCTTTGAGACAAAACTCACAAGTCCCCTCAATTATAGTCTTTCCTTCTCTCCCAAACTCTTCTCTCTTCTAATAATTCATCAACCCTCCCAAACTACTCACCCACTCATTCAGTGCTCATTTCTCTCTCTTCTTTCTTCACTTTCTCTCTCTTCATTTTCTTCAGGGCCATTCTAATAAAAATGGCCGGAAAATTCAAGCATATATGTTTTACCTTCATTTTGATCATTATAGTAATGGAATTCTCCGTGAAGACTACATCGGCGGCGACGACGACGACGACGACAAAGGAACAAACTGAATGCCCTTACCCGTGTCTTCCCCCGCCTACAGCCGTAGTGAACTGCCCACCACCGCCACCAGCACCACCAATAACTCCATCACCACCGTCGAGTTCAGTATATTGGCCACCTCCTGCAGGTTACTACAGCCCACCTGCTGGGTATTTACCTTATTACCCTCCTCCATCATATGTTAATTATTTTGGCCCTCCACCTCCAAACCCAATTTTACCTTATTTTCCCTTTTATTTCAAATACCCCCCTCCACCACCCGGTTTTTCCTCCACAACCCCTTTAAAGACATCCACTACAACCTCCATTTTATCTCTGGTTTTGTTGTGTTTTTATCTTATAGTGTAACTTTTGATGTAATATTTAATTCGTAAATTTGATGAGTTTAATTTTCAATGTTATTTTGATGTAGATTTAATATGTGTTACTGTTAAAAGAAAAGAAAATTAAAAAATTATTAGTCTTGCAGTAAATCGCAGAGGGCATGCATTGTAGTTTACATAGTAAATTTTTCTGTTCGGTTTTGGCATTATAGTTTACTCATGAATGTCCGACTGTGTATGTCAAACTGCTTTTTATGATATTTACAGTGAATTTTTCAGTTCTGTTTTGTATTAATTGAGAGTCCGGATTCGTGTATATGGTAATTCTTATATTAGTTGTGGAACCCACATAGTGAGGAACCAATGACCAATTTTTTGGTCTACATGATGAGTAGAACATTCCTACCAAAAATCATATCATTATAAAATTTATAGTCCGGTCAAAAATTGATTGGAAGTTGATTAAAAATTAACAGTGAATACAACATTTTTAAAATATATTAGTTGATCAACTTAATGTGGGTCCCATATACTATTGTACATATAAAATATATAAATAAGATTGTATGCAGATCCGTTCTCGAAGTGCAATGAAAAAAAGAAAATAAGAAATATTATTACCTATTTAGTGTAAAAGTCATTTAAAATTGGATTAATTTATTTTCGGATCACAAACCATTTCTCCCTTGTTATTCCATATGCTTTTCTTTTCTTTTTTTTTTGTGGGTTTTTTTTTTGTTATAGAATTTCATGCCATTTTCAATTATTAGAGATCTCTATGTATACAAAGTAGAAACCATCAGGGAATGGTTAAGTTGTCGAGCTTTTGGATTTCAACATAGGTGTCGTGAGATTGATCTTCATAATAGCCACTCTTATTAATTTCTACCCAATTGTGTGTAAATGAGAGATATCTACTTACAACCTCAGGTGTATACTATGCCGGTGCCCGAACACCTTGGATATCAAAATATATACAAAGTAGAAAACATCAACAGTTTGATCACAAACATTTTTTTATGCTCGAAAGTACAAAATTTATCTACAGTCGCTTTGGTATATCATCCCTCTATTAGATTCGATGTTTATGTACATCTAAAATGCCACACAAAAAGTTAGAATATTACTTAGAATAGTATTAAAAAATTGCCGACCAAAAAAATATTATTAAAAATTTATTAGTTAAAAAAATATTAATTAACAAAAATGCTAACTAACTTATTAGTTAGTAAAATTTGTTATTGTTCAACATATATAAAGTTAAGAAAATGCTAAACTTACTGCATTTTCCTATTGCAAACCTTACTGCCTAGTCATCTCACGGTTCTCAAATAATCTTATACCCTTTGTGATTTACGTCATTCTTAAATTGATGCAAATACCTTCCTAAATAGCCTTCCTAAATAGCGGTTGCAGTAAGATTTACAATACACTTTCTAAGTGTAGCATCATCGATAACGCATTAGAGGATGGCAAATAAAACGATATACAAATTTGCCTCGACGCACGGGATTCTAGCTCCGATTCTACACAAATTGGATTAAAATAGACATAAATTTTTTGTCATAGATTGAATGTAGAAATTGTGAGAAGACTAAACAGTCATTCTCTTAAAAAAAAAAAGTCCAAAAATTAATTTAAAGAAAAAACATGAAAGCCTAAGGGCACGTTTGGTTTGCGATTGGAAAACTTGTTTTCAAAAACTAATTTACACCTAAACTAATATACATTTTGTACTACATCCAAAACTGTTTTAGGATTTACAATAAAATCATGTATGATTTTACAAAACAAAAAAAATGTTGTTTTCTTTGTTTTTAATGAAATCATTTAGGATTTTATAGTAAAGTCGAAAAAATAGTTTTAGATGTGATACAAAATGTAGTTAATTTAGGTGTAAATTAGTTTTTGAAAACAAGTTTTCCAATCGCGAACCAAACGGCCCTAAATAATCAATAACAGTCGCCGTGGTTGTCGTCGGCGACTTTTATAGTAAAGTCGAAAAAATCCTAAATTAACTACATTTTGTATCACATCTAAAACTATTTTTTCGACTTTTATAGTAAAGTCGAAAAAATAGTTTTAGATGTGATACAAAATGTAGTTAATTTAGGTGTAAATTAGTTTTTGAAAACAAGTTTTTCCAATCGCGAACCAAACGGCCCTAAATAATCAATAACAGTCGCCGTGGTTGTCGTCGGTTGGTGATCTGCTTGTTTTTGTATTATTGTCATTTATTTATTTTTTTAATTTATAATTTTGGAATCTATATATAGAAAATATTTAATAAGAAACAAATTTAATAGTAACTCAACAACCATATGTTGACGATAAGTTCAAGCATTTGATGTTAACACCCTAACCGTTAGGTCAAGGAATGGGTCAAGTACATCCAAGGAAACTAAGAATTTTAATTAAGACGTAAGTCTCTATCATTATCAAAAAAAAAAAAAAAATTAAGACGTAAGTCTTTTGGAGAATAACTAAATAAGTCAAAATTAAGCTGAAAATAATCTTTAATTAAAATTTTAGTAGTTGGACGTCTTTGTCCCTTTCCTTGAAATGTCTTCTCAATATGGCAGCAGAACAAGGACTGTTTGAGGGATGACTCAGCCATTATTCACACAAAATTTGATTGTGTGTGTAATTTTTAATTAATTTTGATCCCTCAACAAAAAAAAAATTTATTAGTTTTGGGTTAGTTTTGGTAAAAAAATCAAGTCGAGAAATTTTAAAGGCACACTCGAAATGTTATTGGCAGGCCCATTAGATTGGATTTGGTCAATTTGGTTTGACTCCACAATTACTAGTGGTAGACCTATTTTAGTCAAACCACTTCATCATGTAAAGCCTTCTTCTCCATATGATGGAAGAGGGTATTGGTCATTGGGTCTTCCAATCCCTTCTAATAGACTATCAATCAGTTCCTTTTCAGGTATCCCCACATGTTTGATAACATATTTTGTACTTTTAAAATGAAAAATTCAATTTCGAATCGAAAGGTACCAATTGGGGCTTGCCAACAACAACAAATGCAAATTCAGGAAGTGCCTATATTCGCGGCCTACCAATAAAATTTTAGAGGGTGCCTATAAAACGACTCAATCAAGCCCAACAAACTCTAACTTGAGTTCTGAAATCTTGATAGCCAATTAGTTAGGCCAGCCCACTGCATTCGAGCCCACCCGAACATCATAATTCAGGTGGGGTGGTCAGCTTGGTGTCGACCAGGGCTCATGGCAATACAAGATTAGGTGAGGAGGCTGCCGAAAGGATTTTCGATATGAAGCTTAAAAATTTCAGGTGTGTACCTACATTCTTTGATCATTTCATCAATTTGAACCTTGTCAAGTTAGGTTTTCAATTTTTGTTTCAATTGATATTGCAGTTAGAGTTGGGTGGCAAAAATCCAATGAAACCATAACTGCAGGTACAGAATTAAATATGGCTAATACAACTCTATTAAAGTTGTATTTAAATTTAAATAAAAATTAAAAGAAATAAATGAAAAGAAAAAATGGGGCTGATTGAGGAGCCCTTGACCTCAAAATAATAAACTTCATACTATTTTAATTATTTTGAACTCTTACAATAGAGTTTACAATACCTAAAAATCAAGAACACTAACAACTAAACCCAACAAAACCTACTACTAACTGAACTCTGCCAAGTACACACTACAAATAAAAGCCCTAAAAGTAAGAATTACATCATACTTCTTCAAACTAGTAGCTACCCGAACAACTAAGCCTACTCAATAGGAACACAATCTATTATCTACAAAACATTAACTAATAATAATAAGAGATTATGGACAAAAGCTCCTATGTACAAAATGTATTGATCATTTAATCTATGGAGAAATGATTTTGGAACAAACCCTTCAATATGTTCATCTAAACAGATTGAGGTGGCACTTACAGTCCATCATTGATTGTATATTTGTAGGGTCCACCCAATTAACAGTTTTGCACAGTGAATGGTAGATTGAGGGTGCCACCTCAATATGTCTAGATGGATAAATTCATTGGACCGGTCCCAATAGCAGTTCTATGATCCATGGCACTTTGCATTTGTTCAAAACCTTTATTATTACTTTCTTTTTTAACTATTCCATTTTTTATGTTTCTTTATTAGTGTAGTTCCAATCTTGCCCATATTTTGTTTTATTCAATTATTATAAATGTGGATAGCTGGCGGAAAGAGAAAGTTTTTTGTTTTTTTTGTATACTTAGATTTATTATGCAAATCCAGTTTTGTAATTTGCAATTTGAACTTAATAAAAAATCTCAGTTTCAAGTATGTAAATTCGAATTTTCATATTTGGTGTATATATTTTATACCAAAAAGTACTTTTTAGGCTAAATTATCAATTATTTTTTAGCATGAACTGAACTGTTTTAATATTTCTCTTAGACTGTATTTTGATAGCAAGGAAATTTGTTCCATGGAAATAGGTTCATTTCCACCAGTTCCGCAGAATTAATTCCTTTATGGGGCCAAGGAAGCCTATTCCATGGAATTACATCAAAAGCTAACTATTAGCCACACTTTTAAGTAGTTGGGTCCCCATTTCAGTGGAATTAAAAATGCAAACAAATAGCGGAATTTGTATTGTTTCCGCGGAACTAACCTATTCCCATGGAATTCAAATGCTATCAAACACAGCCTTATTGGAATAAACAATAATAATAATAATAATAATAATAATAATAATAATAATAATAATAATAATAACTTATAAAATCTATGACCGTATCAATGACATACATAATTTGGTTCATCAAATCATCTAGAAATATAGAGAAAACCTCATAGAGAACCTCTAAAATTCTATAGGTGGTGAAACACCTTTTTAATCTCCAAACAATCCCCTTTCCAAAACCCAATCTTCTATCATTGCCTGAGAACTCTCTAATTGATCAAAATGAACAATATGGCCAGCCCCTAAGACAACAACTTCAGTTAAACTTCCCCATCTCTGTACATAACCAGCAACCTCTCCATTCACTGCCCAAACCTTCCTATCTGCCATTAAAAACCTCTCTAGTCCTTCCCATCTCAATTCCTTTATCCAAGCTTCAGTTGAAACCACCCCATATGTCAAATCAAACTGCCCCTGGTACAGTAAAACCTTACTTTTCTTCACAAGTTCTTCAACCATGAATTTCACACTCTTCATCACATCTTCATGCAAAGCTTTCCCTACAATACTGCTGCATCCCTCCCAAATTATCGATTTTTCGACACCCAAAGCCTTCTTTATATCCTCCTTTTTTAAAAATTCAGTAACCCTCTCAACTTCATAAGGCTTTTTCCTTCTTATATCAAAAAGAGTAGCCAACCCTGTAACATTTTGCAGCCAATCTAGTGCCAGAGTACGAGCATCTGCCGCCTCGGTCCATTTCCCTTCCCGGGTTAATCTCACTGCTTCATCTTGAAGTCCTTCAAGTTGTGTCCTTTGCTTCTCATTGATCAAACCGGTGAAATACGCGGTTGCTGCATGAGTAGTTACTTGAGTAACCGGATGTGTTAACCCGTTCCCAATTGCAACTCCCCTTAGATTCACTTGTGATGATATGCGTGAACGCGAATTATGTTGCAAAATATAGTACCCCAACGAAGGAGCAAATTTCCCACCATAGCTCTCGCCGGTTATATAAATTGGACGCGAATTAAATAAGGGGTCTAATGAGATAAACGATTTAAGAGCAATGAAAAGGTGTTTAGCAACAGTTTCTTGATCTTTTGGGATCTCTTCGGGTGTTGAAGCGATACTAAAACCAGTTCCAATTGGGTTATCAATGAAAACTAAGCCAAATTTATGGTTCCAAGTGCCAGGATTTGGTTTAAGAATTGAACTTTCATTGGATTTGGTATTGGAATATATTTTCCAAGGACCGAGTCCTAAGAAATTTGCAATCATGGAGGAGCAGCCCGGACCGCCTTCAAGCCAGAATAGGATGGGTGTTTGAGATAGAGAAGAAATGGGGTGTTGGGCTTCATAGAAAGCAAAGAAAGTTGCAGAACCAGAAGTTGAATTGATTGGAAGGTAACCTGATTTGGTTGGAAGGGCTTGTTTGGGGAAGAGATCAGAGGTGGCTTTGGAAGGAATAGATGAGAGGAAGAAGAGAATGAAGATCAAGACGAAGATGGAAATTGAGTCCATATTTATCTCTGTGATGTTCTTTAATTTGCTGAAGTTTTGTGACAATTGGTTCTTATTAATACGTTTATAAGGATTATTATTGTATTGTAGGAGGAATTGAAGATTTTTAGGATTAAGACGTTTATAAGCCAACCACTACCTTTGACTTTGAGTTTTTTGTTGGGAGTCTGCTGACTAGTGAAAAGAACAACAGTGCTGTTTTGGACCGAGCACTTTACAAAAGTGGTGCCCCATGCTTATATGATAAAGTGGGTCCCATTGTTATGTAGGTTGGAAACCCCCTATTTTGTGCACCCACTTTACATGAGAATGCACATTACTAATAACTATCTAACCCATTATTGTTTTGCTGTCAAAGATAAATGGAGTTGATTGCATAGCAATAAATGGATGGATGATGGCAGGGATGTGCACCTTCATGTGATGTGGGTGCACGAAATAGCACTCCTTCAAAACATTTTTAGGAAGAAAAAGTGTGGAGCTCACATGTGATGCATCAAAGGGCTGATTTTTTTTAGATGATGTTCTCATCACTATGTATATCATCATATTCAAAAATCAGCTCGTTCTCAAACTTTTAACCCCCTCAAATTACCTCTTAAAAATTAGTAATTAATTGACCTCTCAAATAGTTACCAAATAGTTACTAATTTTTAAAGGTTAATTTGAAAATGTTAGAAGTTTTAGAACAAAGTGATTTTTTAATATGATGATATAAATAATGAAAAAAACATTCTCTAAAAATAATTACCCCCCAAATGAATCACATGTGAGTCCCAAAAGAAGAAGCTTTATAAGGAGTGTTCTGAGAGGGGGTGCAATAACCTCCCTCAACATAAATGTCATATTCATTCAAAATTAGTCTTTAGATGAGCCTTTCTGGACCCCACAAGGATTGGAAATCGTTGTATTCTAATCTTAATTGTTGTTTCTGTCGACCGTGGGTGGACATGACCTTCCATTATCAAGCCAGTATATTTTATGGAGTAGGATTGTGGTTTGATGCCTGACGGCTGTGACGGAAGGTTATGCCCACCCACTTTCAAAGTGCACTGACAAATCTTTCTTTCCCATTAAGAAACTAAAACCAATAGGGTCCGAGGAATTGAAGATTAACAGGTGAAGGTAAGGATTGAGTTTTTCAGAGTTTTCTGGGTACCCTTGGACACCAAGCCAACTGCTACTTGACTTTTGAGTTTTTGTGTTGACTACTCAAAAGCAATACAATTTTTCTTTTTTCTTTTTTCCAAGAAAATGAAAGAAACTTTTTTTTTTTTTTTCTCTTTTGATGACCCAAGTTGATCGTCTTTTCCTAGGAAAACCATTCATAACCAAGCTGTGATCCTCCCTCAAATAAAAATAAAATATTTTTTCAAATAATAGCACTAGAGAAGAACTTAGACCACAAAATACATACTCTAATGAATAACTATGATAATCGGAGACTAAAAATTATTTAAAGTATATATATAAAGTGAGGTTTCGTGTACCAAAGTAAACATCATTATTCATGCATCATCAGGAAGGCCATATGAAGATAATCCTGATTTATTTGCAGGGACGTTTTCATTATTATTTAAACGGAAAATGTAAAAAAAGTCCTTATTTTTTAGGGGACCAATGATTTTAATCCCTCACTAAAATACTTTTATAATTTTAATCCTTATTTTTTAAAACTTTATGATTTTAGTCCTTAAAAAATTATAGTGTTATGATTTTAGTCCCTAAAAATTTAAAAAATGTGTAAACTAAGTTTTAAAAAATGCCTAAGATACCCTTGTTCACTTTTTTTTTTTTTTAACTGGAAAAAAAGTGCAAGTCTGAACTTGCACTTGCAAGTCTGAACTTGCACTGCAAGTCTGAACTTGCACTTTTGAAAAATTTCAGATTTGGACTGCCGGTGAGGAGTTCACAGCCGCCGGTCGCCGGAGAAAAGGTCATCGGTCGGAGGTCGGCCGGCCGCCGGAGAGTCATTCGCCGGAGAGGAGGTTGCCGGTCGCCGGAGTGGAGGTCGCCGGTCGCCGGAGTGATGAAGTCGACCGTTAATGATTTTTAGATATGGGATATATTTGGAATAAAATATTTTTAAAGGTTAGTATTGTCTTTTTAAAAACTAAGGACTAAATTCACAAATGTAAAAACATAAGGGTTATAAAAATAGGGACTAAAATCACAAAACCCCTTATTTAAATCATTCTCACAAGAAATCATATTATTTTGAAACTTCTAACCCTATTAAAAGAAAAATTTTTAAAAAAAAAAGTTTACTTATAAAATCACCCAACTTTTGATGGGCTTAAGAATTTTAAAAGATTGTTGTTATTAAGGCTCCCTATTTCGAAAGGGGGATCGCCCAGTTAGGGGGCACTCAAAAAAATTTCAAAATAGTTAGGAGGAGAGGTGTATTTATTTTTTATGATGGAGGTAGTGGGTTGTATTTAGTTGCTTTGAAAAAGGGAGTCCCTCCCTAAAACCTCTAAAACGAGAAGAAGGTTTAGGCTTTAGGTCTAAAATTTGAGCATCCCCTTCACTATTTTGGGAGTCCTAATATCACTGGTCTTTAAAAATGATATGAATTTAACTTGATGAGAATGATTTAAATGATAAATAGAGCATCCTTACTAAAAATTAACCTTTGGATTATCTCCACATAGTCTTCATAGGGACCTTATAAACCAATAAAGAAGAAGAGAGAATGACATAAGTGAATTCCTCGTAAACCACACAAATATAAATCCCATGAAAAATATATATCATCCTTACAAAAAATTAATCCATTCTAAAACTTAAAAACTAGCTTATTTATTTTGTGAGGGAGTTCGAAGTTTTAGGAGGTTACAAGTTTTAGAATAACTGTTCACCCACTTTTATGTTCAATCAAAATTTGATAGGGTTAGAGCATTTCCAATGCTAATGTGAATGTGGTAAAATAAAACTGCCACGTAGGATAAATAGACATTCTCTTTAAAAAAAATATTTTCTAATACTAATGTGAAGAAAGTATGTGATGTTAATGTGGCGGTAGTTAGAATAGACATAAGTTAAAAAGTCATTACAAGACAGTTGCATTGGAGATGCATTTTTTTCAACAATTGTGAAGATTTTGTTGCCATGTAGATTAGATATTATCTTATAAGACATGCATTTTTTGCATTGAACATGCTCTTAGAAGTTTTTTTTTGGAGTTGGTTTGATTTTTGGCTGGAATGATTGGACTATGTAAAAGATCCTTCCTCCGAATTAGCCCTTGTATTTTTTCATGTTGCCCCAAGGGCTTGAACTCAAAACCTCCCCAAGAAGGGAGGGGATGCCTAACGATCCTGGCAAACCCGGATTGGCAACTCCGAATTAAATCTCAATCATACACTTAAATCTTAATTGCTGTTTCTGTCCACCGTGGGTGGACATGACCTTCTATCATCATCCAGCCAGAAAGTGTTATGGAGTCCAAGGATTCACGAATCACGATTGCAGTTTGACGCCTGACGGCTAGATGATGGAAGGTCATGGCCACCCACTTTCAAAATAGCACACTAGCACTGACGTATCTCTCTTTCTTTCCTCTCAAGAAAATAAAAACCCAATAGCAGCAACGAACTCTTATTATATATCCCAGCAACGAACGAACAGATCACAACTCACTCGCTCGCACTTCTGATAAATCGACGGCAATGGCTTCCGTCTCTGTTTCATCCAAAACCCCCATCCTATTATTTTTCTCTCTTCTCATTCTCCTCTTCTCTGTGGGTTCCACCACCGCTACAAACCGCCACATCATAAATTTCCGATCAACAAATCTCTTCCCAGAGAGCATCGTCTGGGATCCATCCGCCCAACACTTCCTTGTGAGCTCCCTCCGCCACCCTACAATTCACGCCGTCTCCGACGCTGGCGTTGTCGAAAGTCTAATTCATGATACTGACCTCCCCGCTAACGTTTCCATCGGTGGTATCACCATTGATTCCGTCAATCGCCGACTTCTCGCCGTTATACACGCCAGCGATCCACTTCCCCAAATCGATTTCCTAGCCGCCTACGATCTCCGCACCAGTAAACGTCTCTTCCTCGCACCCCTCACTGACGACGTCAATTCAGACCGCCCAATAGCTAACGACGTCGCCGTCGACTTTAAAGGCAACGCCTTTATCACCAACTCCGCCGGTAACTTCATATGGAAAGTCAATGACAAAGGAGAACCGTCGATCTTCTCCAGATCCTCCATCTTCACATCGCAACACGTGGAACCCGAAAAACTCTACAGTTTCTGCGGTCTCAATGGAATTACTTACATCAGCAAGGGTTACCTTCTGGTGGTTCAGTCAAATTCCGGGAAGATGTTCAAAGTTGACGCCGATGACGGAAAAGCTAGGTTGGTTTTGTTAAATAAGAACCTAACGGCAGCTGACGGAATTGCCGTTAGAGATGACGGCGTTGTGGTGGTGGTTTCGCATCACACGGCGTGGTTACTAAAGAGTGATGATAGTTGGGGAGAAGGTGTGGTTTATGACGAAATTGCCCTAGATGTTAAGAAATTTGCATCAGGGGTTGCTGTTAGGAATGATAATAGGAGGTTATATGTGTTATATGGGAATGTGGATGAGGGTATGATGGGGAATGTGGAAAGAGAGGAGTTTGGGATAGAAGAGATTGAATCAGAGAAGGAGAGTGCAGAGGAGAAGATTTGGATTTATATTTTGGTTGGGTTTGGATTAGCTTATTTTATGTATTGGAGGTTTCAAATGGGTCAGCTGGTGAAAAACATGAACAAAAAGACTGCTTAAATTGAAGAGAGAGAGAGAGAGAGAGAGAGAGAGAGAGAGAGAGAGAGAGAATGTATTTATTTTGTACTTTTTTCTTTAGTTGATTCCAAGTTGGTAGAGGGACTGAATTTTCATGGGCAATTGTCTTTCTAATTCAATGACTACATGTTGTTCTGTACAAAATATGCTTGCATTAATTAGGGTTTAGGGTTTAACACCTCAATTTCTCTAATCATACTTCAATTAGCTATATATTCTGTAGATCAAGCTTAAATTTAATATAAAAATTACAAACATTCCTCTCATATATTAGACTTTCTAAATATAGCATCCACGACCCGATCAATTATCCAATAGTTTCTCTAAATTACAAAACAATGCTAGAATATCCAAACCATCAGCTTTTTACAGACACTAAAAAAAACTAAGAGTTATAATCATCTGCATCTGCTTAAGCTTACCCAAAAGTAGCCTTGATGAATCAGCGTCCATTATTTATCATTAAAGAACCTTCTCAAGACGCCGTGGCCGTCTTCAAAAGTCTGTTTAAATGGTTCAATGGATACCACAGAATACAAAACAATCAGTAGGAAAAGAAGACAGATGAGAGCTACAAATTCAGCTTAACATCACAGAATATGCTGAATTTATAATTGCTAGGGTGTCATTTTGGAAGGGTTGCTTCTACCACAGGTCCTGTTTTGCTGCTGCTCTGTGGAGCTGATGATGGTGGTGTTTCTTGCTTTGGTGGTTCTGACGTTTTCCCCTTTGGCAATGTCGTTGATGGTTGTGGTGATGGTGATTTATGTTTGTCCTCAGCAGATGGTGATTTCTGTTTTTCTTCAGCAGATGGTGATTTCTGTTTCTCTTCAGCAGATGGTGATTTATGTTTGTCCTCAGCAGGTGGTGATTTCTGTTTCTCCTCAGCAGATTTTTTATCCTCGGATTTTGGTTTCGGTAGTCCAGCCTTTTCTCTAAGCAGCTTAAGCTTCTCAAAGATCTTACGTTTGATCTCAGGATTCAAAATACGTGCTTCAGCGGAATCCGTCGAGAAGAGGGTGATTGCAGCTAGTGAAACAGCGCTCAAAATTGCATCTCTACGTGACACGGTGAGGCTTTTTGGGCATTGTGGTTGTTGCTCAATGGACTTTTCACTTCTCACCTGCAACAAAAGGAGCAAAAAGAGAAAATTTTAGTCCTTTTTTTTTAATAACAAAATTTGAATCTTAATAAATACAATGCAATGATGGAAGCCTCTTACGGCTTGAACGTAATGGGATCACTTCAAATTTCAGTGATTCTCTTTTTGCACGTTTTTTAAGAGCTAAAACGAAATGTTCATAGCAAGAGAGTTGCAGAAAGTGGGTTTATCTATGCGAGAATCTGTTTGCTGTAGTTTGGCTGCTCAACATGAACCTCAAACTAGAATAGAGTTTACGTATGAACTTGGGGCTAATAATGTTGTTTATTTTTCAGGTGAAGAAACTTATTTCGAGAAAATTTAATTTCTGCCTGATTGTTTCTAATGATTCATAATTTGTTCAAAGTTTCAAACTAATTGAAAGTGGATTACAGTTACTGCATATTAATAGAAAACAGAAAAACAAATTTGAAAACTCTCCATTCTTTGACAAATAGCCAAAATTCTGATTTATAACCAAGATGTACTAAAATTGGTATTTATACTCATGCAAGATGAATAAAGAGCTATGTTACATGATAGATGAACCTTGACCCAGTCATTCTGGTAATCGAGTTGAACTAGGGTATCAACCAAATCTTAATTGAATCTAAATTGCTACAACAAAAGCCTAATAATCAGTTCACATTGACACCCTTTTGTGTAGGTTCTAACAAGGCACCAATATGCTTGATACTGCTTGATTTATGAAACAGCATACATTGGAGACCAACCAACTGTAACTGAATATGGAACAAACTAATTCTGAGTTTAAAGGTTCTATGGAGCTAGAGATCTTAATTTGCGACATCAGTGATCTTAGGTGCTCTACAAACAGAGGACATGTCAAGATTTTGGCAGGGCCAAACTTGAAGATACTATTAACCTAAAATCCAATCAACTTCAATGATCCTAACCATCCAAGCTGTGATAGAAACTTACCTACATTGGACATTTAGAAACAACTAGGAATTTGAAGATAGTGGAGTGGTACCTTGGATCATATCAGCTCATAGGACATAATGATTGTTACACAGCATTGCCCTTTAATCTTCTGTTTTTTATTCCCTTTAGAAGAACTGGAAGTCTGGAACTCGTCACTTGAATTAAATTTTTACACTAACCATGGTAACAAGGTTCCACACCTCTAAAATAAACCGAGAATGAAATTCAAAACCTGCAACAGAGACTACCATGCATTGCATCTATGTATGAACTTTCCATTTACCAATATCATTATCAAATTGACCAAAGTTATGTAGACTAATAGAATGAAGTTTGAAGGACTAAACATTGACTACCATAATTACAAAACAAATGGGAATTCAAGCAGGAAAAGTGTATCTTTGGCGAACAGAATTAAATAAACTGATTTGGTAGTATATGCATTCCAGAATTGACAAATTCCAGGTAAAAAGCCTTGCTTGACGATACACAGGCCATGAACTAGAGAAGGAAAAAACCAAAAATTCAATACTTTAACCCAATTTGAAAAAAACACAAGACTGGCTAGCTAAGTTCGTATTTTGTTTACCCTTACTTTGGGAAGGTCGTGGATTCAATCCACTCAAGACGGATTTCCGCCATAATGCAGTGTGCGGTAGACAAAGAAATCCTCTTACCGTCCGCGGGTGCAAACTGAGGCCAGTCTTGGCTTAAGTAGATTCATCCACTGGGTATAATCGTGTAAATAATTTGCAGATATTACAAACTGAAAACTTGCTCAAAATCAGTAAGTATCTTAGTAATAGAATCAATAATTTAGCGGTAATCCTAATGGTGGGGACATGATTGTCTTATTCTTGATTTCACTCATTAAGTCTTAAGTAGGATTCAGACTCCAGAATTAGTTACAAACTTCACAACCATCATTCATCAAAAACAAAAAGAAAAAAGAAAAGCACCTCTATAATACCTTAAAGTTAGCTTCAGCAAGAGATTATACCCATACAGAAGGGCATTTCAGTAATTTCACCCACAATACAACAAGCATAGGAACCAACAAATGCAGTAATATTAGGACAAAAAAATGGTCAATGGGAAAAACCCTAAATGGGTCTAAATCATGGTGTAATAATCAAAAGATCAAAGCTTTCAGCTACAAAGAAACTAAGACCACTATGATTCTGTGAAGTTTTTTAAAGGGGATGAAAATTTGTTGTTTAGTATAAACAAGCAAAGCAGGAGAGAATCAAAAAACAGAAGATGAAAAAAAAGACAATGTGGGTTTAGGGTACCTGAAAAGGAGTTCTTACTACTTTAATTAGCTCTGTTGGACGTTTGATTCTTGAATCTTTAGTTCCCGACAATGGAGGAGGTGGACCAACCATTTTCAATGACAAAAAAGCCATTAGTATTGAACTTTTCCGTTGAGATCGAAGGATATGAACTGATCGGATCCGATCCGATCTCTTAAAAAACTTCACTTTCTCTCTCTATATGATTCGGGACAGTTTTGCACACCTGCTGATGGTCTTTCTTCTTATTCTTCTTGAACCTGCGTTGAAGTTCAACGCGAATTTTACGAAAATGCCCTTTGGAGTACTGAATTTTTAATTATAGTACATTTACCACTTTATTAGCAGTGGACCGGCAAGTGTTGAGAAGGTGGATGTGGCATTCAAAATTGCACGTGCTTAAAAAAATTCCGAATGTATTATCACAAAAAAAAAAACTTAAGACTAAAGAACATATACTACATTTTTAGACTTGGCGCACTAACCTTGCACCCATCAATCCTACTCTAACTCCATTCGTCAAATCTTACCCTAACTCAATTCATTATTAAACAAATTAGAATTAAGATTGAGCACTCGTAACTCAAGAATCTCATTAGGATTAGAATTGTTCCTAACTCGTTTTCTTGTTTTAAATAGAAAAATGTTAAATAAATCAAGATTAGGATTTAAAAAAATGATCCGTTTAATAAACGAGTTAGGATTAAAGTTGACCAATCTTGACCTAACCCATTGCCAGATCTTTGTTTACGTCCCTCAAAAAAAATGAACATATAATACGTAGACAGGGTTTAGGCCTCAACTCCTCCATTTTTATGGTCTAAATTATTTTCCAGAGATTCTTCATGGTGACGAGATTATCATATCCAATTATCAATCATCTCTATGTAGACAATATATACACCTAGTATATGTCGACCCTAAGGTGGCGTTTGTTTTTTTTTTCTGAATCTGAATCTGAAATCTGAATCTAAGACTACCTGAGTCATCTGGATCTGAGATCATCTGGATCTGACTTGTTTGAATTTAAGTTTGTTTATTTTTTTCATCTGAATTCTTTTAATAAATTATGTTTGACTGACTTTTTGACACTTTTACCCTTATTTATACTATTGTCACATGTCATGCTCTCATCCAATATAGGGAATTCGGTCATTTAAAAATAAATGGAGGACAAAATTGTAAAAAAGAGTGACTCAGCACTCAGATAAACTTTTCAGTACAAAATTTTCACTGACTCAAATCAACCCTTTTTCAGACTTTTTGTTGAGTCAAAATTTGACTCAGACACTCTAAATAAAAAAAACAAACAATCTGAAATCTGACTCGGCCCAATTTAGACCCCGAGTCAGATTCAGACATTGTTTTCAGAAAAAAAACAAACAAGCTCTACCTCTATAGTGCATTGTCTGATTTTGTAATCCACCACGTACATCAATGGTGTATAGTTTTTTTAGCAAAAAGATTCATTATCGAATTAAAAGAATCTAATTTTCGCATGATACCAGACTACTAGAGCCATTTTTATATTTTGTTAGATTATTTTAGTTTATTTTAAGGAAATTTTAAAAACACATCACTACCGTATATTAGCTTTTTGAAGGAAAATTTTAAAAGCGCATCCCTAAAAATTGGTGGTGGGCTAGAATTAATTTAGCATTGCTCAGGTCGAGGGCCTGCCACCAAATTTTGTGCTCCCATTTGGAGACATGGGGTCATTGGGTATGTCTAGCCAAGTTTAAAACAAGTAGAAGAAGCATTAAAGAGCCCATTTAGTAATGGACAAATTTTCAAAGCCAACCAAACTCAATTAACAAATGGGAACCCAATATAATGGGCTTGGGTATCTCAATGTTGAGCCACAAATTTAGTATTCTTTGCATTTGTCTTGATTTTGTTTGACCAAATCACACGTTTTGATGATGATTTTTTTAATATAATATCAAATCTATATTATATATTAAGACAATTTTTTTTTTTTTGTTTGCTGAAAAGGCCAATTGTTTTGAAACATGGCTTCTTACGTTTTCACCTTATTATTTTTTCTATTTTTAATATTATATGAGTTTATAAAGGTTATTATTTAAGTATTTAATGTTCAACATTATCCATTTTTATTATGTTAATAAGTAAATAAGGTCATTATATAATTTTTTTTAAGAGGTCATTATTTAATTACGATGATGTTCCACATTATTCATTTTATTATGTTAATGAGCAAAGATCATGAATAAAAAGCACCTCATAATAAAAATGAAATGAGTAAAAGATTAATTTCAGTTTAATGTTCCACCAAATGAATAAAATTGCCTTCTATATATATATATATATGTATATACCCAATTAAAGTAGAATAATTAATGATATATAGGAGAGGAACTAAATTCTAAATTTCAAATGTTCGATCATGTACAACACATCTCAATTTTTAAATTTGTCTTTTAAAAAAATTTGGGAACAACAAATACCCTATCTTTGATCTTTAATGACAGAAATCCATATTTTCTATATTAGTATCTGCAATTTAAGTGTTTGTTTCTAGTAAAATTCTTAGACTTTTTCAAAAACAAATAATTTAAAGTAATAGTTAAAGAATATATACTTAATTACCTCCTTTTTGAAGTATAAAATTATAAAAAGAAAATTGTATTCTTGTATGATCTTAAAAAATAAATAAATAAAAGTAGAATAATTTTAAAAACACACATTTTAAAATAATAACTTATAATATAGTTTAAATATAAACATTCTCTATTGTATTCAGGGTAAACTTATGAGCCGGTAGCCGGTAAACTTATGAAGTTACTGTTTTGGTGCAGCATAACAATAACCTCTAGATGGGAAGACCAAAAAAAAAAAAAGAGAAAATAATTGAGCTAACGTGAAATGCATAAGATTCCATGACAGGTAGTACTTAAAAGATTCCAAAATTGTAAACTTCAGTTGTTAAGTTTGATATGGATTTATTATGTTTAATCAAAAAGCATTTCTCATACAATATTTTAGTTATTAATATTGGAAAAATAAAATGCCTGGTCTCATTGAATGTAAAGTCTAATTGTTGCCTAGGTATTTTGCTCAAAACTCTTATTTCAGTCAATTCTTTGTCAAAAGTCTTATTGTATCAAACTCATTTTTTAGTCTACAAATTCTACTTTTGCTCCACATTTTCTTTATCCATGACCACGGATTCTTACAATTCAGATAAATTAATTTTGTGGGGCTCACTGTGCCGAGATAATCCAAAAGTATTTTTTCTTTATGATGATATCTTCACCATATAGAACACCGTTGTAAAAATTACATCTTTTAACCCATCTATAAAATAAAGTGTTAATTTTTTTTTTTACTATTGGACTGCCTGTATGCAAAATTGGTCTGCCTTTAACAACTGTATACTTATACCATTACACAACCAATGATAAGAATCCATGATACCAATTTCAAACACATATTCAACCAATGTGAAAACATTTAAGATCCTAACACAAAAATGAACTAGTTTATGCCCTAAATATCCAATCAAGGATTGCCATCTACACATCAGAAAGAAGAAAAAAACCCACGTGATTTAATAGCAGAAAATTCTGAAAATATAAGAGAAATCAATGTCCAAAAAAAAAAAAAAAACTATCAATTTTTTTGGGCCGAACATTTTGAACCTGTCATCTCTATGTTAATTTGAATTCAAGTACTACAAATCCGTCTACATATCAATATTCCTTGAACCTTATTCTCAAATGTAAATGAGTGACGGCTAAGATGGACGGTTCTGATTAGATTCCCATAAGCCCCAGCCATCTTTAAAAAAAAATAGTCGCCTTATGTGACCAATAATATAATGAAGTTCTCGTCAGAATTGCATGGAATTTCGTCATAATGATGGAGAAGCTTACCGACCAAAAAAAATAGGATAGGGTTATGAAAAAAGAAGCATGAAAAGATTGGTAATTGTCGATTTTTAGGTCTAGTCATATTATCAACACCTGAAATGTCACCATGCCACCGACCCTATAAAGAAATTTGAGAAAGTTTAACCAAAATACATTAGTTCTTTTTCTTGTAAATAATCATTAAAATGGGAGGAATGATACCTGCCCGTGTGAAAATGCGTGTTCTCTTCACCGTATAGATTATACTCATATAAAATTACCTCGTTCTAAAATTTATAACCTTATAAGAAGTTAATTTAAAGTTTTTAAAATTTATAGACGGCCAATAAATCACCCATTTTTTTTTATGGTGTAAAAAGTTTTAAAATGATCTAATTTTTAAAAAAAAGATTATCTAAATTTTGAGTGGGTCATTCGCACTAAATTTCTGCCCCTGAATCATCTTTATATGGCCCCTACCTCACATTTGGCACACATGGGACATTCTCACATGCGACTAAATATCCCTTCTCTTAAAATGGAAACCAATAATACATTGCCTAAGCTTATGAAACATACCCTTAAGGGATACCTATAAAGTATACCCTATAAACCTCCTACCTATTTTTAATCAAAGAGTTATCTAGCTTTCTAGGTGGAATCAACTGATATGGTAGAGTGACTGGAATCGACCACCTAGGTTTGAAACTGTTTACACCTTGAGTTACTCATATAAGAAGTATAGCCTCTTAGAACATCCATCTAATTCTTGAGATAATATGTTCCTCGAGTACATATGAAATATAAACTCCTACGAAATGACCTCAAGTAGATTAAACTCATAAAAGATGTATAGTCATTATAGTAGCTTGTTAGATGAATGCGTATAATACTTGTGAGTTGTGAACCTCTACATATTAAAAAATGTGGTTTACATACGGTAGGACTAAACTAATGCATGTGACCTGCGTTTGAGTCTTGCAAACGCCCCTAGATTTGTGTTTGAGAATGTAGGATTAATCTTACATAAAAGGTGGTAAAATACATGAGGCTGAGCTTATAGCCAGTTTCACTGGGATTGATTGGGCCATTAAAAGGGGTTGGACATCAATAGAGGTGTTCTCTGATTCAACCTCGGCTATCCATACCCATGAGGCAAACAAGATTCCTTGGAGATTCCCTAGAAGATGGGCATTGTTACTGAGGTCTTTCACCCATTTTATCCTTCCTTGCTATTCACCATGAGGTAAACTTTGCAGCTAACTACATCGCTCGTAGGGGCTCCTCTCTTCCTATTGGCATTCAAGAGGGTTATATGGGAATTCCCCCTCATCTCACTTGTTTTGAAATCCTTCATTGTTATAAATTCGGGTAGCGTTTTTGTCACAAATGATTATTGTTTGGGTGTCAACCTAATTAAGGTGTTTGCAATGCATCGTGATGGGTTTCTCTCTCATTATAAGTTTTTGGCTTTTTGTTTTTCTTTTGGTTTTGCTAGACGTCTTGAAAATTCGAGGTATTCATTAATAAAAAAATAATTGTTGAATTGAAGTCTAGAAAACAATAATCAAATCGGATTTTACTGCAAATTATTTTCCGATCGAAGGCCAAATCACTCATAGATTACTTGATGGATCGTGTATAAATAATATTTAACACGACAAATTTTTGTTTTTAATGGAATTTAACATGACAATATTTGAGGCAACCAACACAGAGCAAAAATGTTAGTAATCAAAATTTCCTTTGAACTAATTTAGATAGAGGCTATCTAAGTAAACAAAAAAAAAGTAACGTTCCTATAATCATATTGTCCCAAAGGGGGACAGAAACATGCAGATGAGTCATGTATGATGATGAAATGTATTGGGGCGGCACTAAATTGCCCTTTTTATCTCTCTTATCTCTGTACTTTTTTTTTCTTTTTCTTTTTGTTTGGTTTTGTTTGGATAACAAATTATTTTATTTGTTCTTTTGTATTAATTAAAGTGGGAAGGTGTGAAATATAATTTTAAGAGAATATTATTTATTTAATTGAAAAAAATACTTTTTTTTAAATAAAAAATGAAAGAAAAAGCAAAGAAAATGAAGGACCAAACAACATGGGTAAAAGTGAGAACACAAAAAAGATATCAGTCCTTTGTTTTGGCACACTGCACACCTAAGGTTTTTGTTTTTTTTTTGGCACACTGCACACCTTAGTTGATTGTGCCCTCTCACCAAACAAAAGTCCTACCAACCCCAACTCTCTCTCTCCCTCTTCATTGCTCAGTGACTGGTGAAATACCCTAATTTTTTTTTATCCTTTTCCCCTTTTTTTTTTAATAATGGAGATCCCACTTTAGAGTCTTTGAGAGTTAAAAATTTGCTACTTCACAAATAATAAAGAAGGGATATTTAACCCCCGGGTTAAAAATCCCTAACAAACCCCCCATTCATTTAGGGCTCTCATGGCAATGTAATGACCCAAGGACTGATTCATTAACAATCACTCATTCTAAAATCTCTAACCTATTAAAATTGATTGAAAATTAACAACTAAATGAATATTATTTTTATTGTTAATTTTAAACTTATTTTTAATAGAATTTTGATGGTATAAGAAGTTCTAAAATAAACTGATTTTTTGTAAGAATGATTTAAATGTTAAAGTAAACATTATCATTAAAACTCACATTTGGATCAACCTCATATGGCCCTACCATAAACCGGCATTTTTTGGGGAGCTTTTTAACCAGGGGGGTCAACTATCCCAACTCATATTGAAGATACCCATAGAACCAAATCGAACCCAATCAAAGCTAAATTTTTTTTAGTAGGAGGAGACTAATACCCTATCAAAGCAGGACATTTTTTTATTATTATTTTTTTAGAGACAAAGCGGAACTTATTATTCTGGTTTTGAATTCCACCTTTTTATACAACAAGAATTTGTTACCCGTGCTAATGCACGGGTTTTTATTATAAATAATTATAATAATTGTAAAATAAATTAAACTGTTTAATTTATTTTTTAAAAAGTTTTATAATTTTTGTTTTGGTTTATCATTAATTGTTAAGATCTTAAACACTGACTTTAATTTTTTGTATCAAATTCTTCTATAGTAGGTTTGAAAAAAAAATTTGTATGTAAATATAATACTTATACCCAATTATGTTTGATTGTTACTTTTTT
>MVGT01001030.1:133822-190573 GCA_002174775.1 Macleaya cordata | reverse complement strand
AAAAAAAAGCAAAAAGAAGAAGAAATCAACATATGTTAGAGAGGTTGTGAGAGAGGTAGCGAACAGATCGCTATCTTTATCGTGTTGGTGGTGGAGACGGAGGCGGTGGTCGTGGAGGTGGATGCGGAGGCGGAGACAGAGGCAGAGGCAGAGGCGGTGGTTGTGATGGGTGAGAGAGGTTTAGGGTTTGTGTATAAAGTGAAAAAATTTGGTTTTTAAAGGTCAGATTTAGGAGTGCTCGTGTCCGTCGGATTAATATTTAGTTGATGAAATCGTAGCCGTTTAATAGCAAAACAAATTGAGAAGAAGAAGATAGTTTGGGAGGCCTGGGAGGTGTGGGTTTTTTTAACCCACACTCATGAGGAGAGGGTTATATCACCTAGGTCCTCAAGAATTAAAGTATAAATGTAATAAAAACCATTGAGAATCGAAACTGTTATTATTATATGTAAAAGATTCCAGTTTTTTGGTTTGGTGTTTGACAAAATCAAACGAAAACAATAGGACTAGGAAAATGGTTTAGTGTTGTGGTTTGATTCTTTTTTAATATTGAAACCCGACAATCAAAAACAAAAACACCCAAGAACTGGTTAACGGCTTGAACCGGAACTGATTTTCCCAATTCTAATTTCACCTACTTGAAAACCAGAACAGTCATATGATGAAAATGGGAACTGCCCATAACCAAAACTACCAAAAAAGGACTAGTTGACACTAACTAGTTTTTTCTTTAATTTTTTCATAGGATTAGAAGAAATTAATCATTTCATAATTTCAATTTTAAAAATTGGGTGTAGGATGCACGTATTGTCCACTAATTAACATAATTACGATAGTACGCTTAGAATTGTATAGTAATATTTGATGATTTAGTACTAACACACATTAATTGATGCTCATCTTTTTAATATTCTCAGCCTAGATAGCTAACGAAATTTATATGATCACCATCAAAGTAATGGGAATCATTCTTCAAAAGGAATTTAAAATTAGATGGAAAAAATTATCGTGAAGTCCATAATTTTGAAGGTAATCACTTAAGACCTTGGACTTTGAATCAGTAGACCTAAATCTTTCCCAAGTTGATGAATTCTTGAACCATTAGTTTTTTTTTTTTTTCTTCTATTCTTTTAACGCGGTTTGTGGGTGTGGATTCTACTTGAAATGTTTAATATGTAAAAATCTACATGGTATGTTTTTCCCGGGATGGGTGGACTATGAATGAAGTGGGTACAAATATTTTTTTTTAAAACAGCTGTTTTATTAAGAAATAATTGCAATATCGTTGATATGTTTTTCAAAACGATTTTTTTTTTTTCGATGAAAACTATTAGGGAACTAATCCAAAATGGAGTCGAATTTCTTTGTTGTTCTTCTACACATTTGAATATGAGGGTATAACTGGTCTACAAATATTATTTTTCTAGTTAGCTTATTTGTTTTCTTGTTCTTTTCGTTTTTTTTTTCTATAACTTATAAGTTGTAACATATTTTCATAGAAGAATTAGATATCAAAAAACTCGAAACCAAAATCCATTCTTTAGCGCTTCTAAAACCGAAACTTAGTACAAAAACCAGAATAGACTTGTTTAATATAGATATCGGTTTCAACGAACCAAATGAAACAACTCGTTGACAACCCTACATTATCCATACTTTTGCGATTTTAAAATAAATAAATAAATAAATAAATAATAGAAAAAATAAGTAGTTTTATCCAAAATTAAAGGATCTTGTTTTCCCGTTGTAAATATTTACTTCTAATTATTTTAGATGATTAATATTTGTTTTTAGGATATTGTAAGAAATTCATATTTCAATTCACAATTACATATAAATTTATTGCGGCTAATTTTAAAGATCCATTCAAATTGCAATTATTTAATTGCCTAAATATTATATATTAAAAGTTATGAACTTTTGAAAAATCTCTTTTAAGGAATCTATAATACTTTTAAGAATAAGATGTCATACCCTAGGCTTACGTGCACTTGAAAGCGTGGCCGTTGGATGTTTTATGGAGGGAAACATCAAACGGCCAATTTCTTAAGCAGACGTAAGCCTAGGCGTGGCATATCGAGACAATGTATTTAGAAAGATATTACTTAGAGCATCCACAGTGGTATGTTAAAATACCTTTTTACCTTATTTGAGTTGAGTAGTGGGTAGGGAAAAATAAGAATTTTAGCCTACGAGGCTCGGAGATAGGCTAAAATTGGCCTTCTCCAGACTCATCTGCAAATTATTTTACGGGGCGTGGATCTGGCACCACGTCCGAAATGGGGCGTAGAGGTATGATGGCGTTTGAAACGGGGCGTGGAGGTAAAGCCACGCCCCAATTTTTTTTAAATTTTTAAAATTGCATGGGGCGTGGAGCAATCT
Source organism: Macleaya cordata (assembly GCA_002174775.1). Taxonomy (NCBI): domain Eukaryota; kingdom Viridiplantae; phylum Streptophyta; class Magnoliopsida; order Ranunculales; family Papaveraceae; genus Macleaya; species Macleaya cordata. Next base: position 188,191 of record MVGT01001030.1, on the reverse strand, counting down.
CCACGCCCCAATTTGGGCGTGGAGATAGCTCCACGCCCAAATTTTTTTTTTTTTTAAATTTTTTAAATTTTTTTTTAATTGATGGGTTAAAAAATTTTAAAAATTTTAAAAAAATTATAAAAAAATTATAAAAATTATAAAAAAATTATAAAAATTATAAAAAATTTTAAAAAAAATTATAAAAATTAAAAAAAATTATAAAAACCAGGCGTAGTGCTAACACTACGTTTGATTCCAGGCGTGGTCCAGGGACAACGCGTTGCTTTTTAAAATATATATATATTTTTTAAATGTCAATTTTGTCCTCAGTTTAGGTTTTTTATTAATTTTTTAAATTTTTTTAAAACACTCCCCACTGTGGATGTGAGTCTTGTAGGCTAAAAAACAGTAGGGTAAAATGGCTTTTTACCCTACAACACTGTGGATGCTCTTAGGAGGTCAATTATCTAAAGATTGAAATAGGAAACACATCACGTTTTCTATTATACTCATTTATATAAAAAAACAGACCAATTTGCTCCCATTTGACCTTTTAATATGGAGTTCATAAAATTAGTTAATTGAGTCCATGACTCTTGATTGCAGAAGCCTGAAATGACCCTAAATTTTAGGGTTTTCAGACATTCCTCCCTATCTAATTTGACATATTTTAGGGTTTTCAGACAATATTACCATTTATCTGATCACATCTACAAAACATTTTGATGTATGTGTGGTAAAATACATCTTACAACATTAACTACAAGACATAGGTGAGGAAAAAATAATGACTTTTTTTTAAGGGAACTGATGTGTAAGATAAATATTTTTTTTAAGGGGTAGATACACGAAACTAAGCGTGTGAGAAATACAATGAAATCGCCAACAACATCGAATTAGGATCAAAGTCATCACCGATGGAACCACCACCTAAGAGCTACGGAAACTGCCATTAACGAGCTATGAAAGAGTACCTACATAGATAAAATACTTATATTTATTTATTTATTACTATTTTTTTTTTGTAGGAGGGGACTAATATCCAAGTTATAATATGACATAAATATACTGTAATCAGCGTGTGAGAAGCGTAGAAACTGGCATCAATATCATTACCAAGCCGACTGCAGAGAAAGCCACCACCAACGGGTGCAAGAAAGGCTACCGCCATCACAGGCGCAAAGAAGACCACCACTAACGGGTGCAAGAAAGGCTACCACCAACAATGAGCCGAATTTATTTAAAAATATTTGCCTACATATATACACCATATTACATTGGTCAAACTTAGTGATAATTTCATAGCCAATAAGTATTGAACCTAACACCTCTCAAGTTATGGGAAGCAATGTTTGAAGACGGACCGTTATAACGGTGTAACGGTAGGGGGCCGTTACCGTTGTAACGGTCGTTATAACGTTTTTGACCTCTAAGCGGTGTTTTGTGTTAAATTAGGAAAATCATCAAAATAATAAAAAATAACGATCGTTATAACAGAAAATAATGATTTTTACATTTTTTTAAAAATGTTAAATATGTTAAAATTATTTTTTTATGTTATTTTAAGGTTTTTTAAAATAAAATAACGGCCGTTATAACCGTTATAACGGTAAAAATCGGTCATAACAATATAACGACATTATAGTGAAATAACATAACGACATATGAGCGTTAACGACCGTTATAACCATTATAACAGACCATTTTTTAAACATTGATGGGAAGTATGTAAATCAACCGAGCAAGCGGTTGTAACTAAAATTACATGGAAGATACATAGTGGTAATTTACACTCAATAAGTTTCGATCCCAAGAACTCGCAGGACATGAAAATAATGCACAACTATTGGGACAAAGACTCATATATTAGATGATCAATATCCAAGTAGGGCTTAACCATAAAAGTAGGTGTTCATCATATATTAAAAAAAGAAGAAGAAGAAAACAACAAAAAAAAAAAAAAGAAAAGAAAGAAAAACATAAAAGAAGTTGTCGTTTTTAAATTTTAAATCAAACCTTTCAATAAGGAAGTCTTTGAAAAAACTAACAGCCCCTAATTACAACCGTATGGATAAGCATCCACCATTTCATATTCAGTCTTTTATCTCACAAATTATTTTTAAGCATTTTAAATTCATTGCCATTAAAATTTTCCCAAGATAAATTCTGGGTCACCCGCCCTCAAGTAGACTGTAGACGTAAGCTTGGTAAGTGGTTCTTTTCCCATTATGCTTCCTAAAATTATTATTTTTTCTTCTATCCATAAAACTAAATTTCTGGGTTGATGTTAGATTGATGCCTAATGCATAAAAGTGATAATTGTGATTGAAATAATTATAAATATGCGTGGAAGATTGGTTTCAAATGAAATAAATATTGAGAATCCCACTTAAAAATTATATTATTATTATTATTATTATTATTATTATTATTATTATTATTATTATAAATAGAGATAGCGTTTTTAAAGACAAAAATCTTAGCAATATCAGTCCCTCGTCATTTTGAAAAAAATAAAAATAAGTTTATAGTCTGTTTGGACAAGGGATTTGGGGGAATGATTTTGTAGGGTCCAGGAATTTCGTGGAAAAATCATGTTATATTTTTCCTCAAAATCCCTGGTCCCCACAAAATCCCTTGTCCAAATAGACACCATTCATTCTATAATAAAAATTTCAATCAAAATTTGAAGGGTTAAAGTTATTTGCCTAACAATAAAATTATGAGTCGAACATGTCCGTATAGGCCCGTAAACAATTGTAAACGAAGAAAGTGTAATTGTAAAGGGATTCTAACCATCTTAATACTAATTCCACTCGGCTAGACCCGACAACGAGCCAATGTTAGAGTTGACCTTATGCAAGTTAGAAGGTTGATGGTTCAACATTATCAAGCTCTAAGCCTAACATGTTTGATGACCCTATGCAAGTTAGTGTCGACCCTAAGCCTAACATATTTGATGAGTAACGGACCATAAATGCTCAACGTAACCTTATTTAACTTGTTTAGTTAGCGGGTTGAGTTATGCAAGTCAGGTCCTATTTCGCCACCACTATACACTTGATACTTTGAGAAACAAAATTGGAACCACTAAGAAAGGGACCCCCCATGGCATAAACCCGTCCAGGTAGTACAGTAACTGAACCAAATTCGACCCGTTGGCAGTTTACAATTTTTACCCCTATTTTAAATTTGAAAAATACAGAAGGAACTCTACATTTATCGAGGGTAATTTTGTATTTTCACTACGAAAATACCCTAAAAATTGCCCTATCCTATTTTATTTCCTCCATAGGACTGGCTGCTACTTTACCTTGTTGCTGACTGATTGCTGAGAAGGCTCTCTCTGTCTTAAACCCTTTCTCTCTCTAAATTTTCAAGTCTTTCTCTCTCTACCTTTGAAGAGAGAGAAGTAAATAAAGAAAGATTTTCAGAGATAGAGAGAGAAAGAGAATGTATGAATATTATTATAATAATAATATTGTTGAGAGAGGTAAGAGAATGAAAGCTTTACCGGCAAAAATGGGAAAGGCGAAGAAGATTAATAGTAGTAATACTCGTAGCATTTCGGTGGTGCCGTTCGAGATGCAAGCTGATTCCGATTTCAAAGGAAACTCCTCCGTACATCTTCTTCTTCTCTTTTTCTTCCTTCTCTTTCTCATCCTTTCTGTCATTTAACAACCATACTACTTACCAATCAGATAAGTTTCTTCTTTCATCCCTCATTTGAGATCTCTGTTTTTTTTTTTTTTACACCTCTAATTAGGGTTTCTGTATTTGAAATCAAATGAAACATAATTTAAATAATTCAAATCCAAATTCGAACTCACATCTGTTATTCTTGTTGTTGTTGTTGATTAAGGTCTTTCTTTCTTTTGATGTGGATGTGGTTGTGGTTGATCTAGGGATCTAGGGTTTCTTTTGTCACTTGAGTTTACCCATCTAAATGTTCGACTCGGGAATTGGTTAGGTATTGTGGGTGTTGTTTTTTCAGGGTTTATGTTCTTTGTATCTGGTTGCTGTTATTGTGGCAAGTGATATTTTAGACATTTGAGTCTTGCTGTAAATAGTTAGGGGTTTTGTTGACGTCGCTGTTGACTTCCTCCCTGAAGATATTTTCTGCTTCTCAGGAGAGATTTCTGCTTTGTTTTTTGCTTGTTATACACCGAATCACTAAAAGTTGTTAATCTGTGGTTCTTTTTCATAAACACGCCCACCATTTTTATTGTGGGTTCAATAGTTCAGTTTACGTATTGGGTCCAATTTCTTCCTTTCCTGTTCAAATTGATAATTTTACAACAACTATTGTATAATTTTGGATTGTCTCCGTTTAGTTTAAACTGTGTTTGAGTTAGAATCTAAATCTAGAACACATTTAGAAAAAGAAAAAGAAGAAGAAGAATAGGGGACTGCTTTGTTATGATTGGGAGCAGTTCTATCTATGGGAATACCTGATAGTTCACTTTTGGATCTGATTGAGAAGGTTAGATCTTGGATTCCTTGGGGAGGAAGCGATATATCCGGTGCTTCACAGGAATTTTGGGTTCACTCCGAAAATAGTTGTAAGATGTGTTGGGAGTGTAAGACCCGCGTTACTGAGTTCAGCTTTAAGCGCCATTGCAAGCGCTGTGGTCGAGTGCTGTGTGGGAAATGTATGCAGGGAAGAAGTTCTTCTCTTTTTGCATCTGATGGGTTGAGAGACGCCGCTGAGGCTGAGGAAAATATATGCAAGTTTTGCTTTCAGGGTGGTATGGGTTATGATACTGTGGGAGATTATCATGAGAGGATTGATTCTTCTCCTCGACAGAGCCCAGAACGCGGGTTCCACTGTTTTGATAGAGAGAAGTTCAATAGCAATGATAATAATAAGCCATCTCAGAGTGATCACCTTGGCCGCTTTCTTGAAGCACAACATCATGGTTCTTCACCCCGTGCAGTGGCTAGCTGCAGTTCATCCACGGATCACCCTTCTCCAGTTTCTTTTCGTCACTCTTCTAGCAGGCAAGCTTTTCCTTTGTAAGCTTAATCAATATCAATTTCTTTCCAGCTTATTTGAGAAATATTTTCCATTGCTTCCATTATCTTCCATTATTGTCTTAAAAATATTCATGATGAGTTCTGTTTTGGCATCACTTTTGTCTACTAGAAATTGTTTCAGTTGTCTGATAAATGTGTCCATCACACTTTTCATGGTTGTAGGAGCGACGAAGAAGATGCAGAGGATTCTCGGAAACAATTTTTCAGTCCATCAAGTGAATTCTCTCATGATATTTCTGATATAGATTCCAGTAGTATTAGTGCTAGACATGACTTTAACAGTTTCAAGTCAGTGGGTTCAAGTCCTCTAGACAGCCCCTGTAGAATGACTACTACTCCTACTAGAGCTGGTTACTTGCTACAGCACGAGGAGGATGGGAGCCCAAATTTTCAGAAAGATGCTCATCCTTTTGACAAACAAACATCAGCAATTTTAAGAAGGCCTGAGGTGGAGAACGAGGATCTAGAAAACACTTATGAGTGCTCTGATGATATGTCGACGTTTCGGGACCAATATGAAAGGGTACAACAACCATTGGACTTTGAAAGCAATGGTCTTATTTGGTTTCCTCCACCACCTGATGATGGAGAGGATGATGTAGAAAGCGACTACTTTAGATATGATGATGAGGATGATGATGTTGGAGAGTCAGGCATGATATTCTCATCTAGTAGCTTCAGCACTGATACATTTTCAGTCAAAGAGAAATCAAATGAGGAACAGAAAGAGCCTCTTAGAGCTGTGGTGCATGGGCATTTTAGGGCTCTTGTATCACAGTTATTGCAGGGGGAGGGCATTTCGGCGGGAAACGAGAGTATTGGGGAAGAATGGCTAGATATAGTTTCCTCAATTGCTTGGCAAGCTGCAAATTTTGTGAAACCAGATACTAGCAGAGGAGGGAGTATGGATCCTGGTGATTATGTAAAGGTTAAATGTATAGTTTCAGGAAGTCCAAACGAGAGGTATGGCTTGGAATATATGAGTTCCCTAAAATACTTGATCATTTCTCTTCTAACACTATAACTCGTAATGCTAACTGTGGGACATCCTTGTTGCAACAGCACCCTTATTAAGGGAGTAGTTTGTACAAAAAATATAAAACACAAACGCATGACATCACAATACAGAAACCCTAGATTACTTCTTTTGGGTGGATCTATTGAGTACCAGAGAGCTGCAGATCAGTTGGCATCTTTTAACACTTTGCTCCAACAGGTCATTTCTTGTGTGTTTTACTTTTTGAAACATAACAGTTAGATTAGCATGATGGATTGAATATTAAATTCTAGAGTTTCTCTGAACAGGAAATTGATCATCTCAAGATGGTCATTTCGAAGATAGAGGCTCATCGCCCGAATGTTCTGCTGGTAGAAAAAAGTGTATCTTCATATGCCCAAGAATATCTGCTGGCAAAGGAAATCTCTTTAGTGCTGAATGTCAAAAGGCCTCTTTTGGAGCGCATAGCCAGGTGTACTGGTGCTCTTATTGTTCCCTCAATTGATAATCTTTCTGCAACACGATTGGGACACTGTGAAGTCTTCCGATTAGAAAGAATCCTCGAAGATTGTGTAACTGCCAATCAGCCTAACAAGAAATCAGCTAAAACGTTGATGTTTTTTGAAGGTTGTCCTAGGCGTTTAGGTTGCACGGTAAGCTTTATCCGACATCTCAATTTTTTGTTTGGCATGACTGCATTTGAAGATATAATGTGAAACTGAACGCTAATTGATGGGTTTCATAAGGAGTCATGTGCTGTTTCTCATTGGTTGTATCTCTCGCTTAATGGCTGACATAGATGTGTCTTTCTGATTGACATGGTATTTTTTTCTAGTAGGTGTCCTTGCATGTTTTTCTTGTTCCACTGTTGCACAATTATATGTCTAAATCTAATAAGACTGTAGGAGTAGGACAATTAATAGATGGTTCACAACTAAGCTCTCTAACGAGTGTCGCTTTTGGAATCTACTACCATTTGATGTATCGTGACACTAATTTGAACGAAATGATTTGTGGACGCGATTCAGTACCGAACATAAAATGTACCGATTGCGAAAGAATACCAAATATAAAAGGTAGATCTTTACAAAATATGGAAATAGGTGGAAGGATTTTTGCAGCTCTATTTGACTGTAAGTAGGATAAAGTTAAATCCATGAAACTTGTTAAATGGAAACTCAGGTGATGCATAGTTTTTACTTCTAATTGGTTTATTTACCCCACAAACTAATGCCAAGAAGCTGGAAAAATTGGAAGTGAAAATTGCGTAATGAGAAAGCTTGACATCAAGGAGCCATAGTACAAGTTGATATTGCATTCCTTACAAACTTAGGGTATAGTGGAAATGAGTCTTCACTGTGCCTCGAGGCCACAAGTTAAAAAAGGCTTCCTCACTTGCAAGAGGCGTGCAAGTCTCGCAGTCTAACCTATAGGCTATAACCTTGCACTTCGATCTAACTTCAGGGGGTGGTCTCAAAATGCCTTCTTAAAAAATGGTGTCACTTGATTGGAATTTAAAATTATGATTGGTTTGTGCTTACTTTATTGTTCTAATTGATGTCCCACCTAGTTCTCTCAATGCGATTCTTCATTTATTGATACTTCTAGGGTAATGTGGTGGATGCATTTCTAGTCCAACCTTACTATCAGCATAATATCAGAGAACATTATTTTTACATTCGCAAGGTATTAAAAATTGATAAACAGTTTGTATCATTGAGAAACATGATAGTGTCTATAATAGGTATCTTACCTTTGTAAGAAATGCTACTATTGCTTTCCCATTATATCATATCACAACTTCAGAGAGTGATATCTAACTTTATTATAATATATACTATATTTATATTTAACATCATGTCTACAGGTGGTGTCAGATATTGGAGAAGTTTTCATAGAGATTTTATTGTATTTTACCTTTAGCGGAACAAGTTAATAGGTTTTTTGCAGCTGTCCTTGTGATCTTGTAATTAGGATGCAGTCCTCGTAAAACAAAAAGATCATATCGATGTCCATGTACTACCCCGGTAAAATCAAGGGGTATTGCACTGTTCCGGCAGGTTTTGGAGCAAGAGGGAGCGTCTGCAGCAGCCAAAGGATTGTGAAATTATCAGTGCAGAATGGCCCTTTGATCACTCGAGTAAGAAGCAACACTATCCTGCAGATGCATTTCCCTCCAGATGTCTTCTTGATCGGAATCCGCAGGTCGGATCTCAAAGAACAGAGGAACAGGCTCCTCAGCCGCTGGAACAGGAGACAAATTCAAAGAAGCCCCATCTAGTACCTAAAGTCTTTATTTGGGGTTTCTAGTTGCATCGTAATGCTTTACTGATTAGTAACTTTTCACAGTTTTTTTTCATCGAGTGTCCATCCATTAATTAGTTATGAAAGCAGTTGTACTGCAATCACATTAACCTGGAATTACTTGTTCCACATGAACTACAGTTTATAAATGCATGTCTCTATGCTTTATGCATTAGAAATATTTTGCGCTTTGCATAAATAGCTTTCAAGAATTCAATAAGTCATACTGATCTTTAACAAAAAAAAATCGAATTCAACGAGCCATGTCATTGTGATTTCCTATCCTTGCCTGGTCTTCGCGGAACTAGGCACTTAATGCAAGCTTTGTATGTAGTGCTTGTACTGTCTCTATTTTTTTTTTTTTGGGTTTATTTATTTGGATGTTTAAGTGATTGATGCTATTTCTTATAACTTGGATCTACTGTTACTCTGTAGGTACTTCTGAAGGGCGCTTCTAGGGAAGTGCTAAAGAAGGTTAAACATGTTGTTCAATATGCAGTATTTGCAGCCTATCATTTATCTCTAGAAACCTCCTTCCTTGCAGATGAGGGTGCAACCTTGCCTAAGATACCATTGAAACCGCCAGTAGCGATCCCCGAAAAGCTGATGATTACTGATGGTGCTATTTCAGTTATCTCTAATTCTGCTGTTCCTACTGTTTGCCTAAAGGTAGCATGTCAACCTCAAGATTTGGGTCAATGCAGCACATCTGGAACATCAACTGTTCATCTCTCAGATGATCTTCCACAAAATGATCCAGCCATGAGCATCACTTCCGAACTTCAAGAATGGGAATCATCTGGTGGGCTTATCAATTCTGGAGATGTAACTGTTTTATCTCCTGGTGTCATGGAATATGGAGTTGGAAGGGAATGCTCTGATGCATCTAATTCAGATTTGGTTGCAGCTCCGGTATCATGTTCTCAGCAACAATGGAAGGAGCAGAGGAGCTTTTCTGTGGTTCCTTCGGAACATGAACTGTTGGAAAGTTCAGCTCAAGAAGAAGGAAGAACATTAAGAAATTCATCACAGTCTGCAGAAGTTCATGAACTAACAAGGATCGATAGGGTGGATTGGAATGACGTTTCAAATGAATACTTCTCAACTGTTGACAATCACCAAAGCATATTGGTCTCCTTCTCAAGTCGTTGTGTGTTGAAAGGGACAGTATGTGAACGCTCTCAGCTTTTGCGGATTAAGTTCTATGGAAGTTTTGATAAGCCACTTGGAAGGTATCTTCGAGACGACTTGTTTGATCAGGTAATTAATTCATGCAGGTTTTTTCTTTGATTTATTTTTCTTTTGTTTCTTCTATCTTTGAGATGCTTGTGCTGAAACGTGAATGGAACTTTCCTGTACTTGTTATTGGAAGACATCTTGCTGTCGTTCTTGTAAAGAGCCAACAGATGCCCATGTTCTATGCTACACCCACCAGCAGGGGAATCTTACGATAAATGTTAAACGTCTTCCCTCATTGGACTTACCTGGGGAGCGTGATGGGAAGATATGGATGTGGCACCGATGCCTGAAATGTGCACATAAGGATGGAGTTCCACCTGCAACTCGGAGGGTGATTATGTCTGATGCTGCATGGGGACTTTCTTTTGGAAAGTTCTTGGAGCTTAGCTTTTCCAATCACGCCACTGCTAATCGTGTGGCGAACTGTGGTCATTCTTTGCAGAGAGATTGCCTCCGCTACTATGGGTATGTTCTGTCAAATTGATCAGGATCTCCTTATTTTTATCTCATCGTTGAGTTCAAAGAGTGATCTTTCTACCATTCAAAAGATATAATATTGACTTCAAATAAAGTGATAGATCTCTCTATGTCACAGGTTTGGGAGCATGGTTGCTTTCTTCCGTTATTCTCCTATTGATATTCTTTCTGTTCGCTTGCCTCCTTCCATGCTGGAATTCAATGGTCAGGTTCAACTGGAATGGGTCAAAAGGGAGGCAGCAGAGGTATTCTACTTAAAACTTCTTTTACTCTTCCATGATTGCCTAGCACACTGTAATGTGTGTCTTGTCTCCTTGGCCTATTAAAAGTATTGAACAAGTTAATAACTTTAATAACTTTAAGCAGATTTTCTTAAGGGAATTCACTTCCTTTTGTGTGTGTGTGTGTGGAAGAATGACCCTAATTCATAGTTTGAGAGATTATGAATTGGTCCTATATATATATATATATGTTTGGGGACTTGTTTATTGAATCGTGCCAACCTTATATGCCTTCTTTCTTCTACAGCTATCCAATAAAATGGAAGTCCTATATGCAGAGGTATTTGATGTACTTCACATAATCGAACAAAAAGGTACATCAGTGGGACACAAGCGTTCAGATGCAGGCGAGGTTCATGATCACATTATGGATCTGAAGGATTTGCTGAAAAAGGAAAGAAATGCGTACGAAGTAAGTGCCAATTTAGAATTAGTAACTTTATGCCTCTCATATGTTACTCGTTATTTTCACGTAAGTCCTGTGTTCAAGCTCCATTGGACGACATTCTGATTTGCTTTGTTTTCCCGTTAATAGGATTTGCTACAACCACTCGACAATGAGGATTCAAAACCTGTTCGGATATTAGACATTCTAGAACTAAATCGTTTGAGACGCTGCCTCCTGATCGATTCTTTTTTTTGGGATCGTCGACTCTATGCATTGGACTCCCTCCTCGGAACAAATGGTTCTACTCCCCTGCTTGATTCATGTACGCTGGATTCCACAACTTACATCAAGTTGAAAGAATGGAGAGATGAGTCATTTTGTAAGGATAGCAGGCTTTACATTTCTTCTGAAGAAAATAACTCAAAGTCTTCTATGTTATTGGAAAGTCCCAGGCATAACTTAAATCCAGAGCCAAAGAAAAACTCACCATTTCTTGATCCTATTTTGAATGAATTGACCATGGGCCAGAAGGATCTCAAGTCAGATGAGGGCTATAGTCTTGAAGACCTTGACTTGGCTGTTGACCATCATAACAAAGATGATGAATCACCTGGAGGACTTGAAGTTTCAGTTGATAAGACATCCTTGGAGTGCCTCCATTCACCCGCATCCAGTCTTTCAGAAAAAATAGACTCAGCATGGACAGGGACAGGTAATCAAACCTTGAAGGATACACAACCAAATGGGAACCAAGCTGAGTCAGTTGGGAAAATTACTCGGATTGATAATCCATCTCATAGAAAGCTCATGTCCCCAGCAAGAGTTTATTCCTTCGATTCAGCAGTGAGACTCCAAGAAAGAATCAGCAGAGGATTGTCCCCCGCCTCTTTGCATTTGTCCTCACTTAGATCTTTCCATGCTTCTGGAGATTACATGAGTATGGTTAGAGACCCAATTCCAAATATGTTGAGAACCTTTTCTCAGACCTCTCCAATTGAGACCCAGAAATTAAAGTTCATCTTCAAATCTGTGCCCTCATTTATTTCCTCTGCATCTCAAGTGGCTGGTGAAGGGGTCCGATTGCTACTTCCACAAACAGGTCACAATAATATGGTTATTCCAGTTTATGACAATGAACCCACCAGTGTGATATCGTATGCCCTTGGTTCAAAGGAGTATGAAGACTGGATTGCAAATAAATCAGGTGAGCACGAAGGAGTCTGGAGTGCAAGTGATGGCAATAGTAGGGGAGAAAACCTTAGCAGTCTATCAAGCTTTAATCATTCAGCAACTTCTACTTTTTCTGTCTGGCAATCCAGTAGCTCTATAGACTCGGATGATCTCTTCAGCAGACATTATGCTTCTGAAGATGCTTCATCAACTATAGGGAGCCTGTTTTCAGATCCCAAAAGATCTCCTCATGCTAGAATTTCTTTTGGGGACGAGTCATCATCCTTTGCAGGCAAAGCGAAATTTTCTGTGATCTGTTATTTTGCAAGGCAGTTTGATGCTCTTAGGAAGAGTTGCTGCCCAAGTGAAGTGGATTTCATACGTTCCTTAAGCCGTGGCAAGAGATGGAATGCTCAAGGTGGAAAGAGCAATGTGTATTTTGCAAAGTCATTGGATGACAGATTCATCATAAAGCAAATCACGAAGACGGAGTTGGATTCTTTCGAGGAATTTGCCCCGGAATACTTCAAATATTTGATGGATTCTCTTAGTTCAGGAAGTCCAACCTCCCTTGCTAAAGTTCTTGGTATTTATCAGGTCAGGCCTTGTTCTCTGTTTCTTTTCATCTTTGCACTGTGAGAGTTAAAAGTATATTCCTAATTCGCTGTTATTGGTTCCATTACAGGTCTCTGTGAAGCATCTGAAAGGTGGAAGGGAAACGAAAATAGATTTGATGGTGATGGAGAATCTCTTTTTCAAGAGAAATATTTCCCGAGTTTATGATCTCAAGGGTTCTGCACGATCTCGTTACAATTCGGATACAACAGGAAAGAATACAGTTCTGCTAGATATGAATCTGTTAGAAACACTGCGGACGAACCCCATGTTTCTTGGTAGCAAGGCGAAGAGAAGCCTAGAGAGAGCAGTTTGGAATGATACATCCTTTCTGGCGGTAAACTCCTCGCCATATCATCTAATAATACTTTTTAGGGGAATTTAGTATTAACACCCATCATTTACCCGAAATTAGTATTAACACCCATGCTTGTAAACTCTACTGTTCTACGAATTGTGTCACTGTTAACAATCCAAACGGCTAATGACATGGCCATTTGATGCACAAATTGACGTGTTCTCCCCTCAAGTTTAAACTTGAGGGGCAAATATGACAAATTGTACGAAGTGAAACGGCCACACCATTAGCCGTTTGTTGGGTAATGGAGGTTAATACTAGATTCCCCTACGTTTTGTATTGTACGAATCACACTTTTCCCATTTATTCATTCATTTTTCAAATTTCTTCTCTACAGTCTGTCGATGTAATGGATTATTCGTTGCTCGTTGGAGTGGACGAAGAGAATAAGGAGCTGGTTTTGGGGATAATTGATTTTATGAGGCAGTATACATGGGACAAACATTTAGAGACTTGGGTGAAGGCTTCAGGTATTCTCGGTGGCCCGAAAAATGCATCTCCAACTGTCATTTCTCCCAAGCAGTACAAGAAAAGGTTTAGAAAAGCTATGTCTACTTACTTTCTCACGGTACCTGACCAGTGGTCCTCTTGAGCTGTTAAATTTTGCTGTTTCTTCCACTACAACGAGCTGTTCGTAAATAATAGAGAAAATGAAAGAATAAACCAAAGGAAGGGGAGGGGGGGAAATTCTTTGAATGCTGATTAGTTTGTACTTCATCTTTCTATAAATGCGCAAAAGTGTTGCATAAATGTTTGATTAAGATAAACGATAAGGAGGTTAAGAGTTCCTTGATTTTAATGTGAATTCTTTTCATTCATCTTCTTCTTCGGTAGTCTTATTACTTGTATCAAGATACGTTTCTAAGTAATGGAAATTAACTTTTTGTTTAGGTCTCTGAATGCAGTGTTCAATAGAAGTTAAATGCCTTTTTGATATTTCAGGTGAGACTCAGGGATTTTGATGAGCTGCGTGTTGGTTTCTTGCAAGCAAATGAATGGAGATTGTGCTAGAATTTCACCATTTTCTTAGGAAGTACCAAAAATGCTAAAATCTACACTGAGCAAAAAGCAGTCCAAGACAAGTTGTTAAAAAGAAGCAACGGAGACAATGAGACACAACTAACCCAGGATCACAATGGACAGAGCTAACAAGGCCATGTTTGGAATCTTTGAATGATGAGAATGGAATTGCAATTCTGATGTGATTCCATTATGAGGCTTGCCAGTTAAACTAATTGGTTCTAGTTCTTGTCGATTCTGGTTCTGGTACTCAAATAGGTGGAACTGAAATTGGGAATTGTTCTGGTTTTGATCGATTGTTGAGTATTTTGGTGCCTACCTAGCAGTTTTAAAGTATGTGAAACTAGATCTATGAGAGAGAAAAGAGGTCGGTGCTCGGTGGGAGAAGAATATCTGTAACAGAAATTTTCTTGTCTGATTCGCAGTGGGGGGCTACCACAAAAAAAAAAAAAGCAGCAGCAAATATATGCTCAGAATAATATTTGCAGTTTTGAAATAGGTGGTGCATATATTTGCAGAACAGAATAAGCCTGCAAACCAGTCTCTCATTTCAACTTTACCCCCACCACAGCACCACTCAAAAGAAAAAAAGAAATGAACTTATTTTATTTGTCGGATAATTAAGAGTGATTGGTTAATTTATTTTATTAGTGTACGTGGTAATATAATTCTGCACAAATTGAATATCTATGGGCTTATGGCCATTCTCATGTTTAAGATGTTTAGTATTATATATGGGAGCGGTTCGGTGCCACTATGTTGTTATTACTGTGATATTTTTGAATCATCATGGCTTGTGATAGACGAGTGAAACCACCAGTGCTGAAACGGCTACAATCGGGGTAGTGCCGATGAGCCGTCGTTCATTTTTCCATATATAATCATGATAATTACAAAAGTACTAATTTAATTTGACAACTTCTAAAACACATCTAGCTTTAACGATTCTAAAGTAAAACTATGTAATTAATAAGAAACATGTGCATATATAAACCAGCTCCCATCATTTTTTTGCAATTAATGCGTTGGGTTTTAAGTATAACAGCATCACAAATATTGACATGATCGGGTCATGAGGTACATGCATACAAGAACACGTGCAGAAACCAACTCCCGTCTTCATTTCATTATTGAACGCATTCTCCATCTTTCATTGTCAAGAAACCTACTTTTCTTCGTCTCTGCAAAATTCAGCAAAACCAAACTGTAAAGTAACCACACAATTACACGGTGTCGTTCAACAGCCAAAAATGAAGACTTAGGGCAAAAAATCTTATTTCAAAATTTTCTAGGATGTCTTTATTCAGTCTAGTAGTAAGAGCTTTGCTATTGGGATCGGCCCATTCATCTATGTAGTACAGTGTAATTTTGGGTTTTAAATTAAAAAAATATTAATTGTCCTGAATCCTAAATTTTTTTTCTAAGATTAAATTTTTTTTTTTGGCCTAAAGTTCCACCAAAAAAAATAATAATCAGTATATGATATTTATAATTAACCAATCAGCTTTAAATAAGGATAGTTGAATTTTTTGCATTTTCTTTCGGCTGTAAAAAGTCAAAAGTGGATCCAAGCTGAACTATCCATTACTTCGTCAATATAATAGTTTGATTTGATGTTTATAAATCATAACAGACATTCGGTTCAAACCAATTGAATCCATATTGTATATTAAACTAACGTCTTAAAACATGATTTTTTTTAATATTATTTTCTTGCGAATTTTTTAATTTTACAAGAAAAATATTTGAATTTTATAACAACAACATCACATCACCCACAATAAGCCACACATTGTCATTTTCAACTTCTATCTAATTTAATTAACAATTCAATGTCTAATTCTATTAAATTAGACCTATATCCTATCAATAGGATTTTATTAATAATTTTTGGGAAAACGATAGATTCTTAAAATTTCCAATGAGAGGGTTTTTTTTTTTTTTTAAAAAAAATAGCTTTGTAATTGAGGAATAAGGATAGCTTTAATGTCTTTGTCACTGATTATATATTGGATAATTCCAATAATCGTGCTACCCCAACACACAGTGGGGTCTTAATTGTGCATAATAATCTTATACCTTACAAATAGTAAGTCAAGTGGACGGAGGAGTTGCTGTATTTGATAGTTCCACTTCCACCGTTCACGAAAATGTAACTAGTATTCCTAAATCTAAACACTATTTTGATTGTGCGGCTTAAGAAGAATAGTTGTCATTCAGTAGCAGTGTAGCACACTTTTTTTTAAGGAAAAGGAAAAAATTTCCTACGTGATTGATGCATGTAATGGCGAAAACTTGATTAACTATACTATCAATTAAATATCTCAAATTTGACTTTAACCTCTACACTTTTGACTTTGAAATCACATCCAAATAACATGTGTTATTTGTATGTTATGGTTACTTATTAACACCATGAACATGTAGTACGTGATTTGGGGAGTGATTTTCGGGGAGGGATTGATTTGGCTTCCTTGTATTAGGGTTATTTTAGTTTTGCCAAAATAAAATTTTAACATAACTGCTATTTGGAGGCTATTGTGTGTCGTGCAGATCACATAAATCACAATAAATATTAGATAGAAGGTGTCATCTCAATCTGCATAAATAGACTGAGGGGTTGATCACAAAGGCTCCCAACCACATTTTATTATTTGTCTCATGAATTGACTGGGGGACAAACACATCACTATGTTTCGAAATGTAAATGTGTAAACACATCTTATAAATCACAATAAATATTAGATAGAAGGTGTCATCCCAATATGTATAAAGGGATTGGTCACAAAGGCTCCGAACCACATTTTATTATGGGTCTTGTTAACGTGTGCCCAAAGGATGTTTTTGATGGGATTTTTTTGCAAGTTACATGTCTTCAAATCAGCTAAATTTTTGTAAGCATAATATTATCATTATTTATAAGATGTCCACAAAAAATCAGCTCCATCAGAAATATCTAACCCTCTAAATAAATCACTTTAAATGTCAGCCGTTCATTCATACTATTAAAGTCTAAATAAAGTGTTCGTGGTGCTAGAGGGTGCTAGAGGACTCCGATTGAGCTGATTTTTTTAGATATGATCCAAATAGTATAAATAACATACATATCAAAAAATCAGCCAATTTGGACAACTTTAAGAAACTAAAAAAAATACAAAACTAAAAAGCTCTAACAAAATCCTTTTATTATTTGTCTCATGAATTGACTGGGCGACAAACACATCACTATGTTTCGAAATGTAAATGTGTATATAAATTTTAGTAAAGAAGGCTAATGTGCCAAATGAAATCACATGTGAAGCCGGCCAATGTTACCTGCCCATTTTGTTTAATAAAACTGAAATATGGTTCCGTACCGTCAAAGAGACTCATGCACGTGATATCACGTGCCTCTGCCCGTCCTTTTTGGGTACCCAACAGGTACTTCAAATTTCCCCATTAAATCAAAAAAAATAAAAGAAATGGTGGAACCCAAAAGTCAATTATTGGGTTCTTCATCACTACATCAATATTTAATGAGCCAATTATGAAATTAAAGAAAAAAAAAGGAGTGATTAAACAATCTTTGGTTATTCCTAACTTTTTCTAACATGTGTTACTGTTAAAAAAATCAGTTCACACTTCACTCATCACCTTTAATGTGGAAAGAAAAAAAACAAACCAAATATCATCTACAGCCTACAGTGCATAAATATGAATGAAATAAACTGATATTTCAACCTAATTTCTATTCGATTTCATAGATATGATAATACAAAATCGTTTATTGATTATGTAGAACTAAAACCGCAATCGACTTGTCGAGTTTATAGAACTGAAGTTCTATTTGATGAAATGTGTATAGTAAGTTCTACAAAAGTCCATCTAATAAAATTTTAGGTTAAAATATCAAGCTCTATAAAAAAAAAACTTTAAATCACAGTTAATGAAATAAAAAGACAACGGTTCTATTTAAAAGTTGTGTTTTAGATTTTCGTACCTTCATTGTTTCTTCAATGCTACCAAGACCAGGCTTCCAATGATTCTGTTGCTGCATTAACAACTCACCACTCTTTCTTGTTGCAATTCCCTCTTTGTCATCTTCATCATCATTACCGTTGCTGTTGCTCCCAATACAAAGATCCATAATCTTCTCGGCGGCTTCTGTTCCATCTTTACTCTCTTCAACCAATTTTTCTACTTGTGATTTAGGTAATCTTACCCTAATTCTCATCGTCGACCCGCCCCCTGACGGCTCATCAACAATAAAACTTTTTGAATTATTCAAGATTGTCAAATCTGATACAGACCTTCTTGATAACTTCAGGCTTTCTAATCTGTCTTTTGCCGTCATTTGAATTCCTGACCTTACCCTTCTTGGTACTTTTTCGTCGCGAATTTTTGGTAATTCTATTAGAAAATAGAGTTTTCTCGGCTTCAACTCTTGTTGTGGTTGTAATGGTTTTGCTCTAATACCAAAATGCTTAACAGCTTCTGATTCTATCAAAACATGACCTGGGTAATCTTTAACTACTTCTTGAACTCTTGTCGGAGTCTTTATCTTAAGCGTCTCGCCGTCGACTTTCATCACCTTCGCCGTCTTTCTTTTTCCTCCTAAACTGTTCCCCATCCTATAGCTAGCTAGGTTTTTTTTTGTTTGATCAGTTCTACAAAGCAGCTTTTGGTTAAAATTGAAAGATGAAAGTAGCTATAGCTGTGTTATTGGCTTATATTGTTTTGGCTCTCTCTCTCTCTCTAACCCTCTCTTTCTATAGAAAAGGTTCAATGGTATATATATTAGATGGGATGCAAAATAAAAGACTGCTTAAGTTGGTTGGTTTTATTAGAAGTTGTTTTAAGGGTCATGGGTCAAAATAAGATGGCCCAAAAAAAGAAATTAATTAAAATTTGAACTTTCATGAAAAATAAAAGTAAGCACAAATTGACTGTCTTTTCTCTAGAAAAAAAATTATGTTTTTCTTTTAAATTAAATAATTTTTTTTTTGGGACAATAAAAATTAAAAGCTATTAAGCCTGTGATAAGGGGGACAAGATGGGTAGATAATAATCATATTTTGGATTGGACCAAAGCCCTAACAACAAGTGTGGATTCAAGAAATTGTGTAGAGATTCCTTTTGATGCATGTGGGTGATGAGGACTTTGTGCATATCAGAATTGTGGGGTAATCAATTTCAGCACGGAACAACAGAACAAGTCTCTACTGAAAGCCAAAACAGAAAAAATAATAATTACTTTTCAAAACAACTTTTGTCTTTTTTTTATTTTATTTTTTTTTTTTTCACTTTTTAGCAACTTGATCTATATGAGGAAAAAGGATTTGGTCCAAATTGATGTACAACACATCTACCAAGGATTGAGGTACTATTGTTGATTATCCTAGTCATTACCAAGAAATGTTAGTGGGGAGAAAAGTTTTGCTACAGAAACAAGGGTCCTGTTAACGTGTGCCCTTAGGGCACACGATAAGGTTATTTTTTAAGTAGTAAATTTGCAAGTTAGAGATCTTCAAATCAGCTAATTTTTTGTAGATATAATACTACTATTATTTTTAAGATGTCCACAAAAAATTAGCTCAATTAGAGATATCGAACCCTCTAAACAAATCACTTTAAATGTTAGCCGTTCATTCACACTATTAAAGTCTAAATTAAGTGATCGTAGTGTTAGAGGGTGCTAGAGATCTCCGATTAAGCTAATTTTTTTAGATATGATTCAAATAGTATAAATACAATACATATAAAAAAATCAGCTCATTTGGACAAACTTATTGAACTAAACAAAACACAAAACCTTAAAGCTTAAGGGCACATGTTAACAAAATCCCGGAAACAATATTGTTCTAGGTTTAAGGACAAAACAACATCATGACATTTGGCAGTGAATGTTACTTATCTACCTTGCATTATGTACTATTTTCGAGCCAATTTTAAAATGAACTCGGCTAGATAGTACATCAAGTAAGACCTGCATCTTAAAATTAAATTAATTTTTGAACTGGAGACTCACTTTAAAAATTTGACTCTATGGCCTACTTGATATACAGGAAAAATTTGCAGAATGTAAATTACCACAGCTGTGGTAGTAGTAGTGGTAGTTTGCATGGACAAACATGGCCATAGGTATCCTAACTAGCAGAGGAATACCATACAAAGCAGCTGATTTATCAATTTGACCGGAAATAATTGCAGATGCAAATTTTCCCTGCACACCAAGCAGAGCCTATCATTAGATAAAATCTATAAAAACATTCAAAGTTCAAACAAATCAATTGTAAAATTGAAAATTCACTCGTTGATGCCTATAAAACAAACAAGACCAATAATAAAATGATTTTTGGACCGACTATTTGACAAAATTAATTAATGCCAGATGCTTATGTGACAAGGTGAGATCTACCACTTTTCTTCGCAAAAAGTATTATAAAGGAGTTTTCAACTTATGTAGCAGTGAGACCGACTATATCATTTATACTTTTGACATTTGGTCGGTCTACACAGCACTACTCGACCAACTAATAGCCTTCTCTTTTTTGTTTTTGTGTGTGTCTTAACGGAAGAACATGGATTCACGAAGTGGCATGGCTAACTTCAGTTAATGAAAATGAAAAAAATGAGTAATGCTGTTCATCCTTCTAGAACTTCTTGCATAACTTCTTCAAACTGCTGCCACGAGAGGAAAGCATTATGGGAAACTTTGACATTTTAAAAAAATGTGGTGAGTTAGTGAAAGTACTCTTTCTTTTCCATAACTAATTTTATAAGTTTGTGTTGAACACGGGTACTGTATCTATAGTACTTACACAAGGGTTTGCCTCATGAACAATGGCAGTTCAACTGTGCCCCACTCACGTTTCGACACGTGCAATATTTCTTTTGCTATGGCTACAGTGAGTGAAACAGTATGGTACGTCGGCAAATTTAACACCATAATTTGTAGGGCTGTGCAATTCAAATCCAATCCGCCCAAACCGACCGATCCAATCCACTGTACATTGGATCGAAACCGAACCAAATAGATGCTGGATTAGGATCGGTTGTTTGTTTTTCATATCCAATACTAGTGGATCGGTTGGCGGATCAACTGTGTCGAAACCGTTGAGCAACCGACCCGACCGATTAGGGTAAATATTATATTGTGTGTGTAATTTTAGAAAATATAAGGGTAAAGATGTAATAACAGAACAACCCTATATAAAACTGAAATCCCAAAACAGAAACCCTAAACGCCTCCTCTCTCATATTTTCTTCTTCTTTTCCCCTCTGCTCCACCACATCTCTTCTTCTTTTTTCGCTCTCTTCTCCCACCATCCAAATCTAAACATTAAAAGTAGTGAGTTCAACTCCATTTCCTTCGCAGGCTTACATCGTTTTATTCTGTTGTTAAAATCGTCCGCACACTCAACTAGAACCGGTGGCATATATCCTCTTCTTCTTCCAGATCTGATTGAAAATCAATGGCACACTCAACCAGAACTAGTGGCACCTCTCCTCTTCTTCTTAGATGGATCTAAGATTTAAATGTATCAATGTTACTGTGTATAATTTCATATTTTATTTTTTTTAGTAAAATTAGGGCTTTAGCCTTCAATCATCTAGGTGATTATCCTGAAAATAAATCAGGACCGTACTAGTGTTGTAATTCGATATAATGTTGCTAATTTATATTTTTTTTGTATAAATTTACTGTTTTCTTCCTCAATAATGTAGATGATAACCTAAACCGATCAACCGACCTGACCCAATCCAATCACATTTGGATGGGATCGGATTGGATGGGAAGGCCAGGCGGATCGAAATGGATGGAATTTTTAGCAACCGACCCTACATTGGATTGGTTGCGGATTGTCGTATTTTCAACGGTTTCGATCCGCTGCACACCCCTAATAATTTGTATAGACGAAAATACTCCCACTTAAAAGAAGTTATTATAGAAACATCCCACCTAGATATTTTTAGTTGTTTTAATAACTTTTTATTAAATTCAGCCAGTTTTATACTCTACTTTATCTGTTCTGATCCAAATTCAAATTTTTTGTTAAGAGGTTAACTATATAATTTATCAATTCACACACATCAATAGATAATCAACTCTCACCGTGTAATTGCGTGCCAATTGTGAGAAGACAAAATGAATTTATTGAGGACAACCAACTTACACGTGCGTAGCACATGTAAGAGTTCATGCTCTCATTGAAAAACTTGATCTCTCTTTAAAATTCAAGGGATATTGCACTATTTTTTATATGTAGTCCCAATTTTTTTTTTTTGATAGTTTTAAACCATTACATGAGCTGCCCCAAGGGCTTGAACTCAAGACCTCCCCCATAGGGGAGGGGATGCCTAACCATCCGGGTAAACCCGGATTGGCATATGTAGTCCCAATTGATGAAATAATCTAAAGGATATTTTATGGTGATGTTCTCCTAGTTACATAAGATTACTGTATCCAAAAATTAGTCCATTCTTGAAAATCGATATGTATGTCCAAGTGTCCAATGCGGCACTCTTCTCAAACCTATCCGTGCTTTATAGTCGAGAATGTCCTGTGTCCTGACCTTACAAAATTACCCTGTGAATGTCAATATTACGAAATTACCAAGAGGAAACCTAGAGGCACTTGCGGGATTTTGTTCTTGTATGGTGGCGTTCCAGTAAATTCGCCAATCAGCCTTGGTGGAATCATCAGCTACCATCGTTTACGGGAGAAGCAATGACATCCAACGGTCTGGAATCTGGGAGAACGTTCTCCCCCAGGCTAACTGGCTGAGTGCATTGTTTCCATATGAATGCCAAATTCTTCAATTTCCTTTGTGTCATGTTGGCTGCTGCTAAGCTATTCCAACTCCCAAGTCGGACCCGGAGGTAGGTCTCTCTCTCTCTCTCCTTTCTCTTTCTCTCTCTTCTTTCTCTCTCTTCACTGGTTCAGTTTGCAGGTTGAAGAACTCGATTAGATCGTCAATGGCGCCTCCTCCGATTCTCTCATTAGCTTTGCCATCAGGAACAGGTCGTGTACTAAGCATCCAATCTCACACAGTTCAGGTACTGCTCAATCCTTGTTATTCATTTCCGGATTTCATCTGTTATGCTTGATTCCGATGGTCTAAACATGTTGAACAATCAATTTTGATTGAATTTTGAATTGATAATCCCTAAATTTTGATTCGTTTATTATTAGTTAATTGTATGGAATTCTTGCATGTATGCGGGACTGTGAGATTGTCGAGTTGATTGCAATATTTGTATAGTGAAAGGTTAGAAATTTCCTTTGAGTAGGCATGTAAAGATACAATCTTTTATTGTTCCTATTGTATGTGGATCATGCAGATTCTACATCCGGTCATTAGTGAAATATATAAGAGAATGAATGATTAGAGGCATGCAAATGGACTTTCCACCCAAATTTGGAAGCTTTTGTTTGATGACTTATCATGCATGGTTGGGGGAAGTCAACATTGGGATGATTTAGGATTAGATTAAAATTCATTGTTGTCGTTAGACATCATACCATGTATTAACCAATGAAATAAATGTTACTTTATGCTCTGAAAAAGTACGTGTGTCGAGCTACTTATATCTCCAATGCAATATGCATGCTTGAAAGTTTTGAATGTTACGTTTTGGTTTTTGGTAGTTACCAGAATGAAACTGTTTCGGTAATGCCCATGTATTATTTTGGAATGTATCGAATATGTTTTGGAAGGAAGGTTTCGCAAGTAACCAAAAAATTCGGTTGAAATGAGATTTCAAACCTTGGCTATATTCATGTTTTGTTTCTCTTGATATCGTTTATATCGACTTCCTTATATGCTAGAAAACCATAATCTGCTATTTATTTGTTTTAATTTCATCACCATTGGCTTCTCTTTCATAGGGATATGTTGGCAACAAATCAGCTGTCTTTCCTCTTCAACTTCTCGGCTTTGATGTGGATCCTATCAACTCCGTTCAATTCTCTAATCACACAGGCAAGCTGCTTATATCCACTTCCTTCCAAGAGTCTCACAACTCGGAAGCCTGATATACGGAGGCGAGTTTATCTGTCAAACCTGTATAAGTTCATGGCTGCATGAAATCCGAGTTTGGATACAAGGTAGGTCATGGTCTAATTAAGCATGTTTTGTGTAGGATACCCAACATTTAAGGGCCAAGTTTTGAATGGACAACAGTTGTGGGATCTTATAGAAGGCCTTGAAGCGAACGATTTACTATACTACACTCATTTATTAACGGGTAGGTTATGGTTTTACTTGCTGCATTTGTTGTTTAACCTTTAAGAGTTTGGTATTGTAATACTGTTTATTGATAAAAAAAGAAGAAGTTTGGTCCTGTTTGCCATAATAAGATTATGGCTCTGTGGATGAGTTATTTGACAGATCAAATGAAATGAAGTTTAAAGGAATATTTCCAGTAACTTGAATGTCTGTTTTTTCAACTGGAAAGGTTAAAAAGGAAAAAGGATTTTCTGTTGGTAATTTAGGATTTCCATTAACACGATTACTCTTTTTTCTCTCTATAATTTTGTTTGTAGGATATAGAGAAATAAATCTCTGTGAATATTTTGGAGCGTGGCATAACTTAGAATTTAATGAAGATGTTGGTATATCAACATTATGCATGTGCGCTGGCTCTTAAATGATATTTCGTTCTTGGAATAACTTCTAACATTGTTGCATACTCCCTGAGAGCCCTTTGAAGAAATGGATTGTATTTTGTTCCTTTCTCCACGGTTCACTTAACAATATTGTTGAATTTTGAATCAACCACGAGGAACTATGCTGCTGAGAAAAGGGATTTTATACTGGATTTGCTGGTCAATGTAAAGGGAACCATTTTAGGTTTTCTGTCTTAATGACTTCTCTGTAATGGAGGAGTCGTTTGGGGCTTGCGAATATCGTGGACAGTATTAGGGGCTTGTTTGTAGACCTTGAAAGTTTGTCTGCTCATACAGGTTCCCTCTTGTTTCCCTATATACTTTCTCTTTTAATTAGAAATGAAGTAAAGTAAATGATTTTTCTGTGCATCTGCTTAAGCTGGTCCTTTGGAGAAATAGATTTCACCTGCGATTCTTTGGAAGTGCTTATTGATGGTTTATTCGTTTTCAACCTTCCGTTTAAGGTGCTACTTCTCTAATGGTGGCATACACCCTTTAGCTAATGGTATCATGTTTGATTCGCCTCCTGTCCTTCCCATGTCTAAGGCAAACTTAATCATCAGGTGTTTTAGCTTCAGATTTTAAAACATTAACCTAAAACCTATAATTGCTGAACGGAGATACAGATTGTTGTATAATTTAAGGCTTGTGCTTAAGCTTCTGTTGACATGGATAGTTTGTAAGTTTAAGTTGTAACCCATTGTCCCGAAGTTTTGTGCAATGTGTTACTTACCTTAAAGGACTTTATTTCTTTCCATTGAAAATGAAGTAGATCAGTTTTTTTTTTTTTTTTCGCTTCTCATTTTCATTGATATTGCATCAATGTTTTTGGTCCGTTTAGGACAGTATATGCTAGAAATACCTTCCTATGGGATACTTATCTCTCTAAGTATTTCTTTTCTTTATTTGGGCATTAGTAGAGTTCCGTTTATCTTATTAGGTTTTCTTTCCATTTTTTCTATTTCCTGTAGTGTTAACTTCGATTTGGTGTATTTCCAGGTTATATTGGCTCAGCTTCATTTTTGAACACTGTATTGCAAGTTGCTGATAAGTTACGGTCAATCAACCCAAAGTTGACATATGGTAAGTTGATCTGCTCATTAACATCAATATGCTTTTGCCTTGGAGTTGGTTCACTACTTGGTTTTCTATCTAGTAGCAGCGTAGGTTTAGTTGCTACCGAGGTTTAAAATCTTGTTCCCTAATTTTTTAATCAACTTCTATGAAGTACTGAGCCTCTTCTGAGCATTAAATGTTGGTCATGGTTTCATATCAAATCTTTAAGTTTTTCATAATGTAAGTAAAGCATTTTTAAGAACTCTGCTACCTAATTTTTGAATATGATGAATGGGATAGCTAAGAATTGCCAAAATATTATGTGAATATGTTGGAATTTCCTCTAAACGATGACCTGTGGTTATTCTGTTATTATGTTTCCTTGTCGACACTGTGTTCCACATCATTGAACAGTTTGTTGCAATGATGGATGATAAGATTCTCATTGAACAACCTCCTTTTTCCCTATATTAATTCTTATTGTGGAGAAGGTAAGCTATGAAATTAGGTGTTGAGCTATAATAAAAAATTTTCAACAATAATTTTATGATAGTTTACAGTTATTAATAGGAAATGAAGGATTGAGAAGCAATTCCTTTTTCTGTCAGTAATGTAACAACTTTATTATTTCATCTATAAATGTTTTGGAAACTCTCCTTCTTGATATTAATAAGGGATTTCATGTCTAGTTTGTGATCCAGTGATGGGTGATGAAGGAAAGCTTTATGTCCCTCAAGAGATGGTATCTGTATACCGTGAGAAGGTGAGAATTTGAACTGATACAGTGAAGATCTTATGGCCGAATATCTGCTAAACTGTAGTTAATTGTTTTCCCTTCCTCTAAGACTTTGAAGTTGCATAACAGATACTTGAAGCTGCCTTTCTCATAGTGCAGAACCTTTCACCTGAACCATCTTTACTGAAAGAACTATTTTAGGCAATGTAATGGAGAGCATGATAAGCAAATTTTTATTTTCAATCTTTTTGGAACTTTAAAACCCCAATTTCTGCCTTGGCTTCCTCTCTGCTCCCCAAAGGCTCAATTTAACACTTAGGGGCACTGGCGGGGTCCTCCCTCCTTCCCTTCTGAAACCTCCCCTAAAACTACCCAAGTAAGCTGCTGACGTATGGTTTAACTACATATTTTCTGCTCAGCTGTCTGGTTTGCTCTTTGTGAAAAAGAAAAAGAAACGTTTACTTTATAAATTTGTTTCCTATTTCATGTTCTATCCTGGGATGCCGTTGTGAAATGGAAACTAAGATCTGCCTGAATTGACTATCCTCCAGATTTAGTTGTAGAGCTTATAGCTACATTGGAGAAATATAAAAACCTTGGTCATTTATAATGGTTTCCTGATACATCCATTTTAACTGATTCTTTGTTCACATTATTGTATTTGAAACTGTTGGATGAGCCATTTGAGAGCCTATTAGATGATAAAATGAAAAAGGGTGATGTTCATTCTTCTGGCTTAACAGTACAAACAGGTGATTCATGTTGGCTAAGTAATTGTTTAATTAGTCTGTTCTTTCTTCTTAATTTTTCCTTGACAAACCTCTACGAGTTAGAAATTCTCATGTTAACAGGCAACAAAGTTGGGGGTGATGTTCATTGAATCTTCCGATAAAAAAACAAAAACAAAAAAGATATTCATTGAATCTTTTCCTCCATAAGTACGTTATAGACACACATATGGTTCATTGGGCTTGCAACCCTGCATGGGGTGATCCTGTAAGGCTAGCCTTACAATGCCATAGTTGCCAAGTTTTTCAGTTTACAAGCTTGAGTTATGTGGTTCCTTGATATTGCTTCCTCCATACGGTTTCCATTCTGCAAGTGAGGCACCTTTATGGCTTCTTGAGTTGGCTGCATTGGTTAAATTCCTGTAGATTGTCCCATAGCTTTGCTTCCTACTGTAATTGTGACAAGGTTGCTGGAGCCTGTACTGGAGCCGTGGACATGAAGATGACAACTCTAGTTCTGCAAATGAACAATATTAAATAGACTAAGGATGCATTTATGCAAATTTTGCACTGGCTAATCCCTTTCAAAGCACATCTGTTTCCGTTTGCAGCTTGTTCACTGTAATCTTCTAGGCAACCCTTGGCATCTATGAAGCATACAAAATCATTAAAATATGAATATGATTTTCTGCAATATTTGATGTTTGCTTCATTTCTCGCATTCTACATATATATATTTGCATATGATGTTTTCTTAATCATAAATTAAGAATAAAAGTATTAACGCTGTTTTAATTGCTATTTGCGTGAGAGGAACCATATTCATGGTTTCTAATGCATGCTTTATAAAAGTTTTGTTCAGAGATAAATTTGTTTAACATTGGGATATCGGGATACCATAACAGAACATGGCTCTCCAACCATGTTTTTGACTTTCACCATGTTTTACCTGGAAACAATTTTAATGCATGTAACTTTCTGTTGTAGTGGTATAACAAAACTTTCCTCAGTTTATGAATGCCTGGTCGGGTTGACACTTAAGCTAGACTTTGTAGAACTATGTAACAACAACATTATGTGAATATTAAAGTTGGATTCGTAAAAGAGTTACCGTGGCACACTATGTAACCTTACTAACTTATTGTTGATTAGTTTGATGGTTATGCCTTTGCTTATATTTAGGTTGTCCCAGTGGCTTCAATGTTGACTCCTAACCAATTTGAAGTAGAACAGTTGACAGGTTTCAGGTAATATTTCAATTTTCCTCTGTAAGAGTTTGGTTAGACCAAGGTTTATCTGTGCTATTCCCCTTTGAAGTTCTTTTAGATTTTTATTTTACCTTGATCCATTGGGAAGATACAAAATGACCAAGTGGGCCTCCGATGTTCCTCACCCAAAGAGTGAAGACCTCCCACACCCCAAAAAGTACTGGATGGAGAAAACCACCCAAAGACACATAGAAGACACAATCCCATAATAACATCAAAAGGAAGGTCCCAAAAAATGTGAATCATGAAAACAATAACCCCAATGCATTCTATCAGTAGATGATGCCCATAGATATATTCACTTGCGAATTCACTGACTCCAGCTCAGCTTCAATCCCCTTGAAAGCCAGACGATTCCTTTCCTTCCAAACCTCCCAAGTCCCAAGTTCCTGCAAGAACTGATGTAAAATTCTATTCAATGACATTTTCAATATTTTACCATACTATTACCAAACCCATGAACACTCGACACTAGTGAAATCCTTGAGCACATAATGGATCTGGTTCTGTTGTCCTAAAAAAGGGCTCCTTTGGAAGCCTCAAAATTCATCAATGTAGTGATTGCTTTTTTTGCTTGGTTGTTTAATGCAGTCTAAGTAAATGACTCATTTTTTGTTGCTTTCCTCCCTATGGCATATTTCAGTGGTTGCATGATTGGCTAGCCAATAAAACTTAATGTCTAAATTATTAGTAAAAACCATGGTCAGATGTCAAGTGTCAATACACATGCTTTTCCATGGATCTACTATCTCATATACCAACTTACCATGATTGTTCTTGTTTTAGTCTCTTATTCTCTTTATTAGTCAGATCTAATTTCTTCCCATAGCGACAAGACTTTGTCATATATCTATTATGTTCTGAATCTAGACTTTCTCCTTTATACACCTAATTCCTTTTACATTCTGATTGGTGCTCAATTTGTCAAAGATGTATTGTTAATTCACTTTGATTCTTATTTTGCATAATGAAGAAAAGTTGGTTTCTAATTGCTGCATCCATTCATATGCAGGATTAATTCGGAAGAAGATGGTTTGGAGGCTTGTAACGCTCTTCATGCTTTTGGACCTTCAAAGGTTTCTTAATGTTTCAACCTACTTAAGAAGAAATCTACATTTAGAATGCTAAAAGCTTGTTTTGATAGTTTGTTCTTATTTGGACTTGATATTTTATCTTTAACCTGTGTAGCTCAACATGTTGTGAAATTTCTATTTACCGTCTCCATGTTGGGATTTCTATTTAAGGTTTCATGTATCTAATATACTTAGCTTGGTTAGAGCTGCACTGTCTGATGAGTGAGTTGGGCTGAGCTGCATTTTGTACAATATGTGACTTTTTCTTCATTTTAGTTATGTAATTGGTGGTTTTAATCTTGTTCAGTAGCCTAATTTTCATTCCTCTTTGTGCTTCAGGTTGTGATAACAAGTGTGCATATAGGGGATAGTCTTCTCCTACTTGGCAGCCATCAAAAAGTAAAGGTATCATTTTCTCTCTCAGGGATCTTCTAATTTGCATGTGATTTCTTTTGCTCATTTGAATTAAGTTACCTGTGAGAGTTGAAGTGATGTGAATCATTTGAGGCACTTAAATTTCTTATTTTGTAAGGAAAAAACCTCAGTTATGTTTTCAAAAGAACAACATACCTGATTAATATGTGTCGGATGAGAAAAGTGTTCAATGCACTTTTGGATTTTTCATTTTTGTCTGAGCTCATTTAACAACAAATTTTGATAATAAACATAAGACCGGTAAAGCTTATTTTACTTCATCTATTAATGATAAATATTTATTTACCCATGAAATTTAAAGTGTTCCTAGCCATATGCTATTCAACGCATTTCTTAATTTTAGTTTTGACTTGTTTTCAATTAATTCTATGTAAAGCCATGCGTCCTGCTAATGCAAATGTCTTCAATATTGCTCTGATACCTCACTTTGTCTTTTTGTCTTTCCCCTTGACTGGCTAGGATCTTCAATCTGCTTGTTCCTTCTTATGTTGTACTTGTACGTTGTATATGGTCAAACCATCTCAAATGGATTCTTCTTTATCAATAGTTGTTGCTATTCTAAAATTTTCTACAAATGTGAGTTCATTTTCTGATTTTTAACATTCTTACTCGTTACACTCATTCATCACAATATTAATATCTTGGCTAAGCTCATTCTATGGACATTTATAAACTTATTTATACTGAACACAAAATAGTATGTCACTGTTATTACAAGAGAGTTATACCCCAAGGGAAATGATGTTGACATTTCCTTTAGTAACAAATCCATCTCCAATTGCAGTATATTTTGTGAGAATAAATCATAACAGCTCTTTTCGAATGGAACACCAAAGGTTAATAATGTTTCCTAGTAACAACTTCACTCCTTGAGTGGTGATCCTTGATGCCCCCCTTCCCCCCCCCACCACCGGTCCATCTATTTGCAACTGCAATAGTGTTTATCTAAATTATGGATATTTTTAAAATCGTGCAATACAGTAATCTCCTTAGATGAATGTCTTGTATCTATCTCTATCTCTAAATTGTTGTCTCACTATTGAATATTTTCTTTTGGAAATATATACGTTAATTTAAATGCTGATGGTACATCGATCTAGCTGTCATGTTTTCAATGATATTTGATTCTTGCAGGGGCAGCCTCCCGAACAATTCAAGATTGTGATACCAAAAATTCCTGCATATTTTACGGTATGAACATAAAAGTAGATTTTGCATCTCATGATCTCACATTTGTGTAGCTTATGCATAGGTTTCAGGCTTCAGCTAGAAATTCTCTCTCCTTTCCTTCTTGATTGATGTCTGGAAATCTAGTTCTAATGCAACAATCAATTTATTACGATGGTAGATTCTTGTACTGTCATTGACATGTGTTTTCTTTTGCCATCATACCTTAAGTTAGATAGTTGATTTAATCACTTCCTATCATTGGCCAATTTTAGATAGGAACATATTGTATTTTAGGCTAAGAGTTATTTTTGCATGTTGTCTTCTTTCTTTTTGTCCTGTATGACATGCTTTTATACTGAGCCTGTAAGATGGATATGACTTGCAGGGAACAGGAGATCTAATGACAGCACTATTACTGGGATGGAGCAATGTGAGGCCTACGAATTATTTTGGAGTTTAACAAGCAACTTTCTGTTTCATAATATTTATTTCCTTTCCTTATGTTTTCTTTAGAAATATCCGGACAACCTTGATAGAGCATCGGAGTTTGCAGTGTCAAGCTTACAGGTACGCCTTTTCTCACGGCTACTATAACTTTTAGAGTTTGATTATTTGACTGAAATGGTAGGTCACATTACTGAATGACTTAGAACAAATGGACATTCTTATATTCAGGTTTGTG
Organism: Macleaya cordata; assembly: GCA_002174775.1. NCBI lineage: Eukaryota > Viridiplantae > Streptophyta > Magnoliopsida > Ranunculales > Papaveraceae > Macleaya > Macleaya cordata. The sequence continues at coordinate 156,527 of MVGT01001030.1, read as the reverse complement.
TCCATCATAATACTAGTGCTCCAGCAGTCATTTGGTTACTTATTTAGGTAGATTAGATCAGTTGAATGGAGTTCTATATATATATGTAAAATGTTCTTGTACCTCAACTATGATAACTTGGTCCTGTAAAGAACCATTTCGAAGCTTAGCATAAGAACCTATTTCCCAAGTACTCCAGTATGAGAATGAATTCTTAGGTACTCAAATATGAGATTCATTTTCTACCCTAAATTTTTGCGATTTGACTCGCTCAAGTCAAACTTAGGCAAGAGAGCGGAGACGACCTGTTTGGTAGACATTGGAAACTGGAAGCATGGATGCCTGCTAGACAATAAAGCATCTAGTTGGACATGGTCACTAGGATTAGGCCTAGCAGTTTTCCACTGCTATAACCCAGTTTTTTCCTCAAGTACTTAAAATGAGGTTGATGACGCAAACTAATTACTTACATTTAATTATTGCAGGCATTACTACAGAGGACAGTTACAGACTATAAAAGTGCGGGGTTCGATCCTCAATCAAGCAGTCTGGAGATTCGATTGATTCAGAGCCAGGATGACATTCGAAACCCACAGGTTAACTATAAGGCACACAAATACAACAACTAGATAGCAATTTTCATGGTATACATATTTATCATCTTTGGAACTGATATTCCAATTTCTGGTCTGGGGCAGTTCATGAAACACATGCAAACAATATATCTATCATGTTTACTCGATGTTTTTTTTTCTTCCCTTGTTCTCTCTTTTGTCCTCCTATTTAGAAAAAAGATGTTATAGATTTGTAGGAGAAAGGAACAAATTTATACCCTAAATATAGACAGCTATGTTTTGTTTGATCTTGGTGTCTTGGAATCTACAGCATACACAGTACCTCTCATCTTGTTAATCTGGGATATTGTAAAATATATCCTGTTCTTGTGCTTGGATATCAAACCAATTCCATGAAAACTAGTTATGATAGAAAAATTTAGTAAACCCTCATCACTGAAACAAGTACAAATGCTATATGTTCTTCTTTCCCATACTTTTCTCTTGCTTTTTCAGTATCTAGAACTTCTGCCTTTTACACCATTTTTCTGCTGTCTATACATAATTTTTTGTAGGACCCTACTACTATTATTCCTCCACCTCAATCTCAAGGGATTAACTTCAAAGGCCTCATCATCACGTTGTCTTCATGATCCAAAATCTGCAAAATAGAAAAATAAAATAAATAAATAAATAAATAAATAGATAGATAGATAAAATATATTAGCTGTTCACATCTAATTATTCACTAAAGCCTTCTTATGTTCAGTTCAACAAAGGGAAAAAGAAGTTAAAAAAAAGAAAAGAAAAGAAAAGAAAGTCCTTTTTGTAATTGGTCAGAACCAAACAGAGCCCTAAGGTATAATATAAGTTTGTGACAAGACAAAGGCTAGTTAAACCTTTACAATTGAAATGAATCATTGGATTCTTTTGGCGGAAAAGGAAAAATAGGAAAAAAGAGACAGCTCGAGAAGGAAAAAGAAAAGTAGCTTTTGCTTTTTTGGCTTTTTCCAACAAAAAATTCAGAGAGACGAGAGAACCCATGAGGAGAATCTATTAATCTATTTCCTTTCACACTACTCAGCACTTCTCCACCATTCATTAGAGAATGATATACTGTTATAGTATTCATTTTAGAAGGGATGTAGGACGAGATCCAACGGACCCTAAATTTGACTCTCATTTACTCAACCATATTAACTACACCTGTCAACGGATCTATTTAGGGTAGACCTTAGGTGGATTAGGACAGTAAAACGGATCATTTTTTAAAACTTTAATCTTGACTAATAGAGTTGAGTTGAAGGGTAATAAATAAAAAATATTTAACCCTAATCCTGACTTTTAGCTGATCGATTGAATTAAAGTAAAATTTGGCAGGTTAGATTAGGGTAGTGTTGGCTGGTCACGAATCATTTTGCCAAAAATTTTGACCTATTCAACTTGGACTCGGTTCCTGATTCCACCATCTAGTTCTAGTTAGAGAGACGAGAGAGAGAGAGAGAGAGAGAGAGAGAGAGAGAGAGAGAGAGAGCTAGAGAGAGGGACTTACATGGCAGTGATACACATAACCGGGTTCAGCTGATGGATCAAACGGATAGGATGCATTTGAATGAATCAGATAAAACCTAACCAGAATCTTAGTCACAAAACCCGGTTGCATCTTGAACACATTTTTCCAGCCGTACGTCCTCATGTGCGGGTACACCTACTCACTTAATTATTCCATACTTGTCTACGTGGCACTTTACTGGATCGTTCATCTTCATCAGACATGCTTTTAACTCATCAATTTTCACTATCTCCCTTTGATCCAGTACTACGAACAACCCCAGATGTATATGCAACGGATGATTATCCTCCGTAAGATTAATCACGTACCACACCTCACTGGTCCCCACCTTAGGTGTCTCCGTTACTTCCTCATCATACGATTTCCCGTTCAAATAAAGATGCGTCGGCTCATCAATGTTGCTTGTGTATTCGTACATAGCAATGTATCTTGTCCGCGAAGCACTGGATACATCTGCTTTTGGATACTCAATCAATCTCTTGGGTACACGCCACGTGTCTACCTCACGTTCTTTCTTGATGAAGAACTTCATGACTTTTCCGTTGACTTGGTCAACTGGATCATAGGCTGGGAATGGTAAGGAGCATCATTGACCAAGATGACTTCATCTGATGCTGAGGTGGAGAAATCAACGACCACGTCAGCAATCTCGGATGGGGCCAATAGGAGTTTCTTAAGCACAACCGGTCGTTCATTGTATGCTGAATCAGATGCCACGTGGATAAATCTCATACCATTGCTGAGGAATATTCTGAAGAATCTAGCATTGCTAGCATTAAGTATACGGAATCTATACTTCCTACGGCGTACCGTCAACCTTGGCCATGCTTTACCGTTAACAATAATCGTATCACCAAAATACTCAGGCTGCCATTGTGGATGTATGGAGGGATTGTTGCCAGTGCTATTCATGTATATTGAACCATCGGTACGAAAGCTACGATCAAAGATCACAACCGTCCGATCGAACTCATCCCCAGATGGAAGTCCAAGTGGGCCCTCAAGATCAGGATGACGTATAATGTAGGACCCAAGAAGACCAGCCAGTAGATTAACCCTAGTTAACCCCATGGCATGATCATGATACCATAGATTTCCAGGTTGTTGAAAATTGTGATACCGATATGTTTTTTGGGTCCAAGTGGGACCTCGTTCTTTAAATCCAACGGTGAACCATGAATTTGAGTTACCATCACTTTCAGGTTCATCGATACCACCATGAAGGTGTACCACAGTTGGTATGCCTTTCTTACTCACAGGTATGGCAGTTGGAATTGTTGGGTCCCATGGTAAGATGTGTTTTTTAGGAAGGTGATTTTGCCACGTCACATAGGTTTTGACTCTGTGAATGGCTTCGATCGTTGGACCAGGAACTGTTGCTGTCCTCTTTGATGTACCATAAGCGAAAACTGTTGTTGGTGGGAGATCTCTGTGGAATTTCTAAGAACAAGACATGAACCCGTTTGATCAGCATGGATTTTGATCTGAATAGATTATGTTTGCCTATGAGGGATACGAGCGAAAGGGTGTGAGAATGATCACTAGGCGAATGCAAAAATTCACAGTTTTTGTAAGTACTAATTAAAATTCTATAAATTAAAAGAAAATAAATAAAAAAATTAGATTATTTATTTTGTAAGTCCATTATAAGCCCATTGTAAATCCCACAAAATATTTGCTATTAGATGCCCTCACCAATCACCTACAAATGCATAATGAATCGTAAATTTTCGCAAAAATTCACGGTGTACCAAGCATAACAGTAAAATCTTTTTGTTCTAAAATTTCTAACCCAATTAAAAGTTAGCTTCAATTGCCCATAAATCACTAGGATTAGAATTTTATAATAATATATATTTTTTTGGTGAGATGATCTACACCAATAGTACATGGTGACTTAAGCCAGCCTTGAATATCTTCATGTGAGCTTTTTACATTCAAATAGGGATGCAATAGCCTTCCTCTCAAAACGTGCACTACAGGTGTGGTTTTAGATATTTTAGATGACTAATGTATAAGTAATTTTGTCTATGATCTGCCCATTTAGAATTTCTTGTGTGTTATTTTGGTAAAAGCAAATGAGCTACCAAGTCAAAAAATATTTCTGTTTATCCGTCAGTCTTGAAAGCTGTTATAGAATAAAAATACCCTCTCTTTTTTTTCATAGGAAAAAAAATACCCTTGAAAAGAGTAGGTGCAAGACTATTTTCTCCCTTTTGAACATAAATGAGAAACTAATAGTTTGTTTGCACAAAGGATTTTAAGTAGAGATTTTATGGGGACCAGGAATTTGGTGGAAGTTAGATTTATAACATGATTTCTAATTAGTTCTCTACCAAATTCCTGGTCCCCACAAAATTCCTACTTAAAATCCCTCGTCCAAACAGACTACAAATATATTCTTTCTAAAGCAAAACGTTCTCATTTGCATGTACCTTAGCACATGACGGAAAAAGTGTATTATAGTGCACTAATATGGACTGCACTATTAAGAAAATAATTGAAGGAGCCATTGAATTTTAGAGCAGTAGTTCTGGTAAATTATTGCAAAGAATGAATACCTAAATCTAACGACTCTCTCCAATTATCTTGTTGATGGTGCAGTCTATATACCACTTTCTTCACCGCCAGGTATTGCAGCGCGGTACAACACAACTACTCTTTCTTAAAAATTAAGCATATTCTTTTAATTCGAGTTATAATTTATAAAGATAATAAGTGTTTGAGAGCCAATAATATATACTAGAGCTGTAATAGAGAAGAAGAAAATGAGAAAAAACAGAGATATATAAAGAAAAGAAAGTGATGTTGATGAAGAAATTATTGAAAATTGATGGATTTTAAACATACAAAATTAATTAAGGACACAAGAGGAAAGTAGTAGTAGTAGTATCTCTTACCCATTTCTTTTGAAACATGCCAATCTTGAGTTTTTTGGAAATGGGTACACCATTTTTGATGTCATAACCTTGAACTTTGGGCATGTTTGGGAGTTCATCTACAAACATTCTCAGCCTTGATGCATTCAGCATATTTATTACAATACCTTCATCATCATGATTTGCCTTATTTGCTCCTGCTGTAAGCAGAGCAGCCAGAGAGATCCAAAGAAATAAAAGCACCTCCATAGTAATTACCAATACCTATGGAGGGTTTGTGAAGCCCTTAAAAGTAGAGAAAACCCCAAGAAAAGTAGAGGTGTGGGTGAGTTTTATATGCATATATATATATGACATTATCTAGGGTAGTCTCTTATGATGAGAGATTAAGAGAGAGAGAGAGAGAGTAATGAGTTGAGTGAGTTTTAAAAAGCATAGATGAATTATGAGATTGGTTTCTAGGAGTCTTTGGTGAGAATGAAAGATAGGTATCGTTTTCTATGGTGGGGGGTTCGATGTTTCCCAAAAGTACTAAGAAAAAGTTAATAAGATTATATATGGCTGTATATTTGCCATGCATGCTTTATTACTTTTTTTTTGTACTCTTATCATCATTTTATTTATTTCTTTTCTTTCTACTTTCTAGATTCTACTATTGCCAAATTTGAATATTAAAACTTTTAGACTTTTGATACCGGTGTCTTCAATCAAAAATTTGTTTTTAAAAATTAATTTATATATAAACATTACTAATTATATACATTTTATTTTACATCTAAAACTGTTTTAGAATATAAGATTTTATAAAACAAAAGATGGTATTTCCATTGTTTTTAATGAAATCATATAAGATTTTATAGTATAGTCAATAATCAGTTTTAGATGCAATACAATATGTAGATTAGTTTATGTGTAAAACAGATTTTTTTTACATCGCAAACTACATTGGCGCCCCTTAAGTTTTCTTTAATTTTCTCTTGCATTGGAGGTTTTAGAAGCAAATTAATTAGAAGTAGAGCATACAAATGGGCTGGATTTGAATGCTAAAAGCATCTCATCTGAAGTCTTGTTATTAACTTGCTTCGATGAGCATTTTTTTCCTCATAATTTGCAAATTTTTAAACAATGGATTTCTTTTGAGTTTTGATATAATAACACTAGAATTTGACACAAGAATATTACATCTGCTTTTTAAAAGTGGTATGAGGGGCTAAAATGGAATTACTGTTTTTTCAGCAACTGTTATGATTGGTTTCCAATCAATAAAATAAGAAGATGTAATCTTTGGTGTCAAAATCTGGTGTCCCTGTAGTAATGCCCATTTCTTTTAACTATATTAATGATCATATACTTCAACCAATCAAAGAAAACAAAACCATTTCTTCAATTTGACACCTATTTTTTAGTGAATAATTAAAGATGTCAAAGTCTGGGGAGAAGTCTAAGAAGCTCTTTGTATATTAATAACTAGGTATAACCCCGTGCCTCCTGTACGGGGCCCTACACCACGTTTTCTTCCTCACACACGCGTAGCATGTGATTCGTAAAACGGTTGTTCATCTTCCCTACATGCGCTTCGCACGTGTAATTTAGATGTTCAAACGCACTACGTGCGTTTTATCTACGCGCGCTTCGCGCGTATCCCCACAACCACCACCACTACCACCACCGGATCCACTCCACGCGACTCCACCGTCAAATTTAAATCAAGTGTAAAATAATTATGGCCACATAATTTATCTGAAATTTCGAAAAAAAAAATAAAGTTATTTTGGTTATTTACATAATAAAGTTGTTAAAGAGTTTAAAGGTATTAAAAAAGAAAAGAAAATTATTTTAATAATTTATATAAAAAGGTCATTTTAACCCACACCCAAAAAGTAGAGATAAGAGCTGGTGGCTGGAGGAGGAGCCGACTCGCAGATAAAAAAAAGAAAGGGAAGAGGATATGAGTAGGATAGGTGTGGAGGTTTTGTTGACCCACCCTTTATCCTAATCAACCAACTTATATACCCCGTCCTACTTTATTATATAGATTTGCAAATTTTTCTCATTGGAATTTTCTGAAAATATTGATCGAGGATCAAAGATGTCAAGTTTGGGGATAAGTCTAAGAAGCTCTTTTTTGCTCGTCCAACTTCTAATTAAAGTTCTAAGTGTATATATTAAATTGTTTTGAAGAAATTTATGTGGCTAATGATTTTGTTTCATGTGAACTGAGAAACATCGTTTGTGGATTTCCAAGGTGTTAAGCACAAACAAGATCGATCAATTGAGAAACAACAAAGTGGCATTTCAGTGGGGAGTGAGTCTTGGGACATTATCCAATTAAGAATGCATGATTATATATAAGATATTCATTTCCTCCCTCTCTTCCTCTCTCTCTCTCATCTCTCTTCAAAAATCAAAATTATTAATGCCTTTTAGGGTTAATTAATCAAATCCTTAATAAATTCAAAATTCCATAAATCTCTTCCATAGACAAAAATGAGAAATGCTTGAGGGACCAATCCCTCAATCTGTTTTTTTATACAGATTGAGGTGTCATCCTCAATCCACCACCCATTGTGATTTGTGGGGACACCTCAATCTATATAAAAAAATAGATGGAGGGATCAATCCCTGTAGCATCTCTCGACAAAAATTAGGGGAATTTTTTTAAAGCCAACTCAAAACGTGGATCCACATGGAGACTACTTAAGGAAAATTTGATATGATTGTGATATATAGAAGAGTGATGCTACACATACTGCAATTTTTACGGTCTAAAAGTTATTTATAGGGGCAGTATGATTAATTTAGAATGGACCCAAATTACGAAGGGTATATAATTAATTTATAACCGTATGATGCACATACAGTAAGAAAAGCAGTAAACTTTGTAAAGGTTTCATTTTCCTCTCTAGAAAATCATGCTTATAAGAAATTAGGGGAATATATAGTAATAAGCAAAGTTCATTGTTCACAGCATATATCTGGGTTTAAATTTGGGCAAATTTTTTTTATTTTATCAAATCTCAAAGTTGTAATTTAATTACATTTAATGCAACCTAGTAATAACTTTTCACTTTTCACTTTTTGAATGTGAAAATTTACTTGCACCCCATTTTTTCTTATTAACACCCTAAGATATTGGTAAACCTTGTTGGGCATTACTACAGGGACACCAAAGATTACATCTGCTTATTTTATTGATTAGAAATCAATCATAATAGTTGTTGAAAAGACATTAATTCTATTTCAGCCCCTCATACCACTTTTAAAAAGCAGATGTAATATTTTAGTGTCAAATTTTGGTGTTATTCTAGCAAAACTCAACCTTGTTGTAATAGTAAGCAGTTAGCTTATAAATTAAATCACCTCGTATTCCTCCTAATCAAGATGATAATTAGGATATATATTGTGATTTAGGATCATTAATTATTACATAATTATTTGCGAAAGATTAACCTTAATATGTAATGATTGTCTTTTTCCCTTATTTTTTCTAAAGTAAAGAGTAGGCGAAATGATGAATTGAAATCAAAATGTGGGAGACTAATTTGACAATATGAAAAATTAGTTTCATTAAGAGAGGAAAATAATAAAGAGAAATTAGGTGGAAAGAGATCAATTAACAAAAAGCGAGTGCCAACTAGTTTAGTCGGTAAAGTCATTTGTTTTTTATAGCATAGTTATTGATTCAAATACTATGTTAATCTCAAATAGTAGTAAGTGGATTTTTTCTCACAAGCCAGATCGACCTTATATTATGTATTCATACTCTCATATATAAACAGGGTTATTGCAATCTCATTGCGCTCCTATGTATGAAAGAGGATGATTCAACGACTAATTTTTAGTGAGGATGATTTCCTCATCAGAGATATCACCACATATAAAAATCACCTAATTCTAAAATTTTTAACCCTAACAAATCGACGCTTGAAAAATTAGAAAATTCGAGACATCTTTTTTCACCGTTGATTTCTAACAACCTTGGTTAGGTTAGAAGTCTTACAATGGATTGATTTCTAGATGTGATTATCTCGATGACGAGGAGAACATACTCACAAGAAATCAGCCATATGATCATCTCAAAAAGAGCATGCTAAGACTGCTAAGTTTCTTATAGGACATATGGTCTCAACTCTGGCCATATGATCATCTCAAAATCACCTAATTCGTAAACTTTGTTTGCACCACCGCAAGATATTGTCAGCAGTCAGCTAATAAATTAAATTTTTAACCCCTTCAAATCAACGCTTGAAAAATTAGAAAATTCGAGGTATCTTTTTTCACCGTTGATTTCTAACAACCTTGATGAGGTTAGAAGTCTTAGAATAGATTGATTTCAAGATGTTATGATCTCGATGGTGAGGAGAATATATTCACCAAAAATCAGCTACGTGATCATCTCAAAAAGAGCATGCTAATACTGCTAAGTTTCTTTTAGGACATATGGTCTCAACTCTGGCCTATTTTCTTGAGCCCAAAATCATTGTTATGAGTTAACTTATTCATCAGACCTAGAATGAGCCCAAGCCCAACTCAGTTTTACTAAACACAAGTAATGCAACCAGACCTGGGCACAGATAAAAATTAGAGCCTTGATTTTGGCCCAGAAAAAGTAACTTAGAATGCCTTGACTCGAGAGTTGGGCCCCCTGAGAAGTTAATTGAGAAACCTCGACTTTGGGCCGATAGAGCCTTTACTTGGGCCCAAAAATATTTATGAAGACAGCCTTAATAAGCCTTGACTTTGGGCCCATAAAAATTAATTATGAGAGCCTTGAATTCCCCTGAACCTAATTTGGGTAGCTAAACTCTTACGCGCATTTATTAATTTCATTCCACGGCAAATATATTCTAAGAGATTTCATAGAATGATTTGTCGATTCTGTAAATCAGACAAGTTATTTTTAGATTGTGCTATTAGGTCTACGGAATCAACATATCATTCAGTAAAATTTGCATTTGGGTCTAAGGAACTGACTGGATGTAGTCGGCTGAAATATCAAATCCTATCTCATCATAGTGACTGAACGTTGTTGCCCTATTTTTCCTTCGGGTCCATCTGGTTTTCTCATGTAAGTATGTAACTGTTTTTCATTTTCAATAATTTTTTTTGGGTTTTACATAATTTTGACTTTTTGAATCGATACATGGGTTGTGTTTTTGTTGCGTTAAAATTACCTTTTTACCAAAATATCGGCATGATTAAACTTTTGCTTTCATGTACGTAGTTGTCGAGAAAGAACATGAATGTTTGACTATTAATTAATTAGCATCAGCAAAAGTGATGACATTTTTGTTCACTCAAATCTTCTGTTTTATAAAAGGGACTCGTAAGTTGGATCGTTTAGAACGTAAGTTGCCATTCTTCTTCCCTTTTTATTCGGCTTATGTGGTTTACATATTCTAATTCTCTTTTCCCCTTTTACTTGTGCATGTGACATTGTGATGTATAGGTTCTGCATTAAAAAAAATAAAAATCGTAATCAAATATTATAGAAATATCTACGTAAAGAATATAAAACTTAGACGATTAATAACAATAATAATAGAGACCCAGCTGCACTATAAAAGAAGATGATTTAAGGTCTGTTTTTTTATAAATATGTTACTTATTAGGTAAATCACCATATAAAAAAAAATTAGCTCGTTTTAAGACTTCTAATCCTTTCAAATCTGTGTAAAATAAAAATAAATTGTTCACATCTTTTATACCGTTGATTTTCAATCACTGGATGATAGCGCTACAAACTAATTTTAGAATGAGCTGATTTTCAGTAAGGATGATCGACTACATAGTTAAGAGAACATTCTAACTGAAAATCAGTCCTTAAATCATATTTATGTGAACCCTATAGGCTCAAGTAACTCTCGGGTTACTAGACCTAAGGTTAAGGTTATTCGATATTTCAATCCCTTCTCATAATTATTATTATTATTATTATTTTTAATTTTATTATTATTATTATTATTATTATATACTATTCACATTTCTTAAAAAATCAAACAACCCAAAGTCCTAACTGATAGAATTTTAGATATCTAAACTCAAACTTAATTAATCTTAGTGTGGTTGTTGGATTAGTGTGGTTGGTATGCTTAGTGTGGTTGTTGAATTAGTGTGGTTGGTATGCTTAGTGTGGTTGTTGGGTGTTTTATTTATTCTAAATAATTGTGTTGTTACAACTATAAATAGGTGGTGATATGTATGCATTTTCATAAGTTCAATTCACTAAATTGAAGTGTTCTTCTTGTTCTTCTTCATTTCATAAGTTTATAATTTGTGTTGTATTTTTGGTTCACCCAAATTTCGATCCAATATTTTGATCCTTTGAAAAATTAAATTTTCTTTTTAATTTTTCCAACATTTGGTATCAGAGCTAAGGTACCAGCTCTTTCTTCTAAGTGGTGTTTACTTAGATTGCTAGCAAGCGTGTAGTGTTCTCGTTTCAATTACGAGAATGAACGGATCGATTCAACCTCAGCTTCCGAGGTTTTGTGGGAAGAACTTTGATCATTGGTGTCTTCAGATTGAGGCGTTGTTTGGCTTCCAAGAGATTTGGGAGATAGTTGAACAAGGATACGTCGAACCTGTAAACCAAGCAGCACATGATGCTCTCTCTCAGGTGCAGAAAGACAGTTTGAGAGAAAGTAGAAAGAAAAACAAGAAGGCGTTATATTTTCTCTACCAAGCTGTTGACGAGATTGTGTTCGAAAAAATCTCAGTTGCAAAGACGGCTAAAGAAGCGTGGGATTTGTTGCAAAAATCCTACAAAGGGGATGAGAAGGTAAAAAGAGTAAGGTTGCAAACTTTACGAGGTGAATTTGAAAATCTTCATATGAATAATTCTGAGACTATTTCTGATTATTTTGCTCGAATTCAATCTGTTGTGAATCAATTGCGTGTTAATGGTGAACAACTTGATGACTTGCGTGTTATTGAAAAAATTATGAGATCATTAACAGGTCGTTTTGACTATATTGTTGTTGCAATTGAGGAAGGAAAAGATCTTTCAACCATGTCAGTTGAAGGGTTGATGGGATCATTATGTTCTCATGAACATAGGATGAATCAAAGAGCTGCAGAATCAGTAGAACATGCATTTCAAAGTAAGGTGACTGTAACTGACAAAGGTAATTCCAGTGGTGGGAACGGATCAGGCCAAGGAAAAGGTGGAAAACCTAATTGGCAAAACAAAAGTGCCTCCGATCAGCAAACAACTGAAAGTAAAAGGTATGATAAATCAAAAATCAAGTGCTTTCGTTGTAAAAAATTTGGCCATTATAAATCAGAGTGTAGAGTTAAATTTCATAAGAAAAATTCTGAACATGCTAACCTTGCTCAAGATGAAGTGGAAGAGAAAGAAACTTTGTTATTAGCTTGCAGTGCTTCTGATGAAGATCATCTTGACAAGTGGTATTTAGATACTGGGTGCAGTAACCATATGTGCGGAAAGAAGGAATTATTCTCCCAATTAGATGAATCAGTACGTGGTGATGTGAACTTTGGAAATAAAGCCAAAGTTTCAATTTTGGGAAAAGGTAATATTCGCATTCGTTTGAAAGATGGTTCACATGAACATATTTCTGATGTTTATTATGTTCCTAGCTTACACTGGAATTTACTAAGTTTGGGTCAACTTTCTGAAAAGGGACTTAAAATTGTTATTGATAAAGGTGTTTGCACAATTAAGAATCAGAAAAATGAGCTTGTTGCTATGGTTAAGATGACTAAGAATCGCATGTTTCCGTTACCTATACAAACTGCAATGGTTTATTCTTTTAGTGCGATTGCTATGGATAAAAATTGGTTATGGCATTTTCGTTTCGGTCATCTTAATTTTAATGGTTTAAAATTGTTAGCTCAGAAGAAGATGGTTACTGGATTGCCTTTATTGGATTGTTCTAATGAATTGTGTGAAGGTTGTATACTTGGAAAACAACACAGGGATTCATTTCCAGTTGGGCAGTCACGAAGAGCTACAAAGCAGTTGGAGCTTGTACACTCAGATATTTGTGGACCTATTGAGACTGAATCACATGGAGGTAATAGGTATTTTATTACATTCATTGATGATTACAGTAGGAAAACTTGGGTTTATTTTTTGAAGCAAAAATCTGAGGCACTTGAAGTATTTAAAGACTTCAAAACATATGTTGAGAAACAAAGTGATTGTAATTTGAAGGTGCTTAGAACAGATAGAGGTGGTGAGTATACCTCTAATTCATTTTCTGATTTTTGCAAAGAGCATGGAATTAAGCACCAGCTTACAACAAGTTATTCACCTCAGCAGAATGGAATTGCAGAGAGGAAGAATAGAACAATTGTTGAAATGGCTAGGAGTATGTTGAAAGGTAAAAATTTACCTAAAGATTATTGGGGAGAAGCTGTTGCTTGTGCTGTTTATCTTTTGAACAGGTGTCCTACAAAAAGTGTCCCTAACATGACACCTGAGGAAGCATGGAGCGGTTATAAACCGAATGTTGAAGCTCTTCGTGTATTTGGGTGTGTTGCATATGCACATATACCAGATGAAAAGAGAAAGAAATTTGATGATAAAGGTGAGAAGTGTATTTTCATTGGTTACTGTAGCAACACCAAAGGTTATAAACTGTTTAATCCAAAGACCAGTAAAGTTACTGTGAGCAGGGATGTAGAATTCATTGAAGATGAACCTTGGAATTGGACAGTTGAAGAGAAGAAACAGATGGGATTAGACTTGGTTGAAGAATTGGTCAGTAAAGACTCACAATTGCAAAATAATGTAGCACCGCTGAATCCTACAACACCATCTATTTCATCTCCAATCCGTACCTCAACACGTAACCGTGTTATGCCAGCACGATTACAGGATTATGTTGTAACCAATGATAATGATGTTTCTGACGAAGAACTTGTTAATTTTGCATTATTTGCAGATTGTGATCCTATCACCGTCGAAGAAGCAGCAAAAGATGATGGATGGGTTCAAGCTATGGATGAAGAAATTCATTCCATAGAGAAGAATGATACTTGGGAGCTAACTTCACTTCCTGAAGGAAAAAAATCCATTGGTGTAAAATGGGTATTCAAAACCAAGTACAAACCAGATGGTCAGGTGGACCGATTGAAGGCTCGGTTGGTTGTGAAAGGCTATAAGCAAAAACCAGGTATTGATTATTATGAAGTTTTTGCACCTGTAGCTAGACTCGATACTATTCGTATGGTGATTGCTTTAGCTGCTCAAAATAAGTGGAAAATACATCAGATGGATGTAAAATCTGCTTTTCTGAATGGATTACTCGAAGAAGAGGTTTATGTTGAACAACCTGTTGGCTATGTGAAGGAGGGAAATGAAGATAAGGTTCTTAAGTTAAAAAAAGCTTTGTATGGACTGAAACAGGCGCCAAGAGCATGGTACACTCGTATCGACTCATATTTCCAAGAAAATGGCTTTGTTAAATGCCCTTTTGAACACACATTATACATCAAATCTAATTCACATGGAGATATGCTTATTGTATGTTTATATGTGGATGATTTGATATTTACTGGAAATAACCCATCAATGTATGATGAATTCAGGGAGGCCATGACTAGCAAGTTTGAAATGACTGATATGGGATTGATGTCTTTTTATCTTGGACTTGAAGTTGTGCAAACAGGTGCTGGAATCTTTATTTCACAAAAGAAGTATGCAGCAGATATCTTGAAAAAATTCAAGATGGAATCTTGTAATCCAATTAAGACTCCTATTGAAGCAAGGTTGTGTTTGGATAAGCATGGTAAAGGTGAACTTGTGGATTCTACTTACTTTCGAAGCTTAGTAGGTAGTCTACGTTATTTGACTTCTACTAGACCTGACATTGTGTTTGGAGTTGGACTCATAAGTAGATTTATGGAGACACCTTACCAAGTTCATTTGCAGGCTGCGAAAAGAATTTTGAGATACATCAAAGGTACTCAAAATCATGGTATTTTTTATGCATCTGTTAACAATTGTGATCTGGTTGGCTACACAGATAGTGATTGGGCAGGTGATGTGGAGGAAAGGAAAAGTACTTCTGGCTTTGTGTTTCGCATGGGTTCAGGAGTATTCTCGTGGTCATCGAAAAAACAACAAGTTGTTGCACTTTCAACTGCAGAAGCAGAGTATATAGCAGCGGCATCCAGTGCATGCCAAGCTGTTTGGTTACGAAGGTTACTTGATGAGCTGAATCATAAGCAAAAATCTCCTACAACAATTTTTTGTGACAACAAGTCGGCGATTGCATTGACAAAAAATCCAGTATTTCACGGGAGGAGCAAGCACATCGACATCAAATTTCACTACATACGAGAGCTCGTGGCAAATAAAGAGATAAAGATGGAGTTTTGTCGATCTGAAGATCAAATGGCGGATATATTCACCAAACCATTGAAAGCCGAAGCGTTCTTCAAGCTAAAGAAGTTGATGGGGATTGACTGTTTTGAAAGTTTGAGTTTAAGGGAGGCTGATAGAATTTTAGATATCTAAACTCAAACTTAATTAATCTTAGTGTGGTTGTTGGATTAGTGTGGTTGGTATGCTTAGTGTGGTTGTTGGATTAGTGTGGTTGGTATGCTTAGTGTGGTTGTTGAATTAGTGTGGTTGGTATGCTTAGTGTGGTTGTTGGGTGTTTTATTTATTCTAAATAATTGTGTTGTTACAACTATAAATAGGTGGTGATATGTATGCATTTTCATAAGTTCAATTCACTAAATTGAAGTGTTCTTGTTCTTCTTCATTTCATAAGTTTATAATTTGTGTTGTATTTTTGGTTCACCCAAATTTCGATCCAATATTTTGATCCTTTGAAAAATTAAATTTTCTTTTTAATTTTTCCAACACTAACTGCAATTTTTAAATGTTTTGTACAAATGGTAGATTTGATAACCTTTATGCTTGCGTTTTAGATTTGAGAATAATCAGACATGACTACATAAAAGAAAGAAAAGTTCACAAAAAAAAAAACCCCATTGGGTAAACTAAGCTGCGCTTTAGGCCAATTTATTTGAGTTACATGCAATTTTACATACATTTTTCATTCAAATAACTTTATGTCATCTCAATTTAATTAAAATGAGCAGACCAGACCAGACTAGACCAGAGCACAAAGCAAAACACAAGTTGACAGAATCTCTCTTACTCTCTCTTCTCTCCTCTTTCATCCTTTCTTGCTAAAAGAGAGACGTACAAACAAGAACACATTTGCGGTCTTAAGTTCGAATCTCATCACTCCACTATATATGTCTATTTCTTCTCTTTTTTTCTCTCTCTCTCTGTCACTACTTTATATATTCTGATCTCCTCTAAAAGGAAAGTCAGACAAGGAAAGCTATTTTTGTGGTGGGGCCACTTCCCTTATGAGCCATACAACAATCAAAGTATAATGCCAGAAGACCAACTAATCGTAGTCGTAATAAGGTTGTGATCATAATCAAGGTCAACAATGTCTTGGTTGATCAACGGTGTACCACAATTTCCACCACCAACTTCAATTGTACTTAAAGTACCGAATATTTACTCAAGAATCAAAATACAGGACTTAAGAAACCTAATGTCGGTTTATCCCACTCTTTTGGATCTAAAAGTTGTCTAACCCTTTATTTCATACTTTTTCAACAAAGTAGCTAGTTTGGTTTAAAAAAAAAAAAAAAAACAATTCCAACCCACTATCTAACTATTTATGTGAGAGAAAATAGCCAGGGAAATTTCACTAGCTAGTAGCTAAACCNCAATTCCAACCCACTATCTAACTATTTATGTGAGAGAAAATAGCCAGGGAAATTTCACTAGCTAGTAGCTAAACCAATTCACTAGCTACTTATTTTTTTCAATAAATTATTCAACCAATAGTGTTTTTTTTTTTTTAAACTCATTTGTTTTGTCTTTAGTAATGAATTTTCACCCTCCCTGTTAAAAATTTGGATAAAATAGAGCTCTAATGGAGCTGCTAAGAAAAGTTGGCTCTATTCTTTAATTTGTAATAAAAGATATAGAAATGTTGTTTGGACCGATGGTTTTAAAAAATTTTACCCGATTTTTATGTGGCAGAGTGGGATTTATTGCTTTTTCCTCTCAAAAATATTTTAAAGGAGTTTTTAACTTACATGATAGTGGAACCCACTATGCTACATAAACATCGGGCATAACTTTTATAACTTGGTCAGTCCAAACATCACTACTCTTAAAAATATCGTGTACTTTAAAAGTTAGTTTTATAGTGAAATAGAAAACCCATTAAAGATAATAGAAAATTAAAAAAAAGAAGAAAAAGAAAAAAAGAGAGCATACTCTTGGATATAACATTGGTCAAACATGGATCAACTACCAATTGAATGTACAGTTCCGTGATTTTTAGGTTAAAATAAAAATTGCTGTTCACATCATTGTAGTTTTCGATATCATTTGACCAAGGTTCCAATAATTACGTCTAATTTCAAGGGTCTAAGATCTTACGATGCAAAATTTTGACACTTCAAACAAAAACTTCAGATCTTTAATTACAATCATCTAACGGTTCACAATTCACAGATAAATGAGAAGACCACGTCAGGAAATAAAAGTCATATCATCGACAGATTTTAAATTGATAGAGGAATGATTGCAATAAAAAACCTAACGTCCAAATATTCTAACTCACATTTTAAAACTCAATAACATGTAGTCAAATTAACCATGAAAAGAAAGAAGGTATAAAAATGTTGTTGATCTAACATTTCATAAGAACAAAATGGAAGTTAACTGGACTTTATCTTCTATGTTTCCTCTGCATTTCTTTATTTTTTGCTTTTTTTGTGACCTTGCTTTAGCCCTCCTATGTATTCTTTCACATTTTTGTGAGCTTGATTTGAGTTCACCTCGAATAAATGTTACCCTTTCTCGTCAAAAAAAAAGAAGTTAATTGGACTACCTACTGCTTATCACATATAAGCATTACAAGTTGAGAAAATTTGTGTTGAAGTTGAACCCACACAACAACCACTACAAGTTATATATATATAGAGAGAGAGTCTGGATCAACTTACAGCCTCAAATATACATGCTGTGTGTACAGGCTCTTGTGGGGCCCACGTAAGGTCGATCTAAGGGCTGAGTTTTTGTAGAGATGTTCTCCTCACCATGTAGATCAACTTCACTAAAAATCAGTTTATTCTAAAAAACTTCTAACCCCATCAAACATTGACTCTTTTTTTCATCGTTCATTTTTCACTGTTAATGTTTAAACAACTTCTAATCAATTTTTGATGGAGTTAGAAGTTTTAGAATAAACTGATTTTTGGTGAAGTTGATCTACATGGTAATGAGAATATCCCTACAAAATCTCAGCCCTTAGATCGACCTCACATGGGCCCACAAGAGTCTGTACACACAACCTATATATTTAAGGCTGTAAGCCGATCCGGACTCATATATATATATATATATATATATAAAGACTGATATATATATCTTTTTAGGAATCGTTCTTTTCTTTGACCCGTCGCTTTATGCCCTACATCATCAAACTGCTTAAGGAGGACTAGTTAGTACAGTCACGAAAAAGAGATGAATGCATGGGAGATCGATATGTCTGATTTTTTTGGTGATTTTCAGGAGAGATTTTTTACGATAGGGGTACTAAATGATAATTTAGCTTACAAAATGTTCCTATTTTTATGCAAAAGGTTTTGATTGCACTCATCACACGCAATCTTCCTACCCCAGCTTCTCTTGATGATAAATTAAAGATCCTCAATTTTGGTTTTGGATTCATGGGTGACGTTTTTCCCAAACCCACGCCCATGGAGTACATTAGCCATCATGTCATCACATACTGCAGTTTATACTTTAGAAAGAAAAACAAAAGAATTTGAGTGAAAATAACATGAAAACCCTATCTTTTTAATTCTATTTGATTGCTAATTAATCAAGTATCAAAATTAAGCTGCTTCAATCAGTGGGATCCAGGTTGCAGATTGTGGATGGATGTTGGGTTTATAAATGGATAATGCTTACAATAGAATTCTACTGAAGAACCTACATAATGGAAATCTGATGGTAGTGAGTATTCAAAGTAGACCGCATACAAAGTAGATATTACTCCCGAACTTGTAGTTTGAGTTTATAGAGTGGAAAAAAAATGTAACTACTACTCCCAAATTTAAATTTAGACTCCTTGCATTTGACTTACTGATCGTGCGGCCACTGGCACGGGACTTAACAACGTAGCAGAGTTCTAAAAAAAAAAAAAAAAATGAAAGAATGGTAAAAAAAAGCTGGGATTCCAACTTTTTTTTAGAAGCTTCTTCAAAAAGATTAGGAGACAAATTTAAACCAAAGTTGATGTTGGTATTGGTGCTCCCAAAATTCACTCTTCCACTTTTTATAGTATAATATTTTGTGGGATTAATCATAGTGTTAAATTATTGTTTTTAATGACGCTACGTGTCGAATTCTCAGGAAAACAAGACCCAAATCATGGTTAACTTTTATTATCTTGTCGTCCAAATCTTATGTTTAATATATCACACAAGTAATTAATATGTTGATAAGTGAAACATATCAGGGTTTCTTAAGTTAATTCTCTACTTTTTCTTGTTTTTGTTTTTGTTTTGTTGTCTCTTCCTTTACCGATGGATCCATCTCTCTTTAACACGAAAAGAGAAATCAAAATCGGATTTGTTATATATCATTATCATATAATACTAAAGAAATATGAAACCACTCAATTATTATAGCCAAAAGTTCAAGAAATGGAAATTTGCAATTAATTCAAATTTTTGTTAAATAAACAAAATCTCAATGTTTTTCATTATTAGTAAATTAAGTCCAAGTCTCTGATCATTTGTTAATTAATTAACATGTAAAATCACCTGAGATCAGAAGTTGAGAATTCATAACTAGAATTCAAAACCAGCCTACACTTTTTTAATATGTTAAGAATTAACCACGGACCTATGTCAACGATCTGACAAAGAAAAGATTTATATCACACATTTACACCCCAAGGGTAATGACAAATCTAGTAGTCAAAAAATGGGGTGTCAACAACCAACAAGTTGGTATAAAGCCCAAAGTTGTGTGGGTTGGGCTTTGGATGGGCCCAATATGTAAATACTCTACAATGTTGCTTTTGTTACTGAAATATGTTCATTCCACTAGTTCTACGGAAGTTTATTTCTTTGTGAAGGCCAAGGAAGTTTATGACATAGAATTATAGGTTGAAAATCAATTATTTGTCATGCTTTTAAGTGAGTAAGCCTCCAATTTCATAGAATTCAAATGCAAACAAATAAGAGAATTATATTGTTTCTGCGAAACTAACACAATTTTGTAAAAATCAAGCACAACCTAAAAAGAATTAATTGTTCCAAATTAGACTCATAAAAGGACACTAAACATAACCCATTCAGGATTTAATTTCATTAAATAAATTTGTTAGCAAAATTTCTACGATAACTTTTTTTGATCCGTAGCAAAAATTCTAGATTTAAAACTAACCAATTAATAAGCCTAATAAATTAAGCAACCATCATCCTAACTTCTTTTATATAACAACACTAGCAAGCATATTATCCAAGAAGATAATTAACACAGTGTTAATGTATTCAAACTCAAAATTCACCTATTAAATACATACGTATATATGTAGTCATAAACTCATGTGACTTAAACTTTTTTTCTTTTTTTTTTGGGACTAAGAAACTGGTTCTAAACTCTGAATAGATTATGACTAGATGGAAGAACCAGTTCAGTTTCAGCTCCTCTTTTGCATGAAAATGTTTACATGATGGAACATGCATTCGGGTTATCGTCACTGAAGAGTGTGGTCAATCTCTCGTCGGGATTATTCGGACTAGGGAGTGCCTGAACCACATTTCGCACGTACCCCGCCGGCGCCTTCTTATCGTAAGCCTGAGATACGTAAGGATACGCAACTAGATTATAAGGGACGTATGGCCAGAACTCCGCCTTTTTTCCGGTGCTCTTCACTCTCTTCAAAACCTTATTCGGATCGACGTAACCGGAAACCGTCACCCGGCTTTGCTTTCGACTTACTTCGACGGATCTCACCCCTGAAACCAATGAATCAACAAAAGTTTAAATTGGTATTATGGATGATGATACAAGTATAGAGAAAATTTATGAAATTTAATTATTAATTAATTTTTTTTGGGGGGGAGTTATTAATAATTATTAATTAATTTGTCCCTTAATATATATAAGAGGCCTTATAATTTGTGTTTAGACTCTTAAAGATTGCTCAAATTAAGCACTAAACATAGACAAAATAATTAAAATAAAGAAAAATAATAATTATTTATTATGTCAAAAAATCATAAAAACCAGACTTTTAAAATGGGTAGTTAAAAGACCATTTTATCCATAAAAGGTTAATGAAATATTAGTTCTCCAAGGAAAAAAAAATCAGTAAAAAAAAAAAAAGCCTGATTTTAAGGCTTTATTTCTTCATCTTTTTTCTTTTCACTTATTTGGGATCAAGTAGGACAAAACATACTTCCTACTTAACGAGGGTAAGAAACCTAACCTGCTATGATGATAAAAAAAAAAAGAAAAAAAAAAGAAACTAAAGATAACATCGGAAAAAGACAAAAAAATAAAGAAAACCCATTTTCAAATATTGTTAAAAAAATTTTGTGCTCCCAATTTTTTTTTTTTTATAATTTTTTCCCTTTTGTTGCTCCTCATTTTCTTAACCCCACACCCAAAAAAAGGAAAAAAAAAAAAAACTCATTCCTTACTGATCTGATATTTAAGACCACAGCTCATGTATTGGTCACTAATACCTGTCCAAAGTATTGATATCCATCAAATTTTACAACATGGCACACTTTTGGGACCTTACAGTGTTGAGCAAGCTGACCAGCAACACTGGAAACAAGTATAACTGACCCACACTTCAAGATTTCTTGGAAAAAAAAAAATTGTAGCCGAACATGGTTGATGAAGCATTTACTGAAGAGTACTAGTCAAAACAGTTTAGACTAGCTTCCATTAAAATTTGAATAATTAAGTTTCCCTTAATTAACAGAAGAAACAAAAAAGATAAAAAAAGTTAAAGAAAAAACAAAAAAATTCAGTTTTGTTACTGTTGATGCAGATATTGAAAAGGCTTCTTCTACATGAGTTCTTTCAAAATAGATGTTTAAAAGAAAACTTTGTTTTACTTACTGATGTCTGAGTTCATGACTGCATGACTTGATGTAGTACTTAAAGAGAGAGAGAGAGAGAGAGAGAGAGAGAGAGAGAGAGAGAGAGTATAAAGGTTTTAAAGCTTTATATCTCAAACCTTTTTGTTCTGTTTTAAAGAAAACTTTATCCTACTGATCCATTAATTTCGAGTTCTGAGGTCACTGGCTTGCTGTATACAGAGAGAGGTTCTAAACTTACTGCAAAATCCTACATAATTTCCTACCGAAAAGTTAATCCGAGGGTGAAACTATTTTTCACATACCTTCGTGATTTGCATCTATATGCGTTCATTGTAGATTGTTCCTTTGGTTGAAAATTCTGTAGGCTTTTCGGTAAACCTACCATCACCGTTTAAATTAAAACTTCATATCTGAACCTTTCATGGAGGAACAGAATGTTTAATAGAAAGCTTTGTATGTCTTACTGATCCAATTGTCTCTGATGAGTTCACTGACTTGATGTACTTTAAGATTTTAGAGAGAGAGAGAGAGAGAGAGAGAGAGAGAGAGAGAGAGAGAGAGAGAGAGAG
>MVGT01001030.1:69337-120244 GCA_002174775.1 Macleaya cordata | reverse complement strand
AAGTCACATGACGTGCACGTGGGTCACTTGGATGGAGAACTGACGGAAATGATAACAGTGGGGGGGAAAGTGATTTTCTGAAAGATTTGGGGGGGTAAGTGATTTTCCAATTAATAATTAGGGGGGTAAAGACAATTTGCTCTAAAAAAAAATAGTCTTATGTAGTTGTATTTTTTTTTTGGTGCAGCTAAGAGCATCTCCAATGCAATGTGGATGTGGTAAAAAATGGATGCCACGTAGGAAAAATACACTTTTTCCCAAAAAAAATTCTTCAAATGCTAATGTGAAGATAAACTTTAAAGCTGAGTTGGCATTATAATGGAAAGGCATTGGTGGAATGAGAAGACATTGGCGTAGAAAACGAGGACATTGTGAAGCCCATCCTCTAATTCTACATGTTCAACTTCACAATGTCTTCGTTTTTCACGCTAATGTCTTCTCATTCCACCAATACCTTTCCAGTATAATGCCAACTCAGCTTCAAAGTTTATTTTTTCATTAGCATTTGAGGAGTTTTTTTTTGGGGAAAATTGTATTTTTCCTATGTGACATCCATTTTTTACCACATCCACATTCCATTGGAGATGTTCTAAAGAAGTTCCTCAAAATGTTTGGGGATGGACAAGTTAAATGGGTTTTATCCTAAAATTCCCTATCTAAATTATTACTCATTTTACTAGGAAGTGGTGTGGGGGCAAACTAACCAAACACCCATTTTCTCTATTCACGACACTAAAATTAAATAGTACATCCCACCCTACTAACATCATCATCATCTTCATTTTCACCACTCCTCCACCGCCGACCAGTTCTTCTTCTTCTTCTTCTTTCTCCACCGTCGGCCACTATTGCCACCGCCGCCAAACACCTGAAAAGGAAAACAAAAATTCCATATCTGAATTTTTTTGTCAAGAGAAGTGAAGGTAAAGGTAAGAGAGAGACAGGAAGAGAGAGATAGGGGCTAGAAAGAGGGAGGATAGAGAGAAAGAGGGGGGAGAGAGATCGTGAAGAAGAAGAAAAAAGGAAAAGAAGAAGTAGCGGTAGCGGTAGCAGTCGGAGGTGGTGATGGTGGCCGACGGTGGAGTGGTGGTGACCGGGAGGTGAGGATGGTGGGTGTTATTTTAGGGCTAGGGCGTTTTCTAAAGTTGGGTTGAAAAATATTAACCCATTTTTAGATAACTATCCCCTAAGTAAAACTAAATCCACCACCCTCAATAGCTAAGGGCAAGGCCTGTGACTTACCTCAAACCCACCACCAAATAAAGTGGGTTTAAGGTATAATAGGTTGGCAAGGCCAATGGAGGGGTATCATGTGTCGCAGATAATTTCTGCGAGAGCAGAAGTTATAAGCGACACCAAAAAAATTTTTTATTAACTAAGAACACTTTTTTTTATTATTTTATTAATTAAAAAAAGTGTGTCACAGAAAAGTTATGTGTCCCTTCTTTTTATTTTTTTAAATTGTGCTATCGCAGAACTTATCTGCGATTCTGCGTCGCAGAACATTTCAGCGGAATCCCGTAACCCCTACATGCTCCATCAAACTACTAGACCAGGTGGAGGTTTTGGAGTTTAAGAGTCCCCACTAACCTTAAAATTTTGTTGGATTTGGGGTTTAAGGGTTTACATTGGGCTTGCCCTAATGTGGGCTCATAATGAATCGACGTGGAGCCTCAAATTTGCAACTCAACTTTGAATCGATCAAATGATTCCAATTTTCTTTTTTATTCTTTTATTTCTTCTATGAAGAGGTTACTGCCGAAATACAAGTAAAGGCACAAGTCGCACTACTAATGATGTACACAATATTGCCATCAATAAACATAGGAATAAGCGCAATTATCAATGCACAAAAATCACTACAAATGAGAAAAACCACCAACTCGCAAGCGCCAAAAATCAACCATTGACAATAGGCAACACTAAGTAAACTCTTGAATTGTGCACAATCTTTCGACAGTTTTTCAACATAACCCAAAACAAGCGAGATTTGAATCCAAACCTATGCTATCAATAGCACTCAACTGTACCAATTTTATTGCCTTTTTATTTTTATTTTAATATAGTTCAAACAAACCACATAGATGATAAATCAATTTTCACTCTTTGATTTCCTCTTATTGTTATAGAAAGGCGATACAATTAATATATATCACATAACTATGCAGCTCTAATAAGGGTGATCACATTCATCTAACAAAATGGTTCGCTCTTCAGCTCTAGTATTTCTTACAAAAAGCAGTCGAACAAAGCAAAAGGCCTACACTTTTACTTCTCTGATTTTGTATAAACTCATAATTGATTTCAAACTTAAATTTTGATATTGGTATTGAAGAGAACTACTATACATAACAATACATTTTTCGACGTATACTCTCATGAAATCGCACACGTCCCAATTGATTCTTGTTCTTTGTAGTACGATAGTATTATTTCGAAGCCGCTTCGAACTCATTGTCAT
This sequence comes from Macleaya cordata, assembly GCA_002174775.1. NCBI lineage: Eukaryota > Viridiplantae > Streptophyta > Magnoliopsida > Ranunculales > Papaveraceae > Macleaya > Macleaya cordata. The sequence continues at coordinate 117,783 of MVGT01001030.1, read as the reverse complement.
TGAAGCAAAAACATCCTCAGGGAGCCGGTCGGAAATATAGGGGAATGTAATTTGTAGGTGTAGGCATAGAATCCCATACTGAAAATGCACTTGAACTCCTCATCCATTTCTTTGTCATTTCAGGGTAATGTCGTTTGATCACATCTTTCAGGCTCTCAGTTTTGTTAATCCATTCTAAGCCTTTCTCAGTGTAGGTTTTCGAATTGAAGTTCGTCGTGAAAAAACGATCTGCTTCTAACCTCCTAAAATACCACCAAAACAAAACATACAACGCAACGACAAAAATAAGTACTAAAGTTATAACATCTCAATTTCAAACTGATAATTGTGCAAAAATTTTAGCTCTAGTTGCCTTCCCCATTTTATGAGTTTCTTCCTTTTTCGCTATCTCGATTCTTAACATAGAAACTAATAGTTTGTTTGGACAAGGGATTTTAGGGAGGGATTCTGTAGGAACCAGAGATTTTGAGGAAAAATATAACATAATTTTTCCATCAAATCCCTTGTCCCCACAAAATCCCTCCTCCAAATCCTTTGTCCAAACAGACTATAAGATTAGTTGAAAACTGCTTACCTTGATGCGATCAATAGAAAGATGAAGAATGCAGTTTCACTAATTGCGAAGCCCTTAATCTTCTTCTCCGCATGAAGACCCACAAGTAGGTCAAGTTTCTCAACGTCATCGTCATACACCTCACGAAGAGCTTCAACGACTTCTTCTTCGTCCGTTAAGTCTTCCCATTTGCTAATAGGAATCATTAGCAAATTCCTTCGGAACTCATTATATCGAGCTACTCCCCGTTCTCGATCTCTATAAACTACACATTCAACATTACTATAAAATTAATAATTACATACAAAAGCACAAAGTTAGAGTTTTTCTTCTTTTTATTTTTTGGCCACATTTTAATTGAGAGACATTTTAAGAAGAGTAGTGCAATGTGTGCCGAAAAAAGTAATTCTAAGGAGAACAAAATATATACCATCTACGGCTCTTGTGCATTCATGGGGTCGTATAATTCAGGATGCGATGCGTAAATTCATGGTGATCATTAGATCAAACATTCTGGTCAGGCCAGAATTACCTCTTTTTTTTTTTGGAACATTTAGCATTTTTCTTTTAAAAAATAGGGGGTGCAACGAAGTTTGTCTTAAAAAAAACCTAAAATGAATTGAAAGAAAATGTAGAAATAAAAATTAGTTAATTACTCTCTAAGGCAGCCATATCAACAGGGTCTGGTCTATCTTCTCCATTGATGTCATGGGCAACAAGGTTTCTCATCCATGAAGGATAATTCCATAAGGTAAGGGCTCCACATGCTTGATGACCCATTGATACCATCATCTTCTCCATTCCAATCTCTGAAAGTCTTCTCTCACCTTCTTTACCCACCATTTCCCTCATAGGCACCCTAAACAATTATCAAACCTCCCCAATTAGTACTAGAACTCCCATTAATTAATTAAAGCTTTTAGAGAGAGAAATCAGAGAGAGAGAGAGAGAGAGAGAGAGAGAGAGAGAGAGAGAGAGAGGTACTCTTGAATGAGAGGAGGGCATTTGTCTTTGGAGGTTGTAGCAGAGCTGATGTCCCTTAAGAGGAGTTTATCAGGTAGAAGTGAATGCATTCTATAAACACTTACAAATTCTTCAGTCAGAGAATAGGGGACACCATGGTCTCTTGGTCTTTTAAGACCAACTAGTCCACTGAATATTGGTCCACAGATATGTCCAAACATATCCTTAAATCTCTTTCCTAGAAACCCATACCTGCACAAAACATAAACTTTTTAGTTTTTATGATTAACTAATTTGACATGATTTCAAACATGAGACATAATACTTCCCTGAGTCAAATGGCATGGACCTGTTCAAAAATTTGACTAGATTTATGTGAACGTTTGTTTAAAATCAAATCATTAAATTAATCCTCTCAAACTTTGAGAGTAAAACCAAGAAAGAGAAGAGGTTTTTCGCCGTAATTTAAAATTTTTTTAAAAATGAATGTCAGTTTTATTATTTTAATTATGAACTAATTAATTATAATATATATAAGAATATAATTAGTGTTCATGTTCTCTGAAGCACGGACATTTCATTTAGGGTTGCGTGTCTGTGTCGGACACGTGTCCGACACTTGACACACAGACACACGGCGGACACTTCAAATACATGTTTCGTGAGATTTTTTGTGTGAATAAGTTCAAAAAATGAAATGAAACATGGCACACTCATGTTTTTTGTGTTTCTCTGTCTTTCATTATTGTCAAAACTACTTTATGCAAGGGATTTTCTAGAGTTCTTTAAAGAATTTCAGCTATGGAATAAATTTTTAAGATAAATATATATTATTTATTTATATATCCTTGTCGTGTCCGTGTCCTACATTTTTTAGATTTGGCGTTCCGTGCCGTGTCGTATCCGTGTTCTCGTGTCTGTGTCCGTGCTTCTTAGTTCATGTTGAATACTAATAGGGTTTTTAGGACTATTCTTCAATTCAACAATTATCTTTTTGAAGAAAAAAGAAGATTTTATTAAAATATGAATAAAAATATACAATTTAACCATTATGATCACTCAAGATTATAGAAGAAAATAGACTTTAAAAAAACAAAGATTAAGAATTAAATTACCAGTTGATCCTCATTCCTGCTAATAGAGTATCAGTCTTTAGGAGCTCTACCGTCCAATCGATAGTATGAATTTTAGCAATGACTGCAGATGTCACTAATCTCGCATGTTGATAGAGCTTTTCGTCATCGAAATCAGGATAATTTACCTAAAAAATCATATAGTAATTATAATAACTCATTAAAATCATTATATATAATAGTACAATAATTTTATTTAATGTGTAATAGATTGGTTGATATAAATATAGGACTTTAACAAGCACTTGAATTATAAAGATTAATTAAGAAAAGAAATAAAAGATATTTTTTATGGGTAATTAAATAAATAAAAATATAAAAAGGTTGTGATAATATAATATAATATAAAAATAAACTTACTATGAGCATATCACAGATAAAATTGTGTTCTTTGACAAATAAGGCCTGCAAGAGAGAGAAACCGGCCCAACAATTTCGAACGTCGCCTGAGATGGGGATACCAGCCTCATCGTGTTGAAGTAATCCGTCTTCTTCAGATATCTTCAGCTTCCCATCTTTGAATGCCCTAACTCTTCCCATTCCTTCCTCGTTATTCCCATATATTACACTCCCATCCCTACGTACTCACCCATCCAAAAATTACGTACTCTCAAGACCAGTTTTTTGTGTAGTGATAATTAACTAAATAAGCAAGATTAGCACTAAATTAATTGAGGATTTACTTCTAATTCTACCTATAGTTTAACTTCCCACGCAGTTAATTTTATTAGTTTTTTGCCCAATATGCAGTTCTTAAGTTTGTGTTTGATAGCAAAAAAGTGTTTTCCACGAAAATATGTTCATTTCCATCATTTCCATAAAATTATATTCCATAAAATTACATAGAAAACTATCTATTAGCTACAGTTCCATAGAATTAAAAATACAAACAAACAATAGAATTTGTGTTGTTTTCTGAAAATAACTCAATTTCATGGAATTCAAACACTATCAATTTTTAGGACGGGAGATATTGAATTTTTTCTCATGACCACTAAAAATAATATAAATAAATAGGTTGTAAGTCAAAGACTTTTAGGGACCTTAGGGTCGGAGCAAACTTATTTATTAGCATATTTCTCAACAAAGAAAACCCTATCAATTAAGAAATGATGATGTTCTTCCAATTAGTAAATTATTATTCTTACCACCAAGGAGTTCTTGTGTTTAGGGAGCCAATCTTGATCAAATTGGATGATGATGAAGAACCTGTGGGAACTTGTTTAGTTTTCTGAAACTTGAATGATTTCAGTGGACATCTGCCTCCATCTTCATTAAAGTTGTCCGGAGCTCTAATTTCCACCTATAATTAATTAACCATATAAAAAAATAGATTTTCATAATTAATAACATCATCATCATTATGAATATCTGATGATATAATTTAACTTTGAGAAAATCTAGCTAGCTCTGATCAATCATCAACATTATGATCTATCTATTAATCTTCTAGCTACCTACCTACCTACCTTATCTCCAAGACCTACTACTAGTATGCCCCGTAATGTATTGTCGACTCGACCCGGTCAACTCAATCTTTGCAATTAATATGTAAAGTATTACATATATATATATATATATAAGTATGCCCCGTAATGTATTGTCGACTCGACCCGGTCAACTCAATCTTTGCAATTAATATGTAAAGTATTACATATATATATATATATATATATATATATGGGTCTTGTTAACGTGTGCTGATAAGGTTATTTTGTAAAGAGTAGATTTGCAAGTTAAAAATCTTCAAATCATTTAATTTTTGTAGATATAATATTACTATTATTTTTAAGATGTTCACAAAAAATCAGTTCAATTAGAGATATTTAACCCTCCAAACAAATCACTTTAAATTTCAGCCGTTCATTCACACTATTAAAACCTAGATTAAGTGATCGTAGTACTAGAAGGTGCTACAGATCTCCGATTGAGCTGATTTTTTTAAATATGATCCAAATAGTATAAATACCATACATATAAAAAAAAATCAACTCATTTAGACAACTTTAAGAAACTAAACAAAATACAAAACCTTAAAGCTTATCATGTGCCCTAAGGGCACATGTTAACAAAATCCATATATATTACCTGTTGGGTATCCTCCATGTGATCAATCCAGTCATGAATCATGAACTGTATCCATGAACATGCAATCAAATTGAATTGCTTCCCGTTGTCTATCAACTTCTTCCTTGCCAACAGCTTTGTCGCTACTACTGATGGGTGTGGCTCTAGCAACTGCATATATATATATATATATATATCCATGTAGTAGTGCATTATTAAAATAGGACCGATGATCGAACAGAAAATTTGTTACACTCGTCGAAAATATACTTTGACCTTGGTCAAATATCTTTGACTAATATAAAATTTTGACTAAAATCACATTGGCCTAGTTTAAGAGTCAAAATGATGAAAGGATGATGGGCTGAAAGTGCAGTGTATGAATGAAAATTGAGAAAATCCCCCAAAAAAAAACACCAAAATTAATTATTTACCTTATATGGTAGAGCTGATGGGGGCATGTTACGACCGAAAAATGTACCCTGGCTTCCGATCTGATCATCAAATGGGTGATTACATTTGCCATCAGCCGTCCGATAAGAATATTGATCGGTGTCATATTTTCGACCGTTGATTCCTCCGACATGCAAAAGATTGTAACGTTGATGCAAATGCCTTCTGATCCCAAGGTAAGCTACTCCAAGAAGGACTGGTAGTCTGTGCCAAATCTCATATTTGTCCATAAAATGTACTATCTACAAAAACCAATATTCACAACATGAATAATTCACTAGTTTAATAACAATTCAATTTATGTGTAGAGTAGTAGTGTACTAACATAGAACAAGATAGCATCGAAGAGAGACATCTTGGCTACTTTGGGCCGGAGTTGAGGATGAACAAAGGCCGCAGAGGGAGAAAAAGAGAAGCCCATCTCTTCCTTCTTGTAAGTACCTAGTTAGAGAGAGAGAGAGAGATAGAGAGCTAAGTTTCTTTTAAGGTGCAAAGTTAGAGAGAGTGAGAGAGTGTGTGTGAGTGAAGGTTTGCCAAAATTCAAAAGAGGTTGCAACGCTTTTGTATGTAAGGGAAATGTAAGATCAGACAAAAAAATAGAGTTTTGGCAATTCTGAAACGCAACCCCCATTATTAATAGGACGTTACACAACCTACAACTGCAAGCTAAAAACAAAAACAATATCAAAAAGTAAGTGTAAATTTGGGTTTATATATAATATATATATTTTGTATTTTGGTTTAAATTTTGTGTTTCTACTTTGATAGATATTTCCCCCCTGTGAATCTTGTTTGCTCCGTCATTGACTAACTGAAATGGTAGTACCAACTCTTTAACCTAGGCGCAAGACAATATCTCAACAATCACATTCAAGTCGAAGTCCTAAAAATATTCATTTTAAATGATTTTACATATCATAGATGCATGTTTTGTAGGTCTGAATATAACATTTACCTTGATTTTAACCGCTTTCTGAATGTACATGTGGCACCAAACGAGGCTAGCAAGTAACGGATACCCGAGTGACACTCATGATATATAAGAAATGCTACTCACTCAACAACCCAAATAAATACATAATGGTTTATGTCCCTGACCTGATGTGGCCGGCAGAGCGGAAAACCATTCGATAGAGTTTGATGAGTAGCATTCGATCAACTATTCAAAAAAGCTGATAAATCGATTATGGTATTTTGTATCTTACAACATAAGTAAAATCTATTTTTTAAAGTGAATTTGTAAATAAGTCCGTTTTGACTGTAAAATCCTCGAGAAAATCTTTTCATTTAATTACGAGCAACACAAATTATATTGAATCTGTATAAACCACATGTTGACAAGCATTTTTCTCATGATATTCTTAAGATTTACTGATTTTGACTTCATTCTGACTGACAAGGAATTGCGTGGTCCATGAATTGATTGATAGATCTGCACCACTCAATTCATTCTATGTTAATAAAACCACTTTGATGGATGGACGACCCACGACCCACTCTTTCCTCTCCAAAAAGGGTTATTTTTGGATTCAACGGTCCAGATCATTTTAGAATTTTGAGAGATCATTACTTATCTTTTTCAAATTACGGTGGTACTAACTATTATTAACTCTTGATCGCTTATTTTGTGCACCAACTATAAGTGGCCCAGTGGCAGTGGGTGCTCAATATACGACCACCATCCCTACCAATTGTTAGTATATGCCATATTGCTTTAGCACTCTATATTTGTGTATAAGCTCCAACTCTTTCGGTTTTTAAGTCAGTTTTCAATGAGGGTTATGTCGAATAGATCTTAATATGGTATCAGAATAAGTGTTTTAGTGATGGATTGGGTCCGTTATTTTTAGCGTTGAGAAGGAGTGTTAGAATATCCCACATCGCCTGGGCACCAGCCAATATAAATTAATTTGTGAACTGTATAAGCCTTGAACTAATCCTTTCTTTGCAAGCTAATTTTCAGGGAGAGTTAGATTTAATGGGCCTTAATACGTGCATGATAAGGTTTTGTTGACTTATATTACACATTGGCTAACAAAATTGAACTCATTTTTTTTTTTTTGGTGAAAAAAAGAGATTTAAGTTTAAGCAACGACTAATGCTAGATTATGAGATTATCACAAAATGGTCTCTAAATACACTCCAAATGATGTTTGATGAAATAGAAATTCGATTCATCAAAATAAAATCTTCACTGTATTGTCTCTTAGGTTTAGCTGCCCCTTCATTTGAAAATGCACATAATACCGTACAGGTTGGATGTTACATGATATTGTGACAAAGTGGGTGCGTATAACAGTATTCCTATTTTTGGTAACCGTAGCATTATCCCATAATAAGTAGAGTTTGTTGCTCAGACGTAAGTGAAACAATATCAACGGTCAACCACTCCGTTATTAATGCAGTCATCAATCCTAAAATAAAAATAAAAAAATTCTGACGTTGACTTTTTAATATAGTGACTCACTTGGCCACTTGGACTTGAATAATGCCTAGTCATGTTGTTATTATTATTTAATTATTATTCTACAGAAGTGCATCAACCAATCAGTAAGCCCCACCTGTACCAGGATGACTAAATGGCAAGGTGATTAGTTGGTTTAAAAGGTGGGTCCTACTTGCCACTCATCATAAATGTACATAGAGATAACCTCAACTAAGGTTGTTGAGAGATTAGGGTTGAGTATGAATTTAAAATGTACAATCCAAAGATGACAAGATGATCCAACGGTCTATGATGAATCTTATAAATCATTTAATTTTGATAGAGCTTTGAATGAAATAACAGATGAAGAGATAATGAATGTGGTTTGCCAAGTTGATGGGTTTCATTACACAGACAGAGACTTCCAAAGATTGTGACTGAAGTATATATAGATGTGGTTGGGACTTTGCCATCAATGCATCTTCATTTTGGTTCTCAATTTATTGATATATTGGAGGACCTCCCTATAGGTTGTGATATTATTATCACCACCCCCCCTTGGGTTCTACATTGTCTGGTAACCAAGGGTGTCAAGGGGTACCCACCAATCATTTGGACCAGAACTGAATGTTCTGGTGAAGGATCCACCTTTAACCAAACATGCTAGGAATCGGAACCATTTGTAACTAGGTTTATGTTTTGAACGGTTATGCATCCAAATACAGTAGAAGGCCACCTTAGGATTTGGGCCGTCATAGAGAAAACACGTTTTCACGAAAACCATTTGCTCTTTGTGGTTTGGCTATTAGTAACCGAAACCTTGGTATAAGGGTGACGCTCTCGCTCCGGAACCTCGCGCTCCCGCTCCGAACTACGCTTCGACGCTCCCGCTCTAAAAGTATTTTAGAAGTAGAATATTTTTTAATCGACCGCTCGACGCTCCCGCTCCCACTTTCGTTCCCGCGCTCTGGTTACTTAGGCTTGGTATTTTGTATCCGAGTAGTTGTAAAAGAACTCAAGTCGACAAGAAGTTTCTGAATTCATGTTTTTTATTTTCATCTCGATTACATGTGATCACGAGGGACAATGCTAGAAGTACTCCTAGGATGACTCCCAAGAGCTTCAAACTTGAAAAAGTAAAAAACAACTTTACATAAGCATATCATGCCACCTCATCCGGGGAGTACTTCTAGTATTATTCTATCACGAGTCATGACTCAGCAAATTTTTGAGTATGTAGTAAATTTACAAGTAATACAGTCATGGTATTATGATTCCCGAATCCCAATCCTTAGTAGCAGGCTTTATGATAGCGAATGTTCATTAAGTTTGAGTAGGAAGTGGTGCCAATATCGATTACAAATTCTTTTGCAAGCCAAACTGAAAGTATGTTGGCGCCCCTAATCCAAAACGCTGGTCCAAGCAGAATTGAAGCAAAAATAGGCAATTAAATAAAAAAACCAGTCTGGGCAGAGCATCAGAAATGCAAAAGTAGTTGTTTTTGGATACCCAGAGCACAAAAATATCAAATAGTACAAACTTCTTCAAAGAAAGTTATGCAAATATGATTCCCCACATCAATTAGATCAACGAGTAAAAACACTCAACAGTTTTTTTGTATACAGAAATATCCTGCCCCTCTTTTTTACTCATAATATCCTCGTTCATAATACAAGTTCCCGGTGAATGTAGCACGCCCTATATCTTGTTAAGTGAAAGAGAAAAATAAATTATAAATAGAACTTACATCTTCGTGTTGATGTGTCTATTACTTTGATGCTAACCCGACTTGGGCGAATTCAAAACTGCTACAAATGCAAAGGGGACTTTTCGTAACACTTATCCTCGTGCAACTCAGTTGCTTCAGTCTGCATCACCAAGTCCATCACTTCCATCCCCTCTCTTGGATATTGGTGCAAATTGAGAGCTTGGTCTCTTGGTTTGAGCAGCGACTTCAGCATTCTTGCGCAGAACAGCACCAGGAGATGGATACGGACGTTGCTGAAAGAGAGGACCCTGAAATTTGCATATCCAACACAAGATATTTAAAATCACATTCATTATATTTCCTATCACATCTTCTCGGACCAATAGTAGTGCTCTTTTATTTAAAAGACAAAGTAACGTGGTCATATTTCTATGAAATTATTCAATTGCTAGCTACCAAAGAACATCATCGATTGCCAATACTGAGATCCATTTTGCGAGAATGAAATTTCAACAAACATACTCTCTATTGCATGAGTATCTCCACTTTTTGGTTTGCATGATATATTTGACTAAAGAAGTTTCACTTTGTTACTAATGGTTATCATTTATTTTGGCATGATGTTCATGCAAATGGTGGCATTGTGATTGCTTCCATTGTATAATCTCAACAGGGTAGTAAATTGAGTAATAAACTAACGACCTAACGTGTTTGTCATGCAAAGGGAGTTATGCATCTAATTCTAGTATATTACAAGGTATATCTTTGCAAGTAGGTTACATACCGTGGCAGTAGTATCTGCTGCTCGTGGCTGCACTCCCTTCAGACCAACCACCCTGCAAAATTAACAAAAAGTGTTTGATGATTTTGAGGTAAAATAAGTCTGACTACTCCAACATTCATCACCAACCAAATTTTTTTGAGGTGGGAGGTGCATTCTCTGAAACATTGGCAGTTCTTAGCGTACTTAACAAAATCAGACATAAAGATAAATTCCCTACAATGGGTGATTTGACCTCTCAAACCCATCCACTACAGCTAAGGAACACCATAATCCACAACAATAACTTGAAATTGAAGAAGGATATGAGGGTAATTCGGTAATTGCATTACTTTTTTTTTTTTTGATAATGACTACAAGGCAGCTTTTGGAAATGATAAATCTCTAACTGGGATTTTTATGCCATGCTTTTCTTAACCCTCCAAAAGAAGTTATTTTTGGTTCTGTTATGCACATGCTGTGTTAACTGTCAAGGAACTCCAAGCATTTCTGGTGAATACCCAGACTGAAATAGCAGGGAAGCCCAGAAGGCCATTGCAATTAGCAAGAAAAATGAATTCTCGCTCACAACTATATCAGATTATAAATAGACTATAATGCCACTTGAGGGAGGTGCCTCATGGTACATCTTTTAAATAAATACTATACGTAAAGGAACATAAGACCATCCACAGCGGTCATAAGCTAAAATGTATTTTAGCTGTCAAAATTTTACATTACAATGTTTAGTTGCACATCGGCGGAGAAAAAGATTTTGAAAAAAAATAATAAAAAACTAAAACAAGGATACATTGCTCATTAAAAAACAAATTTAAAAGTGTAGGGCGGGCTGCCTGTGCACCGCCTGGTGCCAGGCTCCCACACCCCACACCACCCAATCAGTTGAAAAAATTAAATAATAATGGGGCGGCTAGCCTAGACATTGCCTGGTGCCAGGCGCCTACCCCCTTGACGGCCCAATGTGGGACTCCCACCCTATACACCGCCTACCTAAATTTATGCATATCGTCTATGGAGAAATCTAAATATAGCTTTGCATTCGGTCGTATAATGTAAAATGAATAATACATTGGATCCAATGCGCAACGTTTTATCCATATTTAGCTTAGAAACTCTGGATGCTCTAACAAGATAAGTTCAGTAAAAAAAAAAAATAGAAATTTAGAGAAGAATAAGAAAAATAATATACATTCATTAAAATGGAAGAAGTGATATTTATATTCATATTGTTTAATCAAAAGTTTTACTTCACTAAGGGTTTGAGTCAACACAAACAAAAAAGAAAAAATAAATAGACCCCTTTAAGCTAACATAACCTGCTAAATTATCACCAACATATGTACATCGATTTATACTACAGACATGAATCACAAGAAAACGTCTAGACGGCATGAAGCATGAGATAACTGCCCTTCAAAATCTTAATGAACGTTGAATGCTTCATAGGCCATTTATGTTTTTCCTTATGGGCGTTGGGCATTCTGCAGAAATGCCCTTCCCTAGGTGCACCTAGTGGTCTAAGGCTCAAAAGCTTTTCAAACCACACACAGTCACACTCACACACAGATGAGAACACATGCAAAATATCCACGAATGATGTTTACATTGAATGGGACATGCAAAACATACCAACCACCACGTGGAGCATCAGAATAGGAGCTTGGATCCATAGGATCCAACTCATCATCCTCAGTGTAAGAGCGCTTCTTGTTGAAACTTTTATTGCCTTTTCCCATCGGGGGTTTTGAACTGGACCTAGAAATCCAAAGTGAACTCAATCAAATTTATCGATGCAGATTTTATATATACATCCCAATTTTGTAATGCCAATTCGAGATTTCCTTTTGACCAGAAAATGCCAATTCAACTCATATTTAACAATAGATGCAAGTTCACATGAGCATTTCTTCATATTGTATGCAGAAAGAAAAAGATATCATGAGGCTTTACATCCATACGAAGGTAAATATCGTCAGAAACTTTCAAGTGTTTTGTCCATTTTTTGGGTGTAAGGTTTTCAAAAACCAAAGGATATAGTAATTAAGCAGGTCCCTTTTCCAAAAGAAGCAGAGTCACATGAGAGATCCTGCTCTTTGCACAGGTTTGAGAAATCTGGAAGAAACACCAAATAGGATTTTCAAAGGGAAGTCTCTTTGATCCATGGTAGCAAAGATATTAGCTTCTTCAGTAGGACAGAATTTGAAAATAGTTGGTAAGCAACTTCGGAAGTGCAGTTGGAAAGGCCAAAGCCTCAATCGCTTGGCACAAATCTAAGAGAAGCTTGACCAATCTTAATTGGCCATTAAATCCAGTTGAAATTCCATACAAGCATGTAGTTGATGGTATTTAGGAATCATAATGAGGGCATTCTGAAGGTTACTCCAGTCCAACACTGTCCAAGACTTCTGGTGAAAAACAGATGAAAGTGCTACTTCAAGATTTCCTTTCAGTTAAGACCAGTTTCGGGGCAAGCAACTTTTATTTAAATCAAATGTCTGGATAAGGAAGATATTCTGTGAGATCTACCCCTGTATCCTCACACATGATAGGAAGACACATGTATGGATATGTGCAGGTTTGCACAGACATAAAACTCTAGCAAGTCTACTGTTTAACTGAAAGTTACCTATTCTTAGATACTATATTGCTCGAGTCTTCTTTGTTATTTGCAGTATTGCTGACTTGATGCCGATTATTCAAATTGGGTGAATATTGTTGATAAGGAAGATTGAGAACCCTGCAATTAAAATATTAACATATATAAAGCTTCAACCTGAAATACTGTATAAAACTTCAATCTGAGTAAAAACAAGAGGTTGGTAAACAGCATCATGCACGTAAAAGGTAAAACCATACAAGGAACCCTAGGTAGATAAATATTTGCAGGATTTTCATTCCGATAGTAGTACAAAGTACTTATAACAAAAACAAGCATCATAGTACCTGAAAACAAGTATTCACATACATTCCATGATATAGATACATCTTCCAGTAAATTTAAAAAAGGGGAGGAGACCTTCAAATGCTAAACAAAATTAACAAATGACAATGCAGGTCCACAAAGGGCTTCGAGCAGTTATCTTTTTTTCCTTTACCAAATAAAACACTAATAGAAAGAGAAGGCAAATATAGAGAGAAGATAGATCAAACAGAATGTAAAAGCAACAGCCATTGCCCAATAGGAAGCACTACAAAATAGCTCCTGAAAGCGATCGCAGGCTCTCGTCTTCATACCACCTAAAAGCAAGATCTTCAAAATGAAAACTTCTAGACACTGAATCCAAGGATGCCCAGAAATATACAGTAGCCTTGGTCATTGTTAGGCAAAAATATGAACAATTTAAGTTTAGGTTTTCGTGCAGAATTATCCATTTGTATTTGATGGCAAAAAATGCATTCACCACCAACAGACAGTAACTCACTATTATCACAAAATACGCAAATTCCTTCAAGTACAATAATTTGATGTCTCATGCATAGGGCCTTTCTGCCAAGAAATCTTGGATGGCAAGAACTAGGTCTAAAGCTGATAAGGTTCATTGTAGTCATTGAGTAGCTACTATTCTTAAGCGATCACCTTCCGAGAAATTCAAGATTGTGAAGCCGTCTCTGTTTTCTATTTCTCGTTATCTAGTTTAGTCTCCTTTTTTCTTCTTTTTTGACCAATTTCTTTAGTTTAGTCTTGATGCTTATGGTCATGTTTTTAGATGGCATGTTCAAACTATTGAATAGGAGACTGGCAAATTTCAAAAGCATGGCCTGAGTGGTGAAGGCAAAAGATATAATATCTGTTAATCCAATTTCTTACCATAGCTCCAAAATCCAATTTGTTGCTAACCTGAACTTATTAACAAATAGGCATACAAAGAGGAAGCTAACAAAAGCATTGCTTGAGAGAGAGAGAGAGAGAGAGAGAGAGAGAGAGAGAGAGAGAGTGAAGTTTCTTGCATCACTCCAGTTGTACCTTGTGCAATGATTACAATACCCCCATGCCTTGACAAGGTCCAATCCCCATCCACCACATCCCATGCATTTCTTTAGCATGAATGATTGATTTTCCCCATTACCATGAGCGGTATTTCTGGAAACCATCCCCTCTGTGTGCTGCAAGGAAGCCTGCTTTAATGAATCTGGGAACTCCCATTGCGATACATGCGTCTTTGTATTGTAGTAATACTTGCAACCTGTTGGGGGAAAAACAACTTTTGTGACCTATATCTACTATATTGATTAAAAGCAAAAGAATAAATAGGACAAATCTGCTACCCACCTGTTGTTTCATCTAATGTTTCAATCCAATCTTGTGCCAGAAGTGAAGATGATGGAGGTTGTGTACTAATAACATTTTCAAAAGGAGTCTCCCATTGGCTTTTCCCAGTACTTTCATTATAGTAATATGCAGAACCAGTTGCAGGGTCCTTTTCTTCAATCTACATGAGCAAGGAGAAGGAAAGTTCATATGATGGGAAAAAGGTTAGCATCTTTCACAGAGAAATAACAAGATCAAAAACAAAAACCATAATCTCTACGGTATATAAGTAAAGGATTGCACACAAGCTTACGAAGTTACGAGCAATAACAGGAACATAGAATAATAAAAAATAAAAACTCTGAGATGGTAAGTGTTAACAACTTTTACTTATACAAATAGAACGAAGTGCATTCCTGCACCCATATCTATAAAGAAACTCTGAGACCAAGGGCACAGATACCATTAGACATTTTAGATCACAAAAGGATTCTGTTGATAAATTGAACATTGTTTTTAGACATACGCGTAGAAGCACCACAGGAAAGAGGAGAATCTCTCCAAAAGTGACACTTCTACAGTGAGGAGAATATCTCAAAACTCTCCCTTTTCTTCTTCTACTTTTCCAATAGATATTCTTCATAACTATTAACTGATAAAAATTCTATCTAATAAAGCATAATAAGATAAGGGCAAAGCAACATTGAAATTACATGAAAATAGAATATTAACAATGAAATGAGACTTCTGAAAATATCTAAAAAAATATGAAGCAAAAGAACATCGTTGAAGCAAGTATAGCAATAACAGAGCTGTGATGTGGTGAAATGCAGGAAGAACAAAAAACAAAGAAGACTCACCCATCCAGGAGGCAACCTCGTTACAGCAGTGGTTTGGGTTGATTGCGTCTCCAACTTCTGAAACTCAAATTTTTCGACAGATTATTAATCAGATAAAAAAAAATTAATCAAAGAGATGAAGAAAAGTACAGATGAAGTTTGCTACAAATTCAGAGACATACAGATTTCAATTACTTGAAAAGAAAGTAACTAGCTGGAGTAACTTGGATCATACCCCCACATGGATGAATCACTACGATATTGGAAATATCAAGTATATACCAAAAGGAATAGATCCATTTGAGTCATCACTATTTTCAATACATTGATCATCTCAATGTCCATAAATCCAATATGCACACCAATATTGATATCTGAAGTTCTGAACCACACTCAGACATGTGGCTATTAACTGTGAGGTCAAAGAACTAAACCCTCCACTGGTTCTTGTTTAGTTGTTCACTTGTTCCCATTCTTTCTCTGCTTCTTTAGGTCATCAGTACAATGTGCATCAAACAACATTCAATGAAAAGCTTATGAAAAGAATTAACAAAAAAAGAAGAAGCATTCCTATATAATCTGAACCATGACGTAATGTGGCTAATGGCTATTAACTACCAACAAAGGATCAAGCTATCGAGTTTTAGGCAATCCTAATTCCTGTGTAAAAAAATGGAAAAGCCAAAAAGAAAAACACATTTAAAAAGAAAAGGGAAGAACCTACATTTGAAGATGTTGCATAACCCCCTTTTGCTGCGTCAACTTTAAGAATGCCCCTGGCTTTCAGCTTCTGCTTCAAATATTCAGGCAACTCTTTTGTTAAAACCTTCGATTCCAATTCCTTCTCCCCCTCAGGAATTTTTGGGCCATTTTCACGAATTTCACCTCCAGATTTTTCTGAAGCATTAGAAAATGGGAAGCACTAACCTACTATGAAGGAATTCACGGAAGTAAGCAAACAGAGTTTTGGAGCATACCGGATGTCGTAATAGAAGGCCTTGAGGCACCATAGTGAGCACTTCCACCTGGCGTACCATACCCATTTCCAATCTCTATGTTGCCTAACATAGCAGAAAAGAGTTAATTCTACTGCAGAAAAGATCAATAAAACAAAACCATTCACAAACCAGACCAAACATTAGAAAATAAGTTAATGGCAAGGTTTGAAAATGGTACACAAAACAGTAAATAGGCATCTAGGTGCAACCGTTTTTCATTCCATTTTTTTGCTTTTTCAGAATGTTCTTTGCTACTCGGCTCTCGCACAAACTTGATATTTGTTCTCCTACCATTTCTTCTATATGTTTTTGGGGAATTTTATTCCCATTTTAACTATTCTTTTTAAAAACCATAAAATCATTGTTTTCTTGACAAAAATATTTGAAATTCACCTAAAAAGGTTCACCATAATAGATGCTTTCAGTAATGGCGAAGAACAGTCGTATGAACAGTGTTTTGGATGAAAAACAGTGGGAAGTTTTTGGCCTTTATTTGATATGTTAACAAATGAAAAGGCTCTTCCCCTGTTTTCTCATCTCGCAAACCGTTTTGTTCGTTGTTAGCTAGTCAATTAATTTGATCTCCCATTGTCATCATAGATATAGATCTGAGGTCTAAATCTTTGAAGGAAAGTTGAGAAGTGTTGAATACCAAAGCATTCACTGAAATACAAGAAACATTTCCTAGACATTGCTATATCTCAAAGATTTACAATACGAACAAAAACAAATTGACAAACCAAAATTGTTACATTTTCTTTTCAAGTTGCCCTAATGTTGTGTTCATCGTAGTAAAGATGTTGGTGTATTGTAAGATGCACAAGGCATCCTTATGTTGCAGAGTACATATGCATCCACATGGACCACATCAAACATCTCTAATACTGCTATATTATGGAGCTCACACATCATGAACAATAGCTATAGCCAAGTTCTGTGGTGTGGATTCCCATGCACAAGCCCACCTCAGTAGGCTTATCAGCACACACTATAACTGCTCAATGACATTGTCAATCTTCTAACTTCTAGTACAAATAAAGATACCTTAATTTCTTAATCAAGAACTCAAGCGATAGAGTAGAACATACATTTTCATTTTGGAAGAAGATGGGTTTTCAAGCTTGCAAACATATTTATACACGCATGCCTTTTTGTTTCAAATTGTTAATTACCTTACATTCAAGCATAAAACAATTTCTTCAAATCTGAAACATATAAATATAAAGACCTAAACTTGTAGATAATTAAGACAGGCTATTCACACAGTGAAGTGTCATCAAATCAACTAAAGTATCATGACTTTCTATATATCCAATTCCACAAATTCTACTAGTACCCTAAACAATACACTAAGGATCACGGAACGGGAAAAAGGGGCAAAAGGAAAATATATTTAAGAAGAAAGGAGTCATGTTTCTTTAGATACAGATAAGGTCCAATTTGTCTTAACCACTATATATAGATAGAAATCTAATCCATGGTCCATCAAAGTTCTCCAATGAACTATTTCACAGTTCAAGTATCTGTTATAAGAGAGGAAGAACAAAATTAACTAATAGCAAGGTGACATCATGTTCAACTATTCAAAAAACTCCAGAACCAACCTTTTTCAGGTAATGTAGACTTCCCACGTTTTGACGCCATTTCCGCACGATGATCGGTGGTCATTTTCAATAGGACCCCCTAAAACAAAGTTAACAAACAGTAAAAATACAAGTAAGAGATCATAAATTCCATGACACTGCACCATTACAAAAAGTTAAGCCTACAAAGACAAGAAAAATGAAGAGAAAGTACAATGAAATGTGAACCTTTAAAGCATTTGAGTCATATCTTCCTGAGAGAATATCTTTGTTAGCCTCTACAGGTTCAATTGCACCTTTCGCTTCTCTGAGTTCGAACATATAACAGTTAAATAAACACTATTATGTTTTCTTAACTTCAAAGTTCAGTTTTCAAGACCTACGTTAAAAGCTACTTGAATTCAAAACCTAAAATACCTTTGATTATGTATGATTTGTTGTGTAGCCAGTTCCTGATGATTAAAACCAAAAATACTTATTACTGCAACCCGAAAAACAAACAAAAAACTTGAAATTTAAACTATATTTGCAACAGAAAAGACGTACTTGTTCACGCAAAACAGCATCCTGAGCAGCAATTTCAATTGCATTCGCATCTTGTCCATGAAACCCTAAGTAACTACAAGGCTGAGCATAAACATCTGGAGCATGGATTGGTACATTTTGTGAGTGATGATCACTGTTAGATTCTAGGTTTTCTGAAATTGATTTCCCTTCATCAGTTGATGTTTCTTCGATTTTCTGTTTCTTGTTCTGCTTATTTGTTTCTTCATCCATTTCGGTTAGGTTTTGTGATTGTGGACAGAATTCTTTTTATTGCGGTCGATGTCTCATCTCTCGACGAGTATTTTGAAGGTTCAGAGAAGTAGTATAGCGTTGTTACTGGTGTAGCGTTGGATGATTTTTTTTTTTTCCTTCTTGCCCTAACCCTAATTCTGGTTGCTGTTGAGAAGTTGAATCTTCCTCCTTATTACTGTATTTTTGGGGGACTGGTAACTGTGATTCATCTGATGAAAGACGAAGGTTCAGTACTTCGGTGACTGTTTATTGGAGATGGGTAAAAGAGGGAACCGTGGCTTTCAACTAGGTATGAAGTATGAACAGGCGAACAGCCCTCGCTGGAGCTAGGGCTAGGGGGTGTAAAAATTACTCGGCAGCCAGGGGATCGCCAGGACCGTTAATAGTATGGGCTGACGCGGGCTGAGATCCACTACCAGCTGTCAGGCCCGGTCTGTCCAATAGACCCCCGTTGCAGCCCAGTGCAACCCCCAATGCACCAACATCTATATTTTGGGACATCAACCATAACGTGACTGCTATTTGTCCACCCATTTTCAAGTTGGCAAAACATTACTTCCATCGTCTAACCAATAAAGTTTCACGGTCAATCTCATTATCCTTCAATGAAACAACTTCTAATGGTTAGAAGTAAAATTGTATGGTCAATCTCATAATCCTTCAATGAAACAACTTTAAAAGTGAGTAGGCATAATAGAGTTCACCTTCACCCCCACCCCTTTGGAACAACCTATGAGTATGTTTACCAAGCCAAGAATTTGATCTCAATTACTAGCAAAGATGCATGTCTATGTTGTTAAAGGCGACGTCAAAGCGAGCTAGGCGTACAGGTAAAAAAGGTACTTGCCTCGTCTTGAACATTTTCCCTAAGTTCAAGGCGAGGGTCGCCTAGGCGGTCGGGGCAACCCTAGAAAATTTAGGTGGGTCTCTCAGGACAAATTCACTTTTTGCTTCTTCCTTTTTTTTATTTTTATTCACTCCAAACTCTCTCTAACTTCCTAAAACCTCATTTCATTTTTGCTTCTTCTTTATCATCACTCATGCATATAAGTCATAAAAAAAATAAAAATAAAAACTAAAAAGTATGTTGAAATAAATTGAATAAATAATAAGAGAACATTGAAATTCACATGGCAACCCTAGAAAATTTAGGTGGGTCTCTCAGGACAAATTCACTTTTTGCTTCTTCCTTTTTTTCATTTTTATTCACTCCAAACTCTCTCTAACTTCCTAAAACCTCATTTCATTTTTGATTCTTCTTTACCATCACTCATGCATATAAGTCATAAAAAAAATAAAAATAAAAACTAAAAAGTATGTTGAAATAAATTGAATAAATAATAAGAGAACATTGAAATTCACATGAAATATGTAAAAAAAATAATAATAATAACGGAGCAGGGGTTAGTAACCAAAACCTTGGTATAAGAGTGACGCTCTCGCTCCAGAACCTCACGTTCATGCTCTAAACCACGCTCTGACGCTCTCGCTCCAAAGACATTTTTTAATTTTAGATATTTTTTAATTGGTCGATCCAACCTCCACACACTGGTTGCTTAGAAGCAAGGTTTTCGGATTTGAGAAGCATTGTCTTTTTCCTTTGATAGCACTAGCATACAAGAAAGTAGAGCTTGAAGGTCATAATATGAGTTCAACTCCCCTTGATGCAACTCTACCCGGTAGTGTGAATTTAGGCCCTGCCTTGGGAATTTGTTGAGTGCTCTAAGAGGTGTGGAGCTCTAGCGGTGGCCACAAAAATCACTGCTAAATACCGACGGTCTGATCAAAGTCGTCGCTGTAGACCTAAGATCCGTCCCATATTTTCGCAGGGTTAATTTTGCGCCACACCCAACAGCAATGTAAATTCTCGCGGGTAAAAAGAAAGCTTTACGAAGGCTTCCCTTCGGCCGTCGTTGACTTGCTCATCATACTAATGTATACCGACGAGCGGCCGCCAGTAAAATGGTATAGTTTTAGCGACGGTTTTCTCTGGTTGCCGCCATAAATAAACCAACTTATTTCATTTCCGATAGAAGGTTTTTTTACTGTCGACTCTGAACTGGGCTCGCAGGTAATAGAGATATTGTGGACACCGGTACAGTTGTACCGGTGGATTTTCGTGGCGGCCAGTAAAACAACACATTAGCCGTTGGTTCCGGCGTCCTCCGCTACAAGTTTTCTTGAAAAACCCGTCGCTCTTCCCAAATTTCTCTCTCTAAACCTGTCTCTCTCCGGTGTCTATCTCTCCGCAGGAAAGACCACCTCCGCGGCAGCACCACCACCGCCATCGTCGCCGGTATGAGCTCAATCTTCACATTCTCTTACAAAACCGCCCAAAATGATCTTTGTTTAGGTTTTGGTTTTCTTTTCCATTTGAACTTCTTACATTGAGCTCATTAAATTGTGGATTTTTCTGCTAATTTAGAATCTGAGTATTCACACTATATTTCTCCATTTCAAAAGCTCATTACAACAGAACAGCCATATTCCCCAGTAGAAATGGATGCTATGAACACTACAGTACGTCTATGGCTGTTACTATTGCAACATGTCATTGAATTTTTATTCTTTTCTTTCCAAACATCAGCAATTGAGGCCAATAGATGAACAAAACTGATAGTCTGTTTGGACAAGGGATTTTAGGGAGGGATTTTGTGGGGAAAGGGATTTTGAGGAAAAATATAACATGATTTTTCCACCAAATCCTTGGTCCCCACAAAATCCCTCCCCCAAATCCCTTGTCCAAACAGACTATGAAAGTTTTATATGGAGTTGAGAACTTCGGATTTGGATAACATATGGTGAGGTTATCGAACCTGTTGACGTGCTTTGGATTTGCCACTTCTTGCCATGTTTAAAGATAAACAGCATAAGAGCGTTGATTCCCGAGCTTGAAGTTATATATTTTCGGGTATAGTTAAATTAATTAAGTTTTTCTTTGTTTATTATTAGTTAGTTCTTGGTTTCTTGATTTAGGTAACTAGATAAGAACTTTCCCTCTTTTGAATTTTCTTATTGTATGAGACGAATTCTTCATTGAATTGTTATTGAGGTGTTAGTATTCTAGGAAATCAAGATTGTTAATATGATTACCACAATATTCCGGTTTAAATGATGGCGAGGCGAAATTTGATTTAGAACAACAGTAGACAGTGATGAACTTGAGCTCCAGCATAGAACATCTTCATCCTCATACATTGTTATTGCAAATTTGCAAGAGAACTTAAACGTTTACAATGAAGAAAATTGTGATGTACAACATAATAGACTTTGATAGTCTTATGAACCTGAACTCTGAGCATAAAACATCCACATATAAAGAAAAATAGGAATGCAGAAGCACATAATGTTGCACTTCAAGAGTGTTCTTTTTGACATCCACAAATTGGGCTTTCACCTCTAACTCCTGCCTTCAACTGCTCAAGAAATCCTTCTTTTCCTCTTTTAGCATTACCTCTTGCATAGTAAATGTGGACTTCGCCGGACCTCTTTTATAACTTGGCCAGCTATAATTACTCTAAAGTCTTATAGAGATAGCAATCTATGACATGAAGATTTCTTAATTTTGTTTCTAGATTTGCATCAGTTCTTGGAAGATCTTCATTGAAGAAGCAGGCAAGCACAGAAATACATTTATGCTTTTACTTTCTTTCCCATGAGAAAGGAACAAGACTGATTCCTTTTCAGGCAGAGCCGCTGGCCCTGACAAAATAGGCTCTCCCCACCCAAAATCTGTAGCATGGAAAGATAGTCTTGACCAGGTACTTATAAAAAAGGTAGCACACAGAGATATCCTATCTCTCGTTACTTCAAAATAATCAATGGCAGATCTCATGTAACAGTCTGTAACCAACTTAATCGACTTCTGAATTAGCCCAACTGTAAATGATATTGGGTTCTCCAGTAACTCACCTGTGCTGCATAGAGCATTCCTTAACACGACCCCGTTGCCAAAGTATCCTTTTGGTAATGGTGGTTCAAGTCTAGACCTCCCATCAACGGGAAAGATTAGCTGTGTTTGTTGATCTGGCTTCCATTTTAATGCCTGAATTCGAGCTCTCCACACAAAAGCGGAAAGGGCTTCAAAAGAAGTGCATTTGTCAAGAACCCCATCTTCCATCGCTCTTGTTTTGAGTTGTTCTAGTTTATCGGGTTCAAAAAGGAAGGACCTGTAGAGCATTTCTTCTTGATAAGCATCCAGAGTGTTTGATATGTCCTCAACCTCTGCAAATCCATGATGGGTGAACTCTAGCTTAAGTGGGCTCCGTGCTTTGAGTATGCTTCTATCTAGGAACGGCGGGATTGTTAGTGGCAAGCCTCTGGCAGCTTCACCCCATGAGTTCATAAACTCCATTGCACCAATCCCATCTATCATACAATGGTTCATGCATAGCCCAAGAACAAATCCTCCACACTTGAACTTGGTTACCTGCATAATTGAAGAAAAGAAGAACAAGATTCTAAGGTCCCATCTGTTAGGTTACTTAGAAAGTTGTGTTCAGGAAACTAACCTTAACTCATCTTTCTAATCCCATCTACAAGTTTTGGATGAAAATTCTTCTTAATTCCAACATTTTAGATTGAAAACATCAAGAAAAGTTCTAATGGTCAACATTTCCTGATTTTAGTGGGTCAGTGGAATAACTTCACCCTCCTGTCTCCATCCAACTCAATGATTTGGCTCTCCTACATGACCTAAAATCCAAACTAGGCTGGAAAATATTACGGGCTAATTATGGCTGAAAGGGTACTTGCATGTAACAATACAAGGAAACATTAGTTTTTCTTAGAAAACTTCTGGGTATCCATAACGGGTCTAAATTTCTACTTGTTATCTAGTGGAATTCAGGTTGACTAGACAAGTTCATACTTTTACTCTGTTCTTTCTTAAACAAAATTCATACCTATAAATAGAACTGATAGTTTCTTTTGACAACAACAATGAAATATCTAAGTAATGAAATAATAGACTGTAAGATATTTTAAAATAAAATTGTAATAAATGAGTGAAGATATCATGAAAATATTTCATATTTCTCAAGAAAAAAAAAATAGAAGAAGAAATGTACAGACCTGTGCTACAAGAAGAGGGAGTTCTAGTATATTTTTTTCACCAGGAATTTCATAAACCAGCTTCCTATGAGTCATTGGATTGAGTTGTGTAATGTCACCGATCTCTTCCATCGTACAATCGGCCTCAGCCTCAAAAAACACACCACCTTCCCCTGTACAATTCACGCTCAACTTCCCGTCTTCACCGACCGTCAGATGCCCGGCGAGGGGATAGTAGTAAACAAGAACCTTTGCCAAGGCATCCTTGATAACCTGAGCAGCTAATTCATTTCCAACCTTCTCATCACTTGACTTGAAACAATAAATGGTTTGAACAACCAGTGTCATGTTCTGGTCAAGATTAGAGAGGAAATATAGACCTTTCTGTGTCTCTTCTGCAGGAGGAACCAAAGTTGGTTCTCCTTTTCTCACACTAACTTCAAACATATTAGAATTCTCCATTAACAGACACTCTTCAAGCTCCACAACTTGAACCCAAACACAGAAAACCAGTATGTATATGTAAACGAAAAATAATCAAAATTAAAACCCATGTTAGAGAAATCATGTATTATATTGAAATCCTGCTGTATAGTATAATATTTGTGTGTTTATTAAGATCAAACTTAGTTGACTTCTAAAATAATGATTGGTCTTCAGCGCTATATGATATTATGTATACAGGCTGGTTTTTTTTTTTTTTTCTAAAGATTATCTCCTTAACGTGGTGATAGATGAGAGATGTTGTTTATAAAATAAATCGTGCTAGAAGTTAAGGATGAAATGAACCACCCAGAATTAATTTTACAACTTTCAAAGAAATCAAATAACTAAAAGTTCACTATAAGCTACAAAGCATGATTTTACCGGCAGCCACCAAATGCAGATGATCTCTTCATCATGCAGATCATTCTTACAAAAATTACATTGTCCTAAAACGTCTAATAGCCTGTTTGGACAAGGGATTTTAGGGAGGGATTTTGTGGGGACCAGGGATTTGATGATAAAATAACACATAATTTTTCCACCAAATCCCTGGTCTCTACAAAATTCCTCTCTAAAATCCCTTGTCCAAACAGACTATAAGTTAATTCGGCTGATGGTTCAGAAAACTTAAAATTTGAGGCACAATGGAGGATGTCTTTAATTGATGCCATTTTGAAGATTTAGTGCTAAGATGGGAATGCATAAAGATTACTTCTACTCTGTTTTCTGATTGAGAGACACAGCAACTGTTTTCTCATTCCTTTGTATTTTTATTCTCTCATGAATAAAATCTTAGCCTTTTTTTAAAAAAAAAGCACCTTAAAATTTCAATTACTTTCTTAAGCCATGCAGACCTTACAGGTCGATCTAAGTGGTTGGGAAAATAATTTTTTTTCTTAAATGTCAAATATACCCTTTGTCTACCTTCTTCTCTTTCTTTTTTTTTTTTTTTTTTTGATAAAAAAGACTATTACTTAAATTACAATAACAATTTAACAAATATACACTTTTGATTGTTAGCAATAACTATATGAGAAGCATTTTTTTTCTATTAATATATATTTCTTTTCTTTGTTTCTTCTAGTCTGAAATTCATTTTTTTTATCTTCCTAAAACCAGCGAAACACGTAAAAGTAATCCAACAATAATTAATGACTATCCGACATTTGGATTTCTTTTTTAAATTCTTCTTGCATGATTTTTCCAATTTTAGATCAAATGAATCCGCCACAGTCTCTAGATTACTCCCTAACCTATTCTTCATGATTTTTTAAACACGTCATTGTCGCTAGCATTTCTCCAAATGGTTAGAAGTTAGATCAAAAATTTGGTCAGGCTCATTCTACTTTCAGTTATCATGTTCACACCTTCACGATCAAGCCACGACGGCCCAACAATATCTGCTGTTAAAAGGTCCAGATAAGACAACAACAATAACAACATCTTAGTTATCAAAAAAAATAAGGGTTTAAACCTAAATAAGTATAGCATGGAGTGGGATGTGGGAGTCGAAGTATCCAATTAAAAAAGGACGATGTAAAAGGGGTTCTCTAAAATGTTAGGGGGTGGACAGGATATGAGGGTGGACTAAATACTTCAAAATGGTTGGGGGGATGGACATAGTTTTACTAGGGGAATGGTTATCAAAAATTGATTTGATATTTTTCCACCCAACCCAAACCTAACCCAAAATCCCAAACTTTTCTTTCCACTCCCAAGTCCAAAACAGTCGAGTCGATGACATCCTCTTCCTAACGTTTTTCTCACTCTAAACTTCTCTCCTCCATTGCCCAAACTCCTCCATTCGACCACCGATTATCGATTTTGAACAACGATTTTCAACTAACAACGGTCGATCTCTTCTAGATCGTTAGAAATTTTTGAGTTCAAGCTAAGATTCATGGTTAGGACTAAAAACCATCAATGACTCCCAAAAGTTAAGTTTTGTTTGATTTTTTTATTTTTTTATTTTTGATCCCTAAATTTATATGTTTCAGTTGTTCTATGAGGTTTTTTAAGTGAATAGACAGATTTTAGGCTTTGTAGATGTGATTTGGGTCGATTTTTTAAAATTTTTGGTATAACTCGTCGTCTTCATCAATTTTCGACCGGACCAGAGAAGAGTTTCTCTGTCAACTTCGACCACTGATGGTTGAGTTTTAAAGAAAAACTCGACCACTGATGGTTGAGTTTGTATGTAAAACTCAACCAGTGGTGGTTGAGTTTTTCCTAAAAACTCGATCCTGCTCAAACGGATTAAGTACGAAAACTGAAAATTTTGATCTCAATAAAAAACGTTTGAAAAAAAAAAAAAAAAGCATATGACTTAGTTGTATTACCTCATTACTATTTGATTGAGAGATTTTCATTGGATTTGAGGAACCCAAACCATCCGAAAAGGAATATTTAGGTTTTTGGGACTCCATTAATGGTGACCTTTGCTTCAATTCATCTTCCTCCATTAATGGTATTCCTTCTTGAACTTCTTCATTCTTCATAAAGTTTCAAGCCAATAACGACTTCGATCCTTGGTGGTCGAATAATTTAAGAGAGGCTTTAGAGAGAGAAAGTAGTTTTTTATTGGAGAAATAGAGAACGTGTTGGAGAGTGAAGAGTTGGAGGTGGTAATTTAATTTACACCATCACCACCCTCTTAGTAAAAAGAAGGAAAATATTGGAATGGTGATTTTGGGTTAAAAGTCTATTTAACTTGTCCACCCCCTAATATTTTAGAGAACTCCTTTATCAGCACCCTTAAAAAATATCACAAATTTTAAAAAGTTTTTGGAGTAGAATCATGAAAATAGAAGCTAAATTCTGACGAACCTCTAAAGTGAAATTATGGGAGAATAGGAGCGTCAAATCATTACAATGGTTATGATTACTAAGGTTTAGACCTGTCCTTATGTTTTAAAAACTATACATACCTCTTCAACATTGGTTTTAGTGTGGCAGACTATCTTGCTAAGTATGCTCATGATAGGCCTAGTAATAAGTTCATCATATGGATGGATCACCTTCCGTCCTTTCTGTTTGGCCTTTTAAACTATAATATCTAGACCTGGCAACGGGTAATTCGACATGCCAACCCGACCCTAACTCGACCCGCCAATTAAACGGGTCGAGTTAGGGTTGACATTTTTAGACCCGCAGGTCAGTAGGGTCAACCCGCCTAACCCGCGGATGACTCGTCAACCCATAAATTATATTTTTTTTTTTAAATAAAACTTTAGTTTCAGTTTTTTATAAGTAAATTTTAATTTTTAAGTTTTAGTTAGTAATTTAATCTTTTAACTAATAAATTTGACAAATTTTAATTTATCTAATGAGGTTTAAGTTTAAAATAATAATTAATGAGTAATAAATGGTCTTTAAATTTTTTAAATTTTAGTTAGAGTTAACCCGTCAACCCGTTAGGGTCAATCCGCCTAGGGTTAGGGTCTGGAAAACTGACCTGTTTATTAAACGAGTCAGGGTTAGGGTTGAGCAATCTTGACCCGTTAATCCGCCAACCTGACTAGGGTCGACCCTAACCCTAACCCGTTGCCAGGTCTAATAATATCTATTATAAAATCTTTTATAGTTTGTTTAGATGGAAAATTTTAAGAATAAAATCAAAAGTAAAAAGTAAAACAAGAGTAAAATCATGAACAACTTAAATTATGTTAAATATGACGCTACATCATTAAAAAAATCGCTGAATTATGTGAGTTCATTACGGCACGGTATATATCAAAGTTCCAAATCCACAATTCGGCTGCCGCATGCAACTCTTTTTTGCTGGGTATTGAACTGTCTTGAGCTTGTTCTTCTATAAGGAGCTCTAGAATATGGAATATACCACCGACCACAACAACAGTCTCAGGATTGAAAACGTCCAAAAATCTTAACTCTGTAAGATGGCGCCAAGTCCAAAATGGTGGGGCAAGACCTAATCTTTATATACTATACTTAATGCGGCGTGGGGTTCAACAATTACGGCTCATTTCCTTTCAAGAAAACAATTATGGCTTATTTGAGCCGTAATGCTAAAGCCTTTGCAGTAAGGTTGGCTAGTTTGTTGTAAGTGTAGATTTACCGAATGTAATATGCATGCCTGTCATATATATAAGGGTCAGGTTATACTACAATTGATTTTTGTGGAGATTATCTACTCACCATGTAGATCTTCTAACAAAAAAAAATATTTCTAAAGCTTTTAACCAAACTAAAAATTAACAATAAAATAAACAATTCAAATTAAAATTCGGATCAATTTTGGATGATCCAAGGATTATTTTATTATTATTATTTTGTCATGATGATCTCTTCACCATGCAGGTCATCTTAAAAAAATCACATCATTTTAAAACTTTTAACAAAATTGGTTGAAACTTAACGATAAAATGGATGATTCGGATTAAATTTTGGATCAAATTTTAAATGAGACTAAAAAATTTAGGATGATGCTATTTATGAAAGGATGAGCTAAATGGTGAAAAGATTTTTCTCACAAGATAAAAAAAAATCCTTGAATTATTTTCATGTGAGCCCCACAAGCAAGTGTAAACGTGGTGTGAAAATATGTGATTATGAATGAAAAGAATGTGTCATGTATGATGACTCAAGAGATCACGTAACTCTTCTACTATTATTTTTGATAACATGAAACTCTTATTGATAACCATCAGTAGGATATATATGGTTTTAGTTTATCTTTACTTAAAATTGTGTAATCGTTATCACTTGAAGAGTTTAACTCTTTGAAACCACAAGTCAAATCAATATATATATATCCTCTCCTACCACGTTAAAAGGTAGAGAAGAGAATTCCTTCATTATTTAAATCTCTGTATGGTATCAGAAGGTTAGTCCTCTCTCCACGCTTTCTAAAATAAAATTTCTAATGGCTTCAGACTCCTCTTCCTCTACGACCACTTCTCCAGTTCTTTCCCTTTCCTCATCTCTTCCAATGACTAATATTCCTCATTCAGTCAACATCAAGTTGGATAGTTCCAACTATTTGGTATGGCGTTCTCAATTTATGCCTCTTCTAGAAGGTTACGCCCTTGAAGGTTTTGTTGATGGGTCTACTGTTCCACCCTCACAATACATTGCTGATGATTCTTCTACTCTCAATCCTGCTTATGTCAAATGACGCCGTCAGGATCGTATAATTACTAGTTGGTTATTCTCCTCCTTTACTGAAAGTGTTGCTGCTTTGGTGGTGGGTTGTCCCACATCTCGTGCTATTTGGTTAGTCTTGGAGCGCCAATTTTCCTCTTGCTCTCGTGCTCGACAGTTGCAGCTTCAACGTGCCTTGCAAACCATACGTAAGGATGCTTTTTTGATGTCTGATTATTTACTTCATGCTAAGAAACTTGAAGATGCTTTAGCTGCGACTGGAGAAGGTTTTTCAGAGGCTGCTATTCAGCAAATGTTGTTGGGTGGTTTGGATAGTTCATATGATGCAATCGTCACCACTCTTACCACTCGTTTGTACTCTATGACTATGGCTGATTTTCATGCTCATTTGTTGGCTTTTGAGATGCGTATGGAGTCTCAGAATCATCAACTTCAGCAACAAACCACGGTGAATGTTGCTGCCTCGAGTTCTTCACAGCCCTCTCCCTATCGCTCTCCTTCATATCCTCGTCCTAATAGTGGTAAGCCTACTGGTCGTTTTCAGCGTAATAATGGTGCTAATTATCGCCCTCCTTTTATTCATCCACATGGCCCGTGTCAACTCTGCGGTAAACGAAATCATATTGCGGCTACCCGTTGGAAACGATTTGATCAGAATTTTCAGCCCCCTCCTGTTGCTCCTTCTCAATCGGGATATCCTCCACGTCAATATCTATCATCTCCGTCTTCTCCTCAGGCTTCTTTTACTAATCTCTCCACCGGATCAGCTTATGTTGCTTCTTCTTCTCCTGGTCCTGATTTGTCCCGGTATGTTGATAGCGGCGCTACGAATCATTTGACGAGCCACCTTGCCAACATGCAGATTCAACAACCTTATGATGGTCCCGATTAGATCCGGGTTGGTAATGGTTTTCAGTTACCCATTTCCCACGTTGGTATGACTACACTCTCCTCTTCTGGTCATTCGTTTGTTCTTTCTAATCTGTTTCGTGTTCCTAATATCTCTCATAACTTACTATCTGTCTCTCAGTTTGCTCGTGATAATAACGTCTATTTTGAGTTTCACCCATTTGTTTTCTTTGTGAAGGATCGTCGAACGGGGGCGGTGGTGTTGCACCGAAAGAATAAGGGTGGTCTTTATTGTCTGGACGATTACACTTGTGACAGTTCTTCTTCGGCCCTAATTGGTGAACGTACCTCCATGGATGTCTGGCATCGTCGGCTGGGCCATCCAATGTTTCGCACAGTCCAGGCAGTAGTTTCTAGATTTTCTTTGCCTTTGTCTAGTCGTAGGTTTTCCTTTTGCACTTCTTGTCATGTTTGCAAGAGTAGTCGGTTATCCTTTGACCGTAGTTCTACTGTTTATTCAAAACCTTTATCTTTAATAATATCAGATGTTTGGAGTCCTTCACCGGTTGTTTCACGAGAAGGCTATCGTTATTACATTATTTTTGTTGATGCATTTAGTCGTTATGTTTGGCCTTATCCCATGTTTAAGAAATCAGATTCTTTATCTATTTTTCAAACCTTTCAAAAGAAAATTGAAAATCTCCTCTCTTTGAAAATTAAAAATTTTCAATCTGGCAATGGTGGCGAATATAAAAAATTTACACCTTATCTTGACTCGTGTGGGGTTATCCATCGTTTTTCATGCCCACACACACCCGAACAAAATGGGTTGGCTGAACGGCGGCATCACCATGTTATTGAATTTGGTTTATCACTTATGTATCATGCCTCTACTCCTTTGACTTATTGGTCTGATGCGTTTCAAATAGCAACCTATCTTATTAATAAGCTGCCTTCTGCTAACTCTATTCTCTCCTCCCATGAGTTGTTGTTTAAACAAAGCCTGATTATTTGCATCTACGAGTTTTTGGGTGCTTGTGCTACCTTTATCTTCTCCCATATAGTGCTCACAAATTGGCCCCTCGTTCTTTACCTTGTCTTTTTCTTGGCTATAGCACTCACCACAAGGGTTATTGTTGCCTTTATCTTCCTTCCGGCTGATTATATATCTCACGACATGTAGTTTTTGATGAGACGACTTTCCTTTATTCACCGGCAACTCCACCATCTCTTCGTGTGACGGACTCTTCCCAGGTATCTTCTTCTCCTCCTCTTCTTCCTATTTCTATTTTGACTCCCTTGTTTACTAATCTTCGTTCCCCAGTTTCCTGTTGTTTCTTGTTCTTCCTCTCTAAGTTTCCCATCGTCCCTCTTACCTACCTCTCCATTACCACCTGTTGACTAGCCTCCCTCTCCTATCATGTCTTCTCTTCGTCAGATTCTCTTATTTCCTTGATGCCGTCGGATACCTTGTGCACTCATCCAGTCTCCCCTAGTGCCACGTCCTTGCCTCAAGCCCCAGAACCTACAACAAATACTCACCATATGCTCACGAGGGCTAAACATGGTATTTTTAAGTCACGGGTCTTACCATCCTTGTAAGCTACCAAGCACCCCATCCATGCAGATGATATTGATGAACCTACATGTTTCTCTCAGGCTAACACCGATCCAAATTGGCGTCAGGCTATGGATGCCAAAATAAATGCTCTCCTTCGCAATGGTACATGGAGTCTAGTGCCATCTTCCTCATCTATGAATATCGTCGACTGCAAGTGGGTTTTTCGGGTCAAGCGTAAGGCCGATGGGACACTCGATCGTTACCAAGCCTGTTTGGTTGCAAAAGGATTCAATCAACAAGAGGGTCTGGATTACGATGCAACTTTCAGTCCAGTGGTAAAACCATGCACTATACGTACTATTCTTACTATTGCTTTGGCGCGCGGGTGGCCTATTAATCAGTTAGATGTCCAAAATGCTTTTCTTCACGGTGTTTTGAATGAAGAGATATATATGAAGCAACCCCCTGGCTTTGTTGATGAACGATTTCCTACTCATGTTTGCCGCCTTCATAAATCTTTATATGGCTTGAAGCAGGCACCACGTGCTTGGTATACTCGGTTAAGCACCTTTTTTATTCAGTTAGGTTTCCAAACATCAAGAGCAGATACTTCTCTCTTTATTTGGCACACTTCATCTTCTACAACTTACATTTTGGTTTATGTTGACGACATAATTATTACAGCATCATCATCAGCTTGTGTTCGGGATCTCATCAATACTTTGCAGTCTGAATTTGCTATTAAGGATCTTGGATCCTTGTCATACTTTCTAGGTGTTGCTGTCACTCGGGATTCAACTGGTTTGTTTCTGTCACAAAAAAAGTATGTGGTGGATCTGCTCCGTCGCCTTCACATGGATGGCATAAAGCCCATTTCTACACCTATGGGTAGTACCGTTCGACTTACACATGATGGAAGTGCGCCATTCTCTGATCCCACTCTTTATCAAAGTGTTGTAGGTGCACTCCAGTATTTAATTTTTACTCATCCTGATATTGCCTTTGCTGTCAATCGAGTATGCCAGTTTATGCACGCTCCGACATGTGAGCATTGGGGTGCTGTTAAACACATCCTCCGCTATCTTAAATATACACTTGATCATGGCATTTTCCTTCGCCCCACTCGCATATCTCTCTCAGTATATGCTTACTCGGATTCGGACTGGGCTGGATGCCCTGTTGATCATCATTCCACTAGTGGGTATTGTGTTTTTCTTGGTGGAAATCTTATTGTCTGGAGTTCTCGGAAGCAAAAGGCTCTATCTCGCTCTAGTACTGAAGCCGAATATCGTGGGTTGGCCACGGCTACAACAGAATTCGTATGGATCGAATCTCTTCTTCAGGAATTAGGAATATCATGTTCGGCACCTCCAATTTTATGGTGCGATAATTTGGGGGCTACCTACATGTCTGCCAATCCAGTTTTTCATGCACGATCGAAACATATTGAGCTCGAATTTTTGTTTGTTCGTGAGCGTGTTCAGTCCAAGAAACTTCAAGTGTGTTTCTATCTTCACGAGATCAAATTGCTGACATATTTACAAAACCTTTAGGGGCCTCCCAGTTTAAAAATTTTCGATCCAAACTCACTGTCGTTGATCCGACGTTTCGTTTGCGGGGGCGTATGATGACTTAAGAGATCACGTAACTCTTCTACTATTATTTTTGCTAACATGAAACTCTTATTGATAACAATCAGTAGAATATATATGGTTTTAGTTTATCTTTACTTAAAATTGTGTAATCGTTATCACTTGAAGAGTTTAACTCTTTGTAACCACAAGTCAAATCAATATATATATATATATCCTCTCCTACCACGTTAAAAGGTAGAGAAGAGAATTCCTTCATTATTTAAATCTCTATATCATGGACTAAAGTTTTTTTCTATTTCGCCCCCACTCAGTTAAAATCTTGGCTCTGCCACTGCTTGAGAATGGCATGAACCCAAAAAATAAAAGAGCAAATGCTACTTTTCCACCAACTTTAGGGTTGTGTGCATAATACCATCCATCGTCCAACCGTCACCTGTTTTGCAGTTAAAAGAGAAGGGGAGTTGACCATATAATATTGAGTAATTTGACGGCCGAATGATGAACGTAATAGCCACCCACTTTACAGGTGGGTGGACAAAATCACAAAATAGCCCACTGCCCAATGGATTAACAGGCCTTAGCCCAGCCCACCTAGATCGACCACCTTAACACCGATTGGCCCGAATCAATTTCTCGAATATATGAAAAAATTACTTAATAATAATAAAATTCTACATTATACACTACTATAAATAATATCTATTTTTTACATAAATGGATGAATACCAGACAATATATGATTCACGGTCTCGATCAAATGTAACGTGATCATGACCGTCGAAGCTGGAACACTCAAGGTAACAAGCGCGATCGTTCCTAAAGCAACACTGGGCCTCATATTCATCAATTGGGCTTGTAAAAGCCCAACTACATTGCAAATACGTGTGTCATAACTCGTGTAATATTTCTTCTCCCAGTCCATCCAATCCGCGGGAGCGTCATAATTCCGCTCAGCCATCTTCATTTCATGAATACGTTTTCTTAATACAATCATACTCTCATCCACAAGCCGACCTCCATAATAATACCGATCCTGACCGTCTTTTCCGATTGCAAAGACTCTACCACTGGTTGATTTCCGGTTGCCAATCTTGATTTTCTGACGTGGTGATCGAAGAAATAATTGATTTTGATCTGGAAGTACAATTGATGAACAAAGACATTTTGAATCCATAGCTGAAAGAAACTCTGAAAAGAAAAGATGAGATTTTTGAAGGTTTTAATGAAATGGGGAGATGGAATTCGGAATTGATTGTTGTATTTTTAGAGAGAGAAAGTAAGTTAGAGAGAGAAAGTATTTAAGATGATTGAAACTCTCAAAATGATTTTAGAATTTTGAAGGTTTAATGGAAGGGGGAGATGGAATTGGTTGGATATTTATAGGGTTAGAGAGAGAAAGGAAGTTGGATATTTTGGATGATTAAATTATTGGAAATTTCTTAGTAGCTTCGACTGACACCTGCCGGTTAATTAGTTATTAAGTAAACTTTGATCTGTGATGCCACGTGTTGAAGTTTGAGAGGGTTCGATGTACCTGAAAAGCTGGATGACAATTGAGGTCGACGATTAATTAATTAAATTAATGAAGAGGATATTGTAACATACTTCGAACTATTAGAACACACTTGTTATGGGGCCCATATAGATATAAGAGGGAGGTTATTGCACCCCCTCTTAGAACGCCCCCTTATAACGCTCTCTCCTATGGGGCCCACATACGATGTATCTAAGGGCTGATTTTTTTATGAGATGTTCTTCTCAATATGTATATCATCATATTAAAAAATCAGTCTGTTATAAAACTTTTAACCCCCTCAAATTACTTATCAAAAATTGATAACTATTTGACCCCTCAAATAGTTACTAAATAGTTACTAATTTTCAAAGGTTAATTTGAAGGGGTTAGAAGTTTTAGACGGAACTAATTTTTTAATATGATGATATACATATTGAGAAGAACATCCCATAAAAAAATCAGCCCTTATATGCATCGTATGTGGGCCCCATAGGAGGGGCGTTATAAGGAGGCGTTCTAAGAGGGGGTGCAATAACCTCTCTCTATAAGATAATTCTAGGGCTAATTTTTGGTAAAATATTTTACTAACAATGTTGTTCATCATATAAAAAATTTATAAAAAATCAACGGTCTAAAAAAGTTTAAAATTTATCACTTTTTTATAGGATGATTTGAGGGTGTTAGACGTCTTAGATTGATTCTTGAATATAATGATCTATATGTTTACGATAATGATAACATCCGCAAAAACAAAACTATGGAAGTATTGCAATAAAATATTATTCCAACACACCTTTTCTAAATTAAATTAAGATGTTTAAAATTTTTATACCAGGGGACCTGGCCCACCAGGGACCTTAGATTTCTATTTTCTGAATAATTATTAATTTTTTAACGCGTTTATCTATGCGTCCTTTGCGTAGTCGGCCACTAATATTTTAGATTTTATTTTAATATATACAAGCGTTGAGCACGTGCGTTGCACGTGTTTCTTACTAAGGTTGTTCCTTAGGTTAGAATTTTTTCAATTTTATAAATATAGATAAATCAACAACATAATGTAATAGGCAAAAGAATACTATTTAACAAACTAAAGCAGAAAATCATGGGATTTTGGAGAAAATCTCTCATTTTGAACCATTTAGAGATTTGGAGAAGATGTTGGTTGAGAGAGAATCGTGGGAGAAGATCATGTGATTAGTTAATGATGAATGAAAAGACCAAATTACCCTCTATAATAGGATTTACGAAGGGTAAAATATGACTTTTTTGCCCTTCTAAATTTAACTTAAACTTTGACAAAAAATAATTATTTTAAGGATAGCAAAAGTAAAAAGGCACAAAAAAAGCAATTGGCTTAATATATTAGTATAGATATAAAATAATCTAATATCATAATTTTTTTTTAGAGAGAAAATTTTAGATGAAAGAGGTAGGGTGGATGGATAAATTATAGGATCAAATACTGGATTGACATGTGTACTTTACAATATGGGACCCACTAAGCTGCCATTAGATTTAGTATAATGCACTAATCCTGGTGTTCATGTTTGACAACCTATGTTTTTGTGTTAGATTATTTTTTTTAAGAAAAAAACGAACTTTAATTGAGAATAGCTGTCTTGAAAACTGTTTGAGAGTGACTATAGTAGCTATTATGACATTTTTTTAAGAAATTTAAGGTAAGTCCGTGAAATAGTCACAGCATTAAAAAAAAAATGTGATCACAACCCCATGCATGAGGGTGGAATGCCAATTGATCCTCTCTCTACATATATGCCATGTTAATATTTGCATCCTGCAACTAATGGATATTTTCAAAGTAATTTGCAGCAGCTCAAAAAAAAAGACATAAAACCCTAGAATTAATAAAGTTGAGGAACAAGTCGATCTTTTAATTTCTCTCTTTAAAAAGTTGTGTCGTTTATGAGTAGTTTTCCTTTTGATTTCAACAACTAGAAACTTAATTTCATCGTGATCAATAATAATAAAAATAAAAATAGTATCAGACATTAATTCATTCGAAAAACACGGATTCTTAACCGTGTCAACAAAATTTTAGATGATCATCATCATATTCTTGAAGGTTTCATACTAAAGGGGAGATGGATGTGGTCGCCCTCCGTATTTATGGACTAGGTAGCTAGGAGAAAGAGAGAGAAAAAGCAAGTTGGTGATTATTTGAACATATGAGTAACTGACACGTGCCCAGGGTTGTGTTGTCAGTTGTAATTATTTGAAAAACAAAAACAAAAAAAATAAATCACACAGAATGTTTTTTTTAGGAAACTTATTAACTTCGATCCAACTGAGGATATGATAGACATGGAAAAACATGCAGATAAGGTCCTCTAATATTTCTGTCAAAAATATGTGCTCCTCCCGATCCAAATTTATTTAAATTTCGTGGCACGCATCATTTTTTTGAAAGCTGTAAATGCCGCAATTATCCCTTCTTTAACTGATTTGCATATTCTTGTTGTTTTATTTTTGTAAAAAAAATAATGTAGAGAATAGAGAAAAAAAAATTTAAATTTAAAATATAATAACTTTTAATTTACAAATTAGATTTTGATAAAAATTATATTTTTGGAAAGCATTTTTCAAGATCTTCAAAATGAGACCAGACAACAATACTAAATTTTTTTTAAAAAAAGTTACGTACCCAGGTATGCAAACCCGATTTTGCATAATAAAAAATCTGGGCGCATGTAAGTTGTAATTTGCATAGTCCTTTTTTGCATAGTTTTGAGCATTTACACCTTTTAGATCATATTTGTATTTCAAATAAGTATATTTTAATGTTCACTAAAGTGTGCTTGTGAGTTTTTAACCTCTGTTTGTATAGTTAAAAACCTATGCCAATATGCAAGTTGCAACTTGCATAATCCTTTTTGCATAGTTTTGAACATCTACACCTTTCTAAAGCTTATTTGCATTTCAAATAAGTATATTTTAATGATGTTCAGTAAGGTATTAAAGTTCATAGTAAACAAATTCAATTGTAAGAACCCATATGTGTGCTTACTTATTTTGCATAATTTTGAGTATGCAAGTTGTATTGTGCTATTTGCTTGGTCTACTTTTTATCTTACACACTTTTTTAAGCCTACATGCATTTCAAATTTGTATATTTGATATTCAATAAAGTATTGAAGTTCTTGGTAAACCAATTCAAATGTAGGAATCAATATTTGCAAACTCCAATGTTGTATGCAAATTTTATTTTACATACTAAAATTTGCATATTAAAATATGCACATCTGAGGTTGCATCATTTCGTGAATGAATTTTTTTTTTTTCGAATTTGCTCGTCATGTCTGACCTCGTTTTAAAAATCTTAAAACATACTTTCCAAACATATAAAATTTATTAAAATTTGATTTATATTTTAAAAGTTATAGCTAAAGTTGACTTTTCAGTCTCCGCCACCTGTCCAAAACAATAAGGTTTTTCTGTTTCTTTATGCTATATCAGGGTTTTTTTCGTCTTTTCAGCTGGGTTATTTCAATGAGCTGCGGACTTTTAAAGGGAAAGGACTAAACACACAAAAAAAATGTTGTCCTATGCGTAATTTTTTACAGCATGCAAGGGCAACAGACTCATTTTTCGTTTTTTTTTTTTTTGGATAAAGATCCCTATTTAATTCATACACCATGTTTACTCCTCGTGGTTGAAGTTCACATGGTGATAATCTAAAGTCTGCACAATCAAATCAAATTTGACTAAAAAACATAATTGCTTGGGGCTGGGGGAGCCATCTCTACCCATAAATCAAATTGATTGGTAGCTATCACACGGAAAATCATATATATAATCTATTATTTTAAGACTTCAAACCCTATTAAAAAGTTGGTTGAAATTCCAACGGTGACCAGTGATCATGCTATTTACTTTACCCTTAAATTTATATGGATAAGTTTGAGAGATCAAAAGTCCCAGAATAATATGATTTTTTTGTGAAAATGATATTCAAGGCACATACTTTTTACCAAAAATTATTCTTTGGATAATCCGCGTGTGGGTCTCACAGTTAATGTATGACAAAATCTCTTTTAAATTGCTAGTGGACTGTTTCTTTTTTCTCCATTTCCTTATTTTCCATATTTACGAGGGAGAAAAGAAAATGAAGGACAAGAAGAGGAAGAAGAAGTGGAAGGGTGGCCTCCGTGGCAAACTCTCAAAATATGAAGACCCATGAGAGACATTTTATTGGGCGAAAGAGTTTTTATTGCCTTAAATTAGAGGGTTTGAGGATTCCACTGTACCATATCTCTCTACGACTCTACCCCTTACCTACATGGGGTGTCCACAAGTATTTTTGGAGGTGGCCCCAATAGAAAATGGAATTCGGAAGGTGGCCCAATTCAAGCGATGGCCCCAATCGAAGAGTAGTCCCAAATCTCAATCACAATTCTAGAACCATTGAACCAGGAGTGATAGGAACCGTTCCGTATAATTGGTTCTGATACCACTTTTAGAGGGTGTTTGGCAACCACTTCAGAAGTTACTTTTTGACTTATAAAAAGCAAAAAAGTTTGTATGGTAACACTTTCAGGAATTGACTTCTAAAAGCAAAAAAGTTACTTCTATTTGAAGCAAAAAAAATTTGCTTCTTGCTTCTCACAGAAGTAACTTCTCTTACTCTTATATTATTTTTATTGTTGTTATTTTTTTTCCATATTCTCTCTCACCTTTTTTTCTACATAGCAACTAAAAATTTTCATCTTACTTTTATCGGTGATGATCATGACCATGACCATGATGATGATGGATGATGATTGTGGTGATGATGATGAGCGATGGTGGTAGTGGTGTTGATGGTGACGGGTGGGGATGATGATGATGAAGGTAGTGGTGATAATGATGGTGATGATGGATGATGATGATGATGATGATGATGATGATGGTGGTGATTGTGATGATGATGGTGATTATGATGATGATGGTGATGATGATGATGATGATGATGATGATAATGGTGGTGGATGATGGATGATGATGGTGGTAGTAGTGATGATGATGTTGATAATGATGGGGATGGATGATAGAAATATAACACACCATAAACGATAGTATAAATTATATAAACCTATTATTATTATTATTATTATTATTATTATTATTATTATTATTATTATTATTATTATTATTATTATTATTATTATTATTATTATTTTGTTGTTATTGTTATAACAATAAACAACAAAAATAATAGTTCAACATCTTTCGTTTTTAGTTCAACCTCTCTCATTTTGACTTCTGATCATGTTACATTGCCATATTGACTTATTGACTTTTCAACTTATAAGTTAGTAGTTTACCATATAAGCTTCTCATAATTTTTGACTTCTCCGAAGTACTTATACTTTTTTTAGAGTAATAATCCAGAATAGCTCAGAAACCACTCTTCATTTTCTCAATTTCAGGGATAAACACAAACCTGAAAAAAAAATGGTGGTGAAACTTCTGTCTTCTCCCAGTCTCTTCAATTCACCCAAACAAAACTCCCACTTGTCTCTCCAAATTCATCCCCTTCGAACAATAACTACTGCAACAATTCCCAATTCGCTGAAATTTCCCGCCAAAAGAACCTCAATTAGATGCATTGGAAACCCTAACCAACAAATCCTACAGACTTGCAAGAACTGCAAAACCCAATTCGACCCATCTCTCAATCACCCCCGAGCTTGCCGTTTTCACACTGCTCATTTTGGTGGTATGCCTCAATCAATATTGTCTGAATTTTTTATAATTTTTTCTTTTTCAGCCTTATTTGTTTGCCAAATTAAATTTCTTTAATTTGGATTACTAGGGTTTTATGTGATGCATCATTTTAGTTTGATATTCCTTCATTTGTTAAAAATCGCCATTTGATAATAAGCAACCTAAATTTCAAGTAAGTTTGCTTGTTTGGTGGTTAAATTGTTTTGACTTTTCTTTTTTTGAAGCTTTTGTTTTGAGCTGTTGGTAATCTTTTATGGATAAATTGATCAATTGATTCAAGAACTTGTTGAATATTATGGACCAACTTGCCAAGTTTGGTAAGTTTTGTTAGTATTGATAGAAACCTGTGAAAAGCATAACCAGGCTCCATGAACCAAAGTATGCCTTCACCCACCAAACTATTAACCACTGATCTACTTGCATATTGTAAACTTAAAGCTCCTTTTTTTTCCTCCCCCCTCTGAATCATACTATGGTATGCTTATTTCTTTCTTCGATTGATCGATTTCCAGCTTACAAAAGGTGGCCTATATTGGATTTTGAAAGATGTTTAGACTCATGAGGACGCTGTGCTTCTGGTGTGGCATCTACAAAGAATTGGAGTTTGAAAGATGGGTACATTTGGAGATTTTCCAGATTTATTTGTGGAATGAGATTAGAAGGGTACATTTGGAGGTTTAGAACCTTGCATCCACCTCTTTTCACTACATAGTATATTAGTACTGGATTGGTACACCATTTGTCTTCATTTCTGATGCTTTTTCTCTAAATATGTTATTTGTTGACTCCCTAAAAACTAGTCCCATGGAGCATTGGTGGCCTTATTGTTTACTTCAATTTGATCTTTAGTTTGATTGGTATTCATCAGTCACATTGTACTCTTAAAGCTAGCCTCCACGTGACATCAATATCTAATTCTGCATCAGAAGCAGCAACAACAACAGAGGGTTCGTGGTCCAAATCTGCCTTTTGAAGAGCCAAACTTTTTGTATGATAATGGCGGTGGACCTTGAACATCAACCAACTCCTCTAACTTTGGCAAATAAGTATGAACAATGATGTTCATATCGATGTGCCTAGTTTCAAATGTAAACTTGATCTGAATAATTTTTGGATTGGATTAATAACATAGAAAAGGTTTTTGAGTACAAAAACTTGATGGGAATCAAGTGCGTTCGATTAGTGGCTATAAAGCTAAGGGGCTACGCTCAGATTTGGTGGAACGATTGTGTTAAACAATGCGAACTCAAAGGCAAACGACCTATTGAGAGTTGGGAGAAGATGAAGAAGCATTTATGCATGGCTTTTGTACCCAAAACCTATGGATGAAAATTACATTTTAGAATTCTGCACCTCAAAAATAGAATCTAATGATCGTGGATGACTACACAGCTGAGTTCCTAATTTTATGCATAAGAGTTGGAGTTACTGAACATTTGGAAGCAAGGTTGGGTCATTATATTGAAGGATTTCAGCCACGTATTCGTACGGAGTTGAAATTGAAGAAGATAGAGTCTCTTGCAATGGAAACTGAGTATGCTAAATATTTGGAAGATTATTTTAATTCTCTCTCTGAAATAGGCCATCCATCAACTATCATGATCACTCCTAGCATCCAACGATCAACGGAGAGTGCTTCCGTTACTTTCAAGTGCTTTGTTTGTGGAGGTTTTGGACACCGTGCAACAGATTGTCCTAAGAAGCAGAATGGAAGTTTCTAGTTGTTGAGAACAAAAAGCAAGGAGATCCAGATCCAAATCCGGAAGACATTGCTGATCCAGAGGTTAATCAATCGTTAATTGTAGAATTTGAAGCTATTAGGCCTGAAACAAATGGCGGTCCACTCTAAAGTTTAGGTCAAACGTTTTTTAGCAGGGGTGATTGATGCATGCACATGGGGCATGGGGTCCACAAGATCTATGTAACCCAAATCGTGTTAAATTTTTAGTCTTTTTAGTATTTCCTATTTTTTTTAGTAACTATTAGTTTACTAGTTTATTTATAATTGATTTATTTCCTAGACAGGATAAGTCTCTTACATTTTAGTAGATATTTAATTTCTTATTAGATTAGATTTTTAATTAGTAGATTCTTGTATATTAAGGCATAATAGTCTATTTAAAGGGGAGTTCGACCTTTTCTTTGTGATAAAATTATTTTTGCTTATTAAAATTTATTATTAAATAAAAGAGTAGTTAGAGAGATTGATTGTGTTCTTGAGANTAAAATATATATATATTTTTTAAATGTCAATTTTGTCCTCAGTTTAGGTTTTTTATTAATTTTTTAAATTTTTTTAAAACACTCCCCACTGTGGATGTGGGTCTTGTAGGCTAAAAAACAGTAGGGTAAAATGGCTTTTTACCCTACAACACTGTGGATGCTCTTAGTAATGTCAATTTACTTGTTGAGGACTCCTTTCTCTTTCTTAATACCCACCAATAAACTCAGGTCATAGTCAGTTGCTAATTCAACAAGCACAAGTATGTTTTCTTCTTTGGAATCCCAAAAAGCGAAAGGGGGATCTTCATATTGTCTCCATTAAAGGATCCCAAAGAGAGGATCCAAAAGTTCAGATCCTTGGTATTCTCCATCTGTGTTTTTGTGGAGGATCCTTATGAGCCGGATTTGAGATCTATATATGAAACATGGGGACCTTCGGGGAACAGATGGATGTGGGTTCTACATTTTTTTTTGTTCGGGCTGACAGTTTTACGTATTATTGGTGTGAGAAATATTATGTTGTGTGTTAGGGGTAGTTATGTCTTTTCCTATTTTATTAGGGTCTTTTGTTCTTTCTTGTATATAAGGCTAGAGAACTCTTCTATGTAAGATATGCTTTTTGAGTAATATATGAATTCACAATTGGTACCCAATGGATCCCAAATAAGGGGTCTAGGTACACATCAACCACACGGATTGTGGTTCCTAACACTTGAGGTTTCACAACATGTATGGAGATCGATAATTGTTAGTTCACCTAAGAACATTCCTATTCAAATTAATC
This sequence comes from Macleaya cordata, assembly GCA_002174775.1. Taxonomy (NCBI): domain Eukaryota; kingdom Viridiplantae; phylum Streptophyta; class Magnoliopsida; order Ranunculales; family Papaveraceae; genus Macleaya; species Macleaya cordata. Next base: position 74,316 of record MVGT01001030.1, on the reverse strand, counting down.
ATCGAATTAATCTCGACTGCAGTAACAATTGTTCTCTTAAGTGAATCATATATTTTTTCATTCATGGGTATTTTGTTATTCATGACCATACTTATCGAGACTGGGATTTCCTCCCTTTACTGTTTTGTCTTCTGCTGTTCATACTACATCTCATAACATAGTCAGGTAATATATTTCTCCCATCTTTGCTTGACTTGCTCAAGTAAATTGAAGTAGCTTCTATTTTTCCTGCTGCTTATAAAACTTCTATGCACCCTACTTCGCAGGAGAAACAAAGAGAAAATTCGAGAGCGTATACACTGGAGGAACCATGAATACCCCTGATTCAGGTGTTGTTTTACAATATTGGCATTGTTGTGGCTCGGAAGATCCCTTTGACCCTGGATGCACAGCAGCTCCTCACTCTTCCTATGACGATTGATACAACCAGCAAGTCAGAGAAACAATTACTTTGAAGCTTCTACCGACATTCTCATCCCTTTCGGTACGATTCATGTTTTTTTTCTTTTCTTCATTAAAATGTTGGGAGACCCAGCTTAATGAGTGGTATGCGTATACAGCAAACATATGATTGTGTTTGTTCTTGTAAAGCGCCTTTCTAATTTTAAGCATTTCGGAATGAACGACCAACTACCCCATTTGTTTCTGGCAAAACTTTGGTTATGTGATGAATTCTATTTCGAGAAGAATAGGACATTCTGAAACTATTTTACCCTCCTGTGTCGTAGGTATTGGGTGCACATAAGTGGAATGGGTTTCTGACATTCAGTAGTAACCAAGAAAAAAAAGGAAAATTAGGATTTCTGTTATCTATTAGAACTTAAATCTAGGTACTCCACGGTTGTAGAGCGGACCCATTTGAATCACCATCTAGGGATCATGGAACTGGATCCTACTACTGTTGCTCGACGCGGCTACAAGCCTACAACGAAACATGACGGCCTTCATCTCATCTCATTATTGTTTTAAGTGAAAATATTGTACTTAGCAATTAAAAAGAGAACGGATCGGTGTACATCGTTATTTATACAATAAACTTTTAGGGTTAACATGAAGTTGATCCTTTCTAACCATATTGATCATCTTCAAAAAAAAAAAATTAGCAGATTCAAAACTTGTAATCTAATCATTAGGTGATTAAAAATCACTAAAAAATCAATGGTGATTAAGCTATTTATTTAGTTGTTGATTTCAATTAGTAGCGGAGTCAAGAATTTTTCCCAGAGGGGCCGAAATGATCAATCACAAAATAAACCTAAAAAATGACATTTAAATAACCCATCAAAACTTGGTTTAAAACTATCCATAAATTATCCAACTTTTAATTTATGTATAAATTTAAAGTGATGTGATTTTTTTGGTGAGTATGATCTATGCACATAATCATCTTGATTTAAAGCTCTACAACACATTGGGAATCAATGTATCCCGGACGTAGGATTTGCATACTCTTATTCATAGAGTTTACAACAGCCTATAGAACCTATATAGAGATGATCAAATAGCTGATTTTGAATGAATATGTTCTCACTATTTAAGTTTTCTTCACAAAACACAAAAAAACAGTCCATTTTAAAACTTACAACACCATCAATTGATTGCAATTGATTACAACACTCATCGATTTCAAACAAGTGGATGATAGGATACAAGTTGAAATATAGAGGCTGATTTTTCCCCTGATTTCAATCGAGATGATAAGAGTTACAAGTTTAGAAAGAATTGATATTTCATAACGAAAGGAATATCCAAAACTTAAAATGAGCCCTTAAATATCTCTAGATCCCACATGCCATTAAATAGTCAATCATATGAATAACTATGTATGCAGAAACGTTCTTAGAATTAAACCCTTTATAACCATTTTACGAAGATCTCAGAAAATCAATCACACTTCAGCAGGCAGAGTAAATGGCAATTTTTCACATGCAGAGATGGGTGGTCTGGTAACTCTGGTCCCGAAGTAGACTATTTCAAAAGAAATAAACAGAACATTACATGGGAGAATCGAGGTAAATATAGGGGAGGGGGAGAGGGACTGATAACAGAACTGCCTGAAACAAAGAGGGTGAGAGCTTTTCTCAAAAAACAAAGAAGTGAAGAGCTCTTTTTCTCTCTTTTCCTTTTCTCCACCTTCCTCATTTTTACATCACTTCCTAGTTCTTCCTTTTCTAGTTTCATCCACTGCCAATGACAATCATCATCTTCCTCACAACCAAGCCCCTTTTTATTAGACAACTTCAATTGAAAAACTGGATTCAATAAGCAGAGCATATAAATCTATTAACAGCAAAAAGCAAAGGTTTCTACTTTCTAAATTTGTAAACATGAACTCTCTAATTCAATCAAACAAAAGCAGTTATATATAAACTTAAATTCTCTAATTTAATCAAACAAAAGCAGTGGGGCCTTAACAATCTATGATCCATGCATCATTTCACGATGTCAAAATTTTAAAATAACAAAAATGAGATCTAAATAGAAACCTTCCAACATGAACTTCGACCAGAAAGAAAGAGAAATGATATGACCTTAATAAAGGACATTAGGAAAAAGACAACTACTAGTCTGTCAAAAAAGATTTTACTTCAAGAAGCTTTTCCTAATAACGACCAACTCCCCAAACCCTGATTGCACCATCTGTGTAGCCAGTGAACAGAGTACTTCCATCGGAACTCCAACTCAAGCTTGTGCAGTACAAAATCTGTAGACCAGGGAAATCAAATACAGTCATTAGCCAACAACATAAAAACCTCTACACTTGAGAGTCAAGTTGTTCTTAAACATATACCTTCAGATAATTAGTTATGAAATAACATTTGAAACAGTATCTACCAGAAAATGTATCCACATGAGATGTTGATATTGTACATTTGTACGCAATTATAGGATGTAGAAACTAGTCGATAAGTAGACACCCACAAGTACTCAAAACTATTATCAAATACATTAAATAATTCAAAACATGAGTGACACAAAAACATAAAAAAAGTATAAGAGATAATAAATTAAATCAATAGAAAAGCATACCATCCAAGCACTAACCAGTTTACATTATAAATACAGTATAACATCGTTCTTTCAATGAAATAACACTAACAGGCAGACATGTGCCTAAGAGGGATTGAAATGTTAAAGCCATTCAATATAAAATAATTGGAATAAAAAGAAACTACAACTTTAAAACTTCGTGTGATCAAGAATGTTTGAACAGATAGACACCATTTTAAACATCTTACAACTGTAAGAAATAAACTTTTCAGTAGAACATTGTACAAGAATGTGACCTATTGAAAAGTTTCACCTAATGCAGTTGAGTTGAGTGTGGTTAAATACAAGGAAAAAATGAAAAACAAAACTTCAAAACAACTGAAAGAAGATGAATCAAGTCACAATTATGCGAAAGTAAGAACCTTAATTAAAACGAAAAAAAGAACTTCAGCAACAATCAAGGTGACCAAAGCCAGCAAAAGCAAAACATACATTCATCCCTCTTGCATCCACCATAAGATATTATTTTTATTTTTTTCAGGGGAAGATATTATACAGGCAAAAGCATTTCCAATTTGCAGAGAGAATAAAAACAAATCCACAATTACACAAGGCTCCACTTTGATAAATAAAAAAAATAACATATACCCATTAAAATTATTTTAAAGAGAGTTCATTTGAAGACCCAAGATTTGATGTCAAATCTCACAACTGAAACCAACAGAGCATACAAAAGCACGGAAAAGATAAACCAATCCAATGCCACCAGTATCAGACCTAAATCTAGAAACCATGTATAAGCAAAAAATTGAATAACCACAAACATAAAATAAGCAACAATTTTATAATCATGGAATTCTATTAACAAACAAAAATGCAAAACGAACTATAAATGACACTGAAATTAAACAAAGCATACAATAGTCGAGCCAAAAAAATAAACAACACCAATTACTGACCTGTATCAGACCTAAAACCACAAATAATGTTCAAAAAGCACTGAATAATAGCAAATTAAAACAAGCAACAGCATCATAACTTTAAAAATGAAATACAACCCATAAATGACGGAAAATTAAAAAAAATTACCTGATTCTTGCCACTGGGTGGCTCAGGCTTCAAATCCTGAACGATACTCTTGCTCTCAAGATCCCAAATCTTAACACTGTCCTCAGTTGCAGCACAAAGCCAGTACCTATTCGGACTGAAACACAAAGCATGAATAATACCGCCTGCATCAAGTGAGTACAATTTCTTACCCTCTGCCAAATCCCACAGCAATGTCACCCCATCTTTCCCGCCACTCGCACAAAGTGAACCATCTGGTGAAACAGCAACCGTGTTCACATACCCACCATGCCCTGCTAACGTGCACCTCAACTTACAGTTGGTCAAATTCCAAACCTTCACAGTCCGATCCCAAGATCCAGAAACAATCGTCGGCTGGAAAGTGTTAGGGCTAAACCTCACACAGCTAACCCAGTTAGTGTGAGAATCCGCATCTTGGATTGTGTACTTACACTCACCCAAGGTATTCCATAGCTTGATCGAACGGTCACGAGAAGCAGAAACGATCTGACGGTTGTCAATCGAGAAGGCGACTGACAATACGTCTTTTGTGTGCCCAACAAATCGGCGAGTGGTGACGCCGGTGTTGAGATCCCAGAGACGGAGTTCACCGTCCCATGAACCGGAAAGAGCGAACTGACCGTCGGATGAGAGGACGACGTCTTGGACGAAGTGAGAATGACCTGTGAGGCGACGGCGAGGAACGCCGTAAGTTCCCTCTTCCTTGTTGAGATGCCAAACTAGAACTGATTTGTCGCGGGAGGATGAGACGATCATATCAGAGTTGTCGATCGGAGTGGCGATGGCTGTAACCTGGTCGGAATGACCTTTCATGGTTCCGCGAAGAACTAAAGTTTCTGCCATGGCGTAAAGCTCTGGAACCCGGAGGTGGTAGCTAGGGTTTCAAGAGGTTTGAGAAA